>VXBT01004886.1:0-105433 GCA_013400235.1 Oriolus oriolus
CTGTGTTGTGTGTCCATCTCTACTGTGACAACTTGAGACTTCTGTCTTTTCTCCAGTGTTTTTGGCTTGCCCACATGAACACTTCTCATGACCTATTCCAAAGACCATGGCTGAAGAATACCTGATTTACATAATTTTCCATATTCTTGTATCTCTTCAGTTTCTTGAGGACAGGTGATGGTTTCTCATGTTACCTTTCTGTTCTCTCAGTAAAACAGGACTTTATCCAGTAGAGACAAATGGAACCCTCTTCTTTCTTGAAGCAAGAACTGAACCTTGAGGCTCCCTATTGATTGTTTACAGTCACATTTAACACGCTAAATGGCAATGCTGTACAGAGCTGAGGAACAAAAACCTCAAACATGCAGGTAGCTGGTTATTGCTTTAAGATTGACATGCTTTAGGATGCTTTATAACAAGGAAATCATACTTCATTTTATTCGGTTAATTATAATAATCTTAAAAATGGAGATTAGAACAAGAGCTACATACCAGTCTTACATAATTATACATAATGTGTACCTACAAACACACAGATTGTAATTCTTCCTGATCAAGTTTTAACTTTGTACCTCAATACTATCATTTTGGTTGTGGCAGAATCCAGAAGCAATTCCCCACACCCAGATTATTCCCCACACGCTTTATACTCGGGCAAATCTGAGGTAAAAATGGTGAGAAGAGGCTCAGTCCTGCAGACTCTAAATTTAGAACAAGAAATACCTACAGAACATGGTGAACTCAGTAGGTGATTCATTTCCTGTTGAAGATGATTCCTAAAAGCTCAAGTATCTCCAGAAGGTCACTCCCACCTTCAGAAAACATACACAACAACTTATTTTTAGAGTTATGTAGAAATGCCTTGCCCACACAGTAAATTGCACATATGTTCTTGGATTTAGCTGCCAGTTTTGTTAAAGAATTCTAGGTTCACTGTTTTTACTAAATAAAATTTTGCATTTATTTTGGTCAAAGCAAAAACCAATTCTACCTAAAACCATTGCTCATGGACTTTGAAATGAGAGCTAAGTCTGCTGTTGACATTCATATGCTTGGTTGTGGGTTGCTACTCCTCCTCCAGGTACATTCCTAACTTTAGATACAGCAGCTTGAAAGGATACTGGATTGAGCACATGCTAAGCAGCATTGCTAAATCAGAGTGAAAGTGGTAACTCTTCCTTTCTGCTGCTATCCTTTGCACAACATGGAAATGTTGTTCCTCTATCCCGAACATCCTCTTCCTTTGCTGACTGGCCCCAGCAGCTTCTTGTGTCTGGACAGAACACTGCACATTCATCAGGCCATAAATGAGGGAACGAAATACCTAGACTCTTGTGATCTTTTATCAAATTTATTACCTGCAGTAGATTCCATACTAGAAATGTGCACAAAATTTCTCATGTGTAAAACTGGGATGTATTTTTGTAGGTGAAAGTAGAATCAGGCTGGTTTGACGGTTCAATGATTCATGTTGTATTTGAAATTTAAAATAAGTTCAAATCCCCAATTCAACTATCACTGGAAACATTGGTTTGTATAAAATACTCTAAATTATTTGCAAATGACAGGGTACAAACTATTTAAAATAATAGTAAGAGTATTCTGAAGATGTATGAAGAAACTAGAGCTGAGCATTGTGTACACTGTAATACCTGGGGTGGTGAAATTACAAAAAAACCGAACAGAGTAAAAATTCTTTAAGAATAATAAGAAACAGGGTAAAAATGCCAGAGAGACATTAGAAACTACCAAGTTGATCCACCTTCTGCATCTACAAACAAGACAATAGGCTTTTCCCAATATTGGTTGGCTGATACTAATTTAGAATTAGATACTATATCCTGATTTCCTGTGGCTTATTTCTAGAAAACTGATTTTTAAAAGCCCAAATCCTATCAGCAAAATATTCACAAAAAATGTTCAGTGTTAAAAACCATTAAAAATGCAAAAATAAGGGGATGGACTCTTGAAAAGACAATGCTGGGAAAAAAAGATTTTGCATCCCAATGGTTGTTTCAATTCTTAAAAGCAATTAAAAAAAATCCAACCTGAAATTATTTGTGTACCTTCATGCAAAGACTTCAGCATTCAAGGAGCACTTTATCCATCTCCACACATCATAAAATTCCACTAATTAAGTTCTCTCTCGTAAAATAATTTAAATTTGCTGTTCTTCAACCACTAGATTAATTTTTTACCACACATGTGTTGCTTCCTGTTATTACAGAAGGAATGCTGTAGATAAATGTTTTGTATATCAAACATTTGAATCTTAAATGTGAAAAATCTCTATAGGTGTAGGCATGTATACAAATATAAATGTGTCTGTATGAAGCTCAACTAGAGAGCCACATAGGAAGGAAGATGGTTCTAAAAAAGATGCTTGAAAAAACCCAAAAACCCAGTATCAGCATGAATAGAACAATGACTTTAAGGTGCTAGAGGCTGGTGAAATGTAATATTGTGATCTTCTTCTCTGGCCTTTGGTGTTCTGGTTTGCACTGCACAGTAGCTGGGTCTGTTTGGAGGTTTTGGTTGCAAATACAGGAAGCAGAATTCAATCATTTATTAGCGCAATGCCTAAAGATACAGGAATTTCTGCTTGTTCTCTGGAGCAGGTGGTTTTATGTAGCTCCCCTGGTGGCTGAATGTCTCTGCTGAAGCAGTGGGGTTTAAGGGATGAATCATCCAACTGAGCTCATGAAAAGGCTAAAGTTTGATCATTTCTGTTAAGCTTCTAGTGAATTCAGACTCTGATAATGAACAAATTCGAGCATTAGCTCAGACAGCCAGTGAGGAGAGGTGAATATAGTTGGGATTATGTCCATCCATAATGTGAAGTTCTCTATGTATCTGCAATTCTGTCCATTCATAGTATGAAATTCTCTCTATATATTCAAGTTACTTTCATGCAAAGTATGGCAGAGAGAGAACAGAAAATCAAGTTGTTCTGTGACAAGATTACCCACAGCCATATGGAGGTGAGGCACAGTATCATCTTGGCTTCTCTTAAAATATGTCACGAAGTGAAGAGGCAAGTTAGGGAGTGACAACACCAAATTTAGAGTCTCTGAATAAGGATACTTGAATCTGGTTCTATTTGTTAAACTCCTGCTGTAGAAGGAAAGTACTTCCCTAAAATATGAATTTCCTGCATATTTAACACTACAATATGGAGGACTCCTGTGCAGTTCAAGACACTTTTAGAAGTCACATCAGTAAGAGCTTTGGCATAATCATAGAAGAGCACGTACTGGGCTGGAGTGCCCAGTGCACTGTTTTTGACTGCAGATTCTGGTTATAAAAGCAAATATGTCAAGCCACAGAGTAGGACATTCGGAGGGAAAGCGGAGCTTTGCTTTGCTGACACAAGACGGAAGTTTTTGTGCCAATCCTTTTGCCTTTAGTACAGGAAAGCATGACAGAAACGCATGACAGAAACGTTCACTGCCTCTCTCTGCCCAAGGATGGTAAAAGACAGAGCTGCTGACAACTCTTTAGTGTATAATAAAGTGTATGGAATTCAAGGAAGAACCCAGTGCACCCCTCTCCCCAGTCCCACAGAGGCGCTGTCTGCAGACAGGTCATGGTACAGGATTTAGTGCCCTGTTCCTCTCAAAGGCAGATGTTACTGCAGTGTAATGCAGTTTAGGAAAACTGTAGGTGTGTGATTAGTAAGCAAAAACACATTCTTAAAACACTTGTGAAAACATTTTCTTACTAAAGCCAGCTGACATTATTCCAAGAACTTTGTATTTAAGAGCCTGTGCCTCAGAATCCTCTCTCCTCCAATTAGATTGCCATACTCCACAAAATCCTCGCTGTAAATATATGGCCCAGCAACACTATTATGTACTGAGCAGCTGAAGGTGTCTTTATGTACATTATGCACGAAAACCAATGGAAACTCATGTTGCAGAACAAGGTCAAGTAGGAAATTGAAAATTAAATGCCAGTATCTCAGTAATAGCTTCCTGAAGGGCACATTAGAAATAGCTCACCAGAAATCTTTCCAGAAGCAGGCAAGAAACATCTTTCACTTGAACCCATTTCTGCTGCCAATAGTTCTTTAAAGTCATTTAACTTTCTCTGGATTTCCATCTGTGGCAGGGTTTAGGAGGTGGGGGGTTAACTGATTCTTCAGGTTTTTACCCCACTTTCAACCCCTAGGAGAACAGAGGGTACTCTTCCAGGCACTGAAGTTCTTACTTAAAGATGATTTAAGTCCTTTGGAACTTTGCAGACAGAATTATGAGGGTCTTCAGGCACTAAATGATACAGTAGGTGCCTCCTCAGATCTTCCTATCTTCTTGCCTAAGCAAGTTGGATGCCCAGCTCCCAGAGTCTTTTGGGAGAAGCTGTGGATCTCAGGTACTTACCTTCTTTTCCTTGGCCAGTCGTTTGCATTTTGAAGCACTTAAATAAAGTTTGCAGATCTGGCCATCAATCTTAAAAAGCCACTGGGACTTGGACTGCTAAACCAGTTCTGAAAGTGAAAACTGCTAGAAAAAGTATTGTGTTTCAATCTGCACTTTCTAAATCAAAAGTGCTGTCTGTGAAACCAAGAAAGTTTCTTTTTCTTCTATATTTCATAATATTCACATTCTGGAGCTCCTCCATGTCTTTATGTTTACAATCTAATGGTATTTTAGGCAGAGTTTTAATGCAAAAACTATGCAAATGTAAAGTGTTTGTTATGAGAAATGAATACCAATAACCATAAATATTCATGCCTTGATGTAACAAGCTGGGAGAGTTTCTGTGTCATCTTCAACAGCGATTACTTGGAGCTCTGTTTCATTCCTTAAGCAAGGAATTGTGCCTGCCCAAATGTAATTAATTAATATATTAACTGAGAGAAGGCTGTGAAAAGAGTAGTTACAGAATTAGCAACAAAGGAGAAATAATGGTAAGGCAGACAGAAACCTGAGCATAGGAGAAGAGCTTCATGTTTTTTAATTAAAAGAAATTTCTCCCACTTTAATTAGTACGTTTCCTCTGGCCCTTTCCAGCATTCCACTGCAGTTGCCCTGAGAGGTGTAGGAATCGAGTCGTATCTCTACACACAATGTAGCGATTGGAAAAAACATGGACCCTGCTCTAAGTCGATAGAATCGCTTTATTAAGCACACACCAGTATTTATATGTTTTTTCGGTGTACAAGTTTAGGATCAAACTATGCAGCCAGTGATTAGGAGACCTACCAATCATGCAAATAAATGGCAGAGCAGATGTTTCCTGCTCTTTTATCTCGGACACTCTCACACATCCCACACAGCCTTAGCGGCCCAGTGTTCTGGGCTGCTTAATTGAAGCATTCTCATATAGGTATTTCTGGCTGCAGATGATCTTTGGTATGCACTTTCTCATGGGAAAAAGGTGCTTGTTAAGGTCAACAGGAGCAGCTGCTTCTACACACAACTCTTATGTCACAGCTCAACAAAAACATAATTTTCATATTTTTTTCCCTCTTAGTTACTTTTTTTTTACTAAACCAGGCACAGGGGTTGCATGAAGAATAATGTAAAATGAGTTGGGATAAAGTATTTAGAATTCTACCTAAATATGAATTTTCTCTGGACAGTGTTCTTAACTGGGAAAGTAAATCCAAGTCTTTGGCAGTGAGAATGGTGTGACCATGGCCCCAAGAGAATTAAATGGAAGGACTTCCCTTGGTTTCACCAGACTCTGGGTGGGCACCACCTTCTCCCAACTGCACTGTCTAAAACCAAACCAACACAAGTCCTGCCACAAAGCAGTGAGCCCATAAACATAACATTACAATGAGCAATAAAACCTTGAGAGACTAGTTTCACTACTGCTTTAATTTATACTCCCGTTAACCAATTTTAAATGCACATTAAAATACCAAGTAATTCTGAAGATGTCAGTGTGTGCATTATAGAGCCTGCCAAGGCCGTGCAATGTAAGTGTTTCAGTGTAACATATCCTATTAGACTTCAGTCATTTATTCTTTATTTTAGGAAAGCCTAATCTGAAGGAAGAAAAGCCATTTGAAGATGCCCAGCTGCAGGATAGGAAAAGCAAAATGGAATCTGAACTCCCTCCTGGGAAATGCCCTGACATGTACTTGTGAAAGGGAATTCTGTAGCCATGACCTACTCAGCCCAGTTTCGAAATACAGAAAGGTTTACTCCATAATCTAAGATGCTCTCTCCTATGTCATATGCTGTATTCTGAGTCATAGAGAACAGCTAAGTCCTGCAGTTCTAAATTGGGACTTAAGCTGGGAATTAGCTATTGCTCCCAGCTGCATCCTGATATGGCTTTAACTGCACCTGACTGAGATTTAGAGGAGCAGCTCCTCTCAGAGCTGAGCATCCCGTTCATCCTGTACCTGTTAGTGCTGTGGTAACACCAGCATGATCCCCATGCATAGATTTAATCCTCCCATTCAGCCCCTCTCCTCCACGAGAAGCAAAGGATACAGTATTAAAAAGTGATTTCCTCAGAAAGCACATCATTAATGTAATTGCAGGGTGAACACTCTAGAACAAAAGAGATGGAGGCTACACTGCACAGCTGTGGAAGTAAGTAATTTCACTGCACTTAAAGAACTTGGAAAGAGATGGTTTTAAACAAAACCATTGTAAAGGGGATACGATCTTGTAAATATTGATTTTTTATTTTTTTTTTAAAGAATCAGCTTCTGATGGCCTTTATTCAAAGTATGTAGCATTTGTCTCAGCAAGCAAATCCCACTGTTTCCAGTGTGACCTATTTTCAGATGAAAGTAATAACCTAGAATTTTCCAAACTGGAAGCAGCTCTTGCTTTTGTAGGGACTACTTCAGCCAGACTTGCATCCTAATTATTCTAGTGTAGGAACCCCATGATGCCTGATTTCAGAGCCACAACTAAACCCAACTTGACCAATTTTGTAAGCAAGGAGGAAGAATCCCATCTCTTCATCTGTTGATTGAAATGTCATTGTTTTACTGCAAGTGCTTTCAGCCTTTGGGTTTGATTTTGAACTGGAACAAGTGGCTGTGGAACAGGGCTGTTCCTTGGCCTGGACACATCCACCCTCCTTCCTGCCTTGCCTCTTAAGTTATAGTATGGGATAGTGCCAAAATGTCACTGCAGATAATCATTTGCAACATTCCTCAGCTCTATTAATCTGAGGCTCTGCAGTGGCAGCTCTGGTGATGCCTGTGCAAGAGGTGCCGAGCCTTCAGTGCCCATCCTGCCGCTTCTCTGCTGGGGCAGCTGCACTGCTTCATGTCAGTGAGCCAAAGCACAGGGCTGATCTAAAGGATCTGCAGGAACATCTTTTTCTTCTTTAATCAACAGCACAGGGATGCCAGGCAGACCAGCCGGATGGCACAGGCATCTGAACTGGCTGCTTGATTCTCTCCCAGGCTCCAACTGCTGCCTTGAACTCAGCCTATCCATTTTTCCATACCTACATCTTATTTAATATTTTTTAAATGACCTCTCTGAATAAAGACCTTAATTCTTCACCAAAACCCCCACAACAAACTCATAGATATTAAAGACACAGGACGAATAAATTAGAATAGGTCACAAAAGGGTCCTAAAGAACCACCTCTGTGATGGGGTGGAACATCTGTTAGCTATGTGCTCTGGTGTCAAGTGAACAACTTCCAGTGTGAGCTGGTTATTTGGTGCTCCATCCTTGAGTATTTTTCTCTGTCGTGCAGGCTCTGAAAGGCTGCAGGCGCTGAAAGGCTGCAGGCCGGGCTGTTGTCTACATGCACTTGTGAATTACAGCAGTGCCATTTGCACCGCTGTAGTTAACGACCTGTCAGGTTTCCCATTATGATGTTATGCTGTTATTTTCAGGGTTTATGTCCTCACTATAAAGTTGGTGACTGCTTGGTCTGGAAACACTAATGCATTTTTTTTGGTACGTTTTATAAATATAAAAAGTGCCCTAACATAAAATCAGTCTCTATTCAGAAAGGTAAAAGGTGATAATTTTAAGTAATATTTTCAGTGCTAGAAAAAACAATCAGTAAGATTCAGGAAGGTTCCTTTTTCGGGCAGAGTCATTAACCATAATAATGCGATTTATAGCTCACAGGAGCAGCAGGTGCCCGGAAATGCATTAAGTAGGTGACTGTATTTTATGGTGAGTTCTGAGAGGATAAATCTTTCACTGACCACAAATAGCATGTGCCCAGAAATGCCATGATGGGGTGATGGTATAGGATAGCTGTATTTTAATCTGTGTAAGTAACAACAGTAAAACTTCTCCAAATAATAACTTCACGTCCTCCTAGGCAGGCAGTTGTAAATGATGAGCACAGATTTTGCTCCTGAGCATGTTCAATGCATTCATGGTTCAGTGAATTCACAAGTGACCTTTTTAGAAAGGTGTTACGAGAGGAGGAAATTTTCACGAAGTACAAATGAGTGGTTTCAGACTAACAAGTCTCCAGCAATCCTCTAATTGAGGTGTCTGAGGAATCCTACACATACACAAACATGGACTTTCAGAAATAAAGTCAGCTTAGCAGGTCACTGAATAAATGCTATGATCAAACAACCCCCTGAATCTATATTTACAATTTAAATCATAGCTGTCTGTTAGGAAAGTATTTGCATACCATAGGATGTATCCACCTTCAGGTAACAGTCTCATTTCCTTTTCTTTTTAATCTCTTTATTAGGCAGGGGACAGGATTTGACAGGGAGGTTTTTGTTAGTACCGGTGAAGCTTTCAGTGACAACAACCAACAGGCAGAGTTACTCTGTGTAACCATGCACAGAGCAGTGGTGTGATCTGATTTCACGGGAGTTTATTTTAACCACAGATGGGGGTGTAGCTGTAGTGACCATATTTTCCAATGTATGAGGTGGCAAATTCTACACTAAATTGCACTAATGAGATGAACAAATTAAAAGCTGCACACTGTGTTTAAGTAAAGCTCTCACTGGTGCTGGGTCCATCACCAGTGTAACAGGAATCATCCTCCTGAAGTCACTGTAATATCCTGATATGAACAGTCTCCGTGAAAGAGGCGGTGAATTCCTACCTGACAATCACAACTATAATTGCAGTACTCTTAAAATGTAATTCTTCATCAAGGTATTTTACAGGAGTAATTTTTGTAAGTGGGATAATGATAGGAGTAGCAGTGAGGCAACATCTTAGTGCCACTCATTATCTCTATTTCCATGTTATATTGCAATCCCTTCCAGTTCTACCTCATCCCACACAGATTTATGGCAGAAGTACCTAAGCAAACTAGGCTGGAGTACTGTAACCCTTCTCTGATTAAGTCCAATTACATTCCACTGGGGAAGAACATTATTAGCACAGAAAAATACTATTCCTTATTATTCTCAGTGACTTCTTTCTCCAAAGGACACTAATTTATTTTACACTTTATCATGAAAATCTATAAAGAGGGTTTTTTATGTAGGAAGTAATGATTCTACTGTTTTGTACAAAAACACATGCACACCCACAACAAAACTACTACTACAAGGTAATTAATAGCCAGAGCTCCAAATCCCGTCCTTACATAAGGAACAGATGCCATTCTCACTTTCAGCTTGGATTATTAGCTTAAAAAAGGTCCTTGAGTCTCTGAGCAGCAACTAATTCTTCTATCAGATTTCTGTGTGCTTCAATTCTATGCCTCTTAAGGCATGGATATCACCAAAATGTCCAGTGCCAAAGGGTGTCAAAAACTCCTTAGATACCCTGTGAAGATTAGCCTGTAAAGGCGTAAGGTAAGATAAAACTTCTTGAATATATCAATACATACATCCAGGATTGCACAGGAGCCTGTCTGGCCCTTGGAACTTTCTTGAATAATCCTTCCAAGTAAGGAGTTATGAGGTTTCAGTTATTGATGACTTAGTCACAGGCCACTGTTCCAACTGCTTTTATACTCGGCTTGTCAAGAATATCAGAGAATGCTCTGGGTTGGAAATTACCTTAAAAGATATCCAGTTACATCCCCCTAAACCCTTTCCTGTATACACCAGTATTTATCCTTGGAATTCCTTCCTTTGCTTTTAGGTCACAGTGAAGAACCTAAAAAAAGAAAGATTCCTCATACTCGTCTTACCCTTTTTATCCCAAACCCCAATTTTTGATGGTCCAGCTAAGGTGGTGCACATCTTTTTTTAAGAAAATGCTTAAGAGGATGTGCTCATCATGCAATGGAGAACCCTTGTAAGGTCACAGAGGTGGCTTGCTGGCTTTTCACTTTTAACTGGTTTAAAGTGGACTTGGATAATACTACTAAAAAATAAATTGCATTACATTTGCAGAAAGGGCAGTCACTTTCCCAACAGTACAGGTCTTTGAGGTTCTGTAGTGATTGTAAACACTCAGTGTGTAGGACAGCAGATGTTTTGGATACTGCTCTCTGAGGATATGACTGTCTAAATGGTATTAAACCTCTTGAACTTCCTCCCAGCTAGAAGCCATCATTCGTGTGGGTTTTGGTAGCTACAGTTGTACCAAAAATTCCTGGTACTTAATTGTTCTTTGTCCTTATAATCTATATTTAGTGTCACTGCAAGGTAAACAGCATCTGCTTCAGAATAGTGGGAAAGAGGATTTCCAACTTCATCAGAAAGTATCTGGAGTAATCCTATCCCAAAAATGTTATCTGATCTAGCAGCAAAGTGTGAGGGACAATAATTGACAAGGATCTCCAGATCACTGCCTTCAAGGTCTTCCTTATTTGCACATTCCTGAAGCAGAAGAGGGACACTGCTCGTGTGCTGGCAGGGGAACCTGCGGGTGCAGCAGGACGGGCCCCGGACAGCTGGCGGCACAGCAAGGTCCAACCTGCCTCTTCATGTGCTGGTTATAAAAAGGGAAAGCTTGACCTTTGCAGTGTCTGGTGGTACTAGGAACAGGCAGGAAGACAACTTGAATCATTTGGTCACGTCAGGATAACAAAGCAAAGGCTAGGATAAATCTGCTACATGCATACATACATCTGCTACCTACATTTTTCTTTCGTGGATACCAATCATAACTGAGGAGGAAAAGCCACAGCTAAGAAAGATAATTAGGCTGTTAAAAGAAAAGGGATCTGAGACATTAGCAAAGAACTGTACTTCACTCACAAGTTTGTCAAGGTTTAAAATTTTAGGTATTCAGAGTGCTTTACTGTGGTTAGTTCACATTGCTGGCCCCCTAAAACGTTTTATTTTCTTTCATGGAAGGACTGAATTAGATGGAAAAACAGCATTTAGAGATCTGTTTCCACAATGGCTGCAGTTACAGGCCATATGTAAAACAGTAACTTTGTTGAAAAGGCCCTTTAAAAAGGACTGCAGAGATGGGTGTTCAAAGGAGTGGGAAGGACCTAAGACAGCAACTCTTTGAGTTTCACGGCGGTAACAAAAGCACCTGTGAAGGGTGATCCCCAGTCCGGACCTCCTAGGTCAGGTGAGAAAGGGGGCTGTGGGAACCAAATCATGGTGCCACCAGGTGCTGTGACAGGGAAAAAGTCAATGTTGTATTACATTTAACTCTCACATAAAAATTAAAAAAACCAACTAGGTTCCTTTCTAGCTATGTGATTTGTAAAGAGTCAGTTTTTGCAGAATCACCAAAGGAAGTGAGAAACCAAGAAAATACCTGGTATGAAATATATTTCATTCAAGCTATCTTTAACTGACAACCAAAGCTGAAATATTATATATACTAATCTAAGTTCAAATCAATAAGTGAATGATTTCCAGAACCTATGCTCTATCACCCTGAAGAAATGAACTGTTCCAATATATTGCTTTCTAAAAGAAAAACTGCTATTATTGTTCCAATGAATAATTATATCTGGCTGGTTAATTCCTCAGAGGCAGCAGCAGACTGCATGATTTTGAAGGGTGTGTGCAGACTGTTTAAAGCACTGCTGTAGCTCAGACAGCACCACTGTTTTCATTGATAAGCAAAACGCACCAGATGGTGAGTGATGCTGCAGCCTCCTGAAGTTCCAAAATAAGACCAGGAGAGATGTTATAGTTAGAAAAGTGAGCAGTTCAGGAGTAATAATCAGCAGGTTTGGTTTTTGCTGTTCAGGCAGCCACACTAAGTGATCACCATCTCAGTGTATGACACAGACCCCTCTGTGACTGCAGCGTGGCACAAACTGAGAGCTGAAAGTTTAACAAGTGTGTGGGTTTCAAGTTTTGCATCTCTCAGTTTCAAGCCATGGACAAACAGTTAATGGCTCTTACAGTGACCTGCCCATCAAAGGTTGTTTTTGAACGTGTACCTAAAGTAATTTCTAATTTAAAGAAAAGCTCAAAGCTGTAATAAAAGAAGTCTTGAAGCCCAGACAGGAGAAACTAGGGACACTTGAAGTACCTCTGTGGGCCACAACAAAAGCCCATGAGGATAGTAGGAAGTTTAAATGAGGTTTTGGCACTCGTGATCAAGCTTGTCAATTGTTTCAGACTTCTTTTCCCTTGTAAATCATTATGAAATTCATGCATCTCCTCCTTGGAGGCAGTTTCTCAGTGCTTCACAACCACTGCCCATGTTTTCAGTCTGACCAGCTGGCAGCGCTGCACTATGTTAGGGCATAATCCCACCAACAGGATCCTTGCAAAAGGCAGGAACAGCATTACAGAACTCCAGCAGTCTTTTCCCTTTTAGGGTAAAACAAGTTGTGAAGGAACTATGAACAGGGGATTTCTCATCTCAGAACCTCAGGGAAACAGGTGGGCTTTGACTGGTGATCTGCGGCCATTCAGTAATGAATCCTAGTGGATGTAGATCTTCATCTGGAACTGGAGTTCATTTACAACTTTTATTACAAGCAAGGAGAACATCATCTGCTCCTTCAGCAATGTTCACTCATTATTTGATGGATTTCCTCCTGTTAGCTGAGGTTGGCACTAGCACCCTGTAAAGTAACTTTAGGTTTAGTATAATTCAGTAGGGGGGCCTGAAGACAGTGTCTTCTCTGGGAAAGAAACACTTATATGCTTGAACTATCCACATAGTCCAGAGTTTCTACAACAGGATGAAGGTTTGGCAAGTGCATTCTGTGATCACAAATTAGATTTAACCACCTTTATATTTTATGCTTACCAAAGCCCACTTTAATAATGCTATGAAAAAACAGGACCAGTATGAAAAGAATCAATACAATCACAAAGATTAGCAAAGGTTATGCACATCTATTTGAAGTAACAACCAATTAATTTGGAATATGATTGTCTTGGCCACCTAGAAATCGCTTGCACCACTTCAGTGACATAATATGTGCATAGTCACAGCCAAAGAAAAAATACGAGAAAGGTTATTTAAAGGTGTGTTAACCCATCAAGAACTACTTTGGTATTCCACTCCAGAAAAAGTCTATGTAGTAAAAGTTTGTAATAATGTAAATTATTTTATTATTATGCAAATCACCATGCATAAAGGAAAGTATTCCTTCTTCAGCCATGAACATTCCCTGAAGTTTAATTTGGAACCTAATTTGCATTCAATTAACATTTTAAAGCTCTACTTACTTTCTACTTTGTTTGCCTACATGATTTAAATCATAAGAGCAATTCTTTGCTTGTAGAACAGGTAAGAGATGGAGAGTGGTTTCTGCACCAGTAGCAGATACACAAATCCAGCCTTGATGAACTTTTCCTCCTGCACTTGAGAACTCTGCACCTCTCTTTCAAGGCTGGGCACCAGGACAGACCTGAGCCTGTCAGTTCCTGTGCTGAGAGAACGTGCCAGTTCCCAATCCTGCCTCCTCTTGGAGCACTACAAGAAGAGAATTTGGGGAAGACACTGTAAGGGGTCTTGTACCTCATCTCTGCCTAAATCCTCCCTTCCAGTGAGATACACATCACTGACTGCAGCTCAGTGGCTCACAGCAGGAAAATACCTGTGTCCAGATGAGCATTAGAAAGAGATTTAAAATATTTTTTTCTAAAATCGATCCCAGAATATGGGGAGTCTGGGATTTGGGGAATGTAGTGAAGTATGGCTTGATTTTATGAACTGCTCAATGGCAAATCTGCACAGGATCCAGCACGTTTTTAGGACCTGACTTAAATGCTTCCAAAACAGATTAACCAGTAAAACTTATGAATGGCATATTCTAACCCAGTCATATTGTGACACACTCCAAACTGCATTCCTACACAGCTCTCCATGAAAGAAGTGAGAGTTCAAAGAGAGACAGTGACTTTGCTTTGAAGTAGGTGAGAAGTATTCACCCAGCTAAAGCTGTGATAGACAAACTCTGGCAACTCCTCCTGGAGTGTTTTACAATGATATTGCCCCTAATTAATCATCTCTGCAATTGTGGCCGCTCCCCCAAGCAGCTCCAGAGCTGGATTCATGTCAGTTATATTAGCTAAGATGCCAGTTCTGAACTGCAGTAACAGGTTCTCCGAAAAACACTCCTTTCTAATATCTTTGGGGGTGTTCACTTCCAGCCCTGGGTCAGGACAAACAGCTGTGGAAAGAAAACATCCTGGCAGATGGCTGTAGCTGTTTGCTTCAGTGCACATCAGTCAGCAACTCCAGCAATAGCTCCTCAGCCTGCCTGGCAGCTCTCACCTCTCAGGTGCTAATTAGCATCTCGTGAGATCTGATACGTGACTGCCACCGGCACGGATAAACTTAATATGCACCAACAGATCCTTTGTGATGTGTTAGTCTGAGAACACAGCCACAAATGCAGCCTTGAAATGCTTTAAATATGGTTTTCAAAGGCTCCCAAACCTAGGTGCTGCTGGAAAAAAAATTTAGTTGTTTGTTCTGTAAAGTCTCGTGGGATTTGTCTCTTATGCTGAGGCTGACAGGTTGCAGAGCTGAATTTGAAAGAAAGGTGCCCCCAAATTCTCCTTGCTTTCTTCATGGCTGCTTCTGTGAGCCGTTCACTACTGACTTTCTGGACCAGTTCTTGAGGATGTGTGCTGGGTTAGTCAGATATTCAACACATATTAGTAATTCAGGTTTCCCTCAGAAAGGAGGCATCCCTCCACACCACTGTAAAAGGTCTTCCCTCCCAGAAGTTTTTGAGTCATCACTGTTTCCTCATTCTTCTTCCCAGGATGTTCCTAAGCCTAAATTTCTCACAGTATTAAGACTAGAACACCACAAGCATGAACTGATCAGAGGTTTCTTTACATCCTGAAAATTACATTATTTTTCTCAGTAACTTTAAATTTAGGCCTGTTTAGAAAATATTTTTTTCATTCCTTTTCTGCTGGGCATCTACCTGAGTTGTGCAACTCAGGAAGGCTGAAATATCTTGAAAGCAGGTGATTATATTCTCCAAGTTTCTTCCCCTGCTGTCACTACGAGGAACTAAACATGCACAACAATACACTGGAGTGTCTCTGACAGCCCAAACCAACCTCAAGCAAATCTGAAAAGCTACTTTATGCTACATCAATATGTAATTAAGCTCCAGGCCTGCAGATTTTCACAACCATTTCAGTGCCAGAAATGTGTGGGCTGAAATATTTAATCTCATTTGCACTAGAATTCTTAACAAGACAATCAGCATTTTGGGAATTTTAGATGACTGTCAGGTTGTAACAGCTCTCACAACAGTGAAAGTAGCTGATGATAGGTCAAATCTACAGCTCCTCAGGAATAGCTCACACAACAGCCAAGCAATATTTTCTAGTATTATGAGGAAACAAGGATCATGTAGCAGTTTTCTTGGTGCATTCATGATAAAACTTACAGCACTACTTTACCTTGTAAGAGATAGTTAATATACATAAATATACATATTAATCTCAATTGCACTGAAAAGATACTGCACAGAATCCTTTTAGCTGCCTCTTGATTATTTATCATTTACTAAATCTCACTGAAGCTCAGTTATTTAATTTTCTTCACTCATAGTTTCTTGGTTACTAAAGAAAAATCAGTGAAAATTGCATGCAGTGGGTTCCTGTCCTAGTCATAAAATTGTAGAAGTGCAATTACCTAGAAGTGCTGCACCAGATAAATAAACTCATCCAGTTGACAGCAATACTTTTCAGTCCCTTTCCCTTTTCTACACACAGAACACACACACTCAAAGTAGCATCATGTTGGTTTTACTGAGAGAAACCAGGAATGTCATCAAAGTGATTTCTTCCCTGGAAAACAGCCATGGTCTTTGGACGATGGATTAAAAGAAACCTTTCTGTGCTTCACTATAATATGATGTTGAGTACTTGTCAACTAAAAATCTTTGCAATGAAAACAAATCAACCCAAAATATTTTCCCCAAATCCAACTATATTAATTCCAGTGAAAAAAATATTTAAGAAAGGCTAAAATCTTAAAATTGCACTTACCTGGAACAAAGCTTCCCTGGACCACCTCCTTATAAGCCCACCAGCCTTCATGGATTTTTGGTGAATTTTGTTGAGCTAGAAAGAAATAATCAAAGAAACTATAAAATTAGGGCAAAACATAGGACTTAATTAGCTAAACTTTAGGAACTCTAAATAGGGTACTATCCTCTACAGAAGAGTCACTCAGGTTCCCAAGTGATCTTTATTCAATTTACAGAATCGTGCTATGCATACGTATCTTGGAGAATGCTGTCCCTGGTCATTGCACAGTAAAATATACTCTGCTTTGGAAGGCTTGATCACTAAACATAACAATTCAGGTAGAAAAAGATTTATAGCACTACCAGTGGCTTCTGTGCCCCCTGTAAAGTCAATATGGGATAAAAATGCAGAGAAAAAAAGAGTGCTCAGTAGTCAATACCTGAGTCCAAGTTGTCTGGCTGAAAAGCAGTTTCTCCCCTTCCTTTCCCGGGTTCCCCAATAATCTCTCACTTTGCGTGGGAAGAAGTGGCAGAGCGAACCACAGCCAATAATATCTGTGTCTGTCACTGCTTCACCTCATCCCACGAGCTTTGAGTTCCAAAACCAGGCCAGAAAGGCACAGCCCACAGCTCCCCCAACGCTGGCTCAGGCTCCTGTGCTGAGGCAGGAATATGGTTTTTCCATCTTCTCTGTCCACAGTGGAGCACCCACTCCTGTTCCCCTCCTCAGCCACCCGAGCAGCTTGGCAAAAACACGCTTGTGACTGGTGTCTCTGACACCCTTTCACAGTGTGAGAGCAGCTGGCAGCACAGTGCAGGAACACAAGAAAAGGTTTCTTTGATCAATATTCTGAAGGTTGTAGCAACAAAAAGCCTAGGCTTTGGATGAGGTTTACCCCTGATGAGACTTGTTGCCTAAGTGACTTCTCCCAAAAAAAGTCCTGAAAAGCCAAGAGCAGAAAGGTCTTGATTGGTCAAGTTTGCTGCTCTTTGTCATCACTTCTCTTTGTCTTGAAATTGGAATTTGAGCAACTTTTGTGGTCAAAATGTAAAGTCTCTATTAATTGGAAATATTTTCAAAGGACACACAGACACACAGCAAGACAAACATTCAGCTGATCTCCATGAGAAAGAAGAGCTGATATACAAATATGTTCTGCCTTCACCTGTCTTTTACTTGGTATGTTCCCATTTAGAGCAACTCTCCCTGAGCTGCAGAAAGCTCAGTTACCTTGTGAATCATTTGACTTAAATTTTGGGGTTGTCTTCTTTTTACGACACTTTCAATCCCTGTCACTAGGGCAAAGATTTTTTTTTACGTAAATATGCAGCTACAGAAGATGCTGGATTTAGCAGCTTTATGCTGCCATTTCACTTCTCAATCACATATTATTTATAAAAAACAACTACCCTGGGAAAAGTTCCAGAAGTATAATAAAAATTGTTGCTGTCATTAAAAATTACAAAGAGGATGTGAAATTCAGCTAAAAGGGATGCAAGGTAAGGACCATTAAATACTGTTCTATCAAGTTACAGAACAGTATTTGTGATTTAACTGACAGTAAATTGCAGCAACAAAAGTAAAGCTGAAGTTAATTAAATGTACTGACAGAAGGACCAACACTTTGCCATACCAAAATCCAGCCATGCCAGTGGGATGGAGCACTTGTGAATGCAGATTTCTCCTTGCAGGACTGATGTTGTTCCATTAACTGAGTGGTGATGTGTTAAACTGAAGGGACTGTTCCACTGTGTACCCTTTACAGTCTGCAGATGAAACTGTCCTAATATTTTAGTTTTTGTAACATTGCCTGGAGAACTCCAACTGTGCGTGGCCTGGTTGTGCTGGACTGCACTGTACAAACATTTGGAAAATGGCAAATCCCAACTCACAATCAAAATATATGAGCAGAAAATTGTTCCTATCCAGTCTGAACTGCAATTTTTTGGATCTCAACACTTGCCTTCACGTCCTCGGCAGGAGAAGTTCTTAAAGATTTCACAATGGTAGTAGGAGAGGATACTAAGGAGTCCCAACAAAATAGAGCCACCATTCTAATGAAAATTTCCCAGGGAATTACACTGCATTAAAGTGCATCTTGTAGTCATACACACAGATCAAGCTGGTTCAGCCAGGCAGAGGCAGATGCATTTTAGAAGTGGCTGAAAAGATTTTATATATATATAGACAGATAGATAGATAAAAGCAAATTAACACTTTGGGTAGGATGGGTACATTCAAATGCAGCTGCCTAATGTCAGCATTCATCAAAATGTGTACAGTTGAAAAATATAAAAATATACTGCTTTTTCCCACGCTGGGGCCAATCTGAATGATACATGCCAGGTCCAGAAGAGAAGTATAATCCATTACTCGGAATTTAAATTAAACCAAAATCAAAAGATGCTGGCTCTGCAGCTCTGCTTCAGTGGGTTACCCCAATACTTAGTATAGCTAACTCCAAAATGAATAGCAGAAAAACAAGATTTTGATGACATTTTTTCAAATCTGCTGCATTAGTATGGAACAGACTGCATGAGATGAGCAAGAAAACTAGATTATCAAAGCTCTGTACTAAATAATTGGATGCCAGTGCAGTTGCTTCAGCTATCAGAGAGGAGCATGACCTGGCATCACTCTGCACATTCCACAGATATCAGATCCTTATCTCTTCAATTCACATGAAAATGAAACACAGAAAATACAATAACAAACCACGATGTTGTGCCCTAGCCATACCTAAGGTAGAGCAAGAGCAATGCTGGCAGCATTGCTGATGTACACAGAACTGAAGCCACTGAGGAAACCACGAGGCAAGGCAGGTGGGGTTGTGAGGGGGCAGTTAGGGTGAAAATCCCCAGTGCTGTGCTCTTTCCTGAACCCTGAAACCTCAATGTTTTATAGCAGTCCAGGCAAAACATCCTGCAAAGTAGTGCAGAGAATGACTGAACACAGATTTCCACTCTGCAGTGCATGTGAAATCCAGCTTGGTGCCAAAGACTTGCTTGGATGGAGCCTACAGGGACTTTACTTAAAAAGGGAAAAGATTTATAAAGCTCTCATTTCTCTGAATGCAGAAGGAAGAGGTCTGGTAAGGCCACGGAGGAAAGTTTGCCTTCCAAAAACTTCTCCTAAACCATCACTCCAACCTATGTTATGCAAGTGGGCAAGAGGACTTACGAAAGGAGGAAAAAGCTGTTCCCTATTTTTGAAACATGATCAGACCCATACCTGGATTAGTAATGGTACAAGGGAATACAAAATTAGAATGAACAGCCATATGGACAATCCTTGCTGGGAATCCTATCTGGGACACTCACACCTGATGCACATACAACACAGGCTCCCTACAATTGGTGTATTAATGCCCATCTGACAGAATGGCTCTGTGCCTGAGTAAACAGGTTCAACCTTATGGCTCAAGGATTGTTGCCAAGGAAAAAGATTCTTCCCATGTGCCACCTCATGACGCATGAAAATAGCAAAATTCTCTCAGCATCCTTCTGATTTCAGTTAAACTATTGTACCTCTTCCTGTAATTCTCCCACTCGAGGACCATATAAAGAGATACGTGGGCTCTCTGTGTGGCCTCTGACACTGCTTTGGTCCTACCAGAACACTGCAGCTCCTCCATGCCAACTCCTTGTTGGCAGGGGGAGACAAAAGGTCTAGAAAGCAATTCTGTATTCCTGAAGAGGGTTTAATATCTTAAAAAACCACAACTTCCATTTGTGATACCTCTGAGGCTCCTGCTTTTACCACTAAAACCCAGAGTATGGCTTTTGCTTCCTAGAAACATTGTTGGGTTCTGCAAGGCATGAAAGTAAACAAGCCCCTCTGAACAGACACTGCAGGTTACCTGCACAAGTAACTATGCAACAGCAATTTTCATTAGCAGCACTGTATTCTGCCATTAGCAGGGACAGTCCAAAATGCCACACTTGTCCATGGGCTCAAGGATACTGAATGACCTCCATTTGTGCAGTGTTCTCTTCCCTAGCACTGAAATCTCTGGTATCTGAGATTAGTAGCTATGCTGATCCAACACCATTATGTCAGATCTCTTTCAATGAAGCTGCTGCAGAGGATACAGGATATTTATTTGCAGCTGATATGACACGTGTTGCTTTCATTCTGTCAGATTATTGTAGGTATGTCTCATTGTGGAGCATAAAATTGCAGGCTAAATTCTGCAAGTTGTTTTCCATTTGTTTCCTAGTGGTTTCCATGCACAGGAAACAGCATTGTAGAGTATCATAAAAATGCATAGAGAATGCAAACAGCAAAGGTGCCAATGCCCGATAAAGTCAGCAGTTAACTCTCTCTAGCTTAGAGGCTAAAATGAGTAGCCTCATGTTTCAAAAAAAAAAAAAAGCTATTACTGGGTCAGTAAATCTATTTTAAAATGATCAGGTAACATTGTATAGGATACCAGGTACCATGATGCAGACGCTGGAATACCTGTGCAGCATTTACAGTGCTAAGAAGTCTTCATCTTGCTGGTATGCTGATAGTGACATGATATAAAATGCTGCAGCAAATACAGAACTCCCCTCAGTAAAGATACTTATTTGCAAGATATAAACAAGCCATTCTACAATTACTTATTTACTTTCTATACTTAAATGAAGCATAGAAAGGCTTGTATCTGATGGCATTGTTTACGTCATTCACATCTGAGCTTGAGCCAAGAGTAGAATCCTGCCAGATCAGAATTCTCCATTCACTTTACTGCCATTTCACACAGATGAAACAATGCTACACTGGGGAGAATCAGGGTTACAACAGTTAGGAAAAAGATCTTTCTTCACCTGGATTTTATTGATCTGAGCTCTTCTGACTGCTGTATTAATTACTCTGCATGTTTATCTCAACTTACATCCTAGAGATCCTGCTTGTGATAACCTGACTGATACTGCTCTGGCAATATATATATGACAACATTTTTATCATTGTTACCCCTTGTGCATTGTTATGAGATTAAAAAGAAAACCAACTGCAACTATAAGCCATTAGTTTAATAATAAACTTAGTGTAAGGCATTAAATCATTGCTAATGCTTTGATAGGAAACTCACAGAAAAATGGTAGAGGGTCTGCTACAAGAAAAATAAATCCTCAAATCTGTGATTACAGTGGTGAACACTGCAAGTGGAAGATATATTTACAAGGTATTAGATGCTGGTGTGATCTTCACTTAGACACCTTATCCTGGTTCTCTCCCAGCCAGCATAAGCCTATTGCTTAGCTATTTAATGCTACTTGATTTTCCATCAGAGTTCCACAGTTCACTCTGAGCAACTTCATCACTCTCAAGGTGTCTTAGTCAGTCCCTGACACATAATCCAAGACAGCTGTGCCTAATGCCAGAAATTAAAATTAGAGGAAATTTCTCTGTAGTGTTTCAGAAGATCATGAGTCCTAACAGAAATGCAGTCCTGCAGAAAACAGTACAGGGTGGTGTAAAACAAAATAAAAATAAAAATAAAAATAAAAATAAAAATAAAAATAAAAATAAAAATAAAAATAAAAATAAAAGCTGTAAGAAAAATTTTAATCGTTTTTGCTAAACTCCATCTCCACAATCTTATGTAACATACCTGCTTTGTAATTATTTTAAGTAGTTCTGATTACTGAATTTTATATGGATATTTTCTGCACTGTTAAACACAAGGGTAGGTTACCTAAAATTTGGAGGGAAGACAGACTTACTCCATCTAAAATAAAAGTTTCAACACCTTCAGTCATACAAGTACCAGCTTTTGGCTCACATCAACAAATGCCTCTTAAAGCAAATAGCACGTACAAAGTGGACCTGGCAGCAGGGGAACTAAGCAGATGCAATTAGCTGAAGATTCAGCCCTCTGTAATTAATTAATACTAATTAATATTTAGTTTGTTTAAAACAAGTCTATACGTAACTGCAGCTGTATTAAAGAAAGACGTTTGATGCAGCCTTTTTATATTAGAACACCCTAACAACAGACACTTCAGGCACTAAATAAAGCACCATTTCTAGATGAGTAGCTACAGGACAAGAAAGGTTGGCCTGCTTATGAATCCCATAGCCTACACTGTGAGCATCACCATACGCTGAGGGAGGAAAAACAAAACAAAGGATTATAAAGGGATCAATAAATAAAATGCTTTCATCAGCTAGGCCAGGTTTTTTTTCCTTTTTCCCTTTTTTTCTGGATAACGTTTTGCTCAGAAAACATGCAAATGCTCTTTCATTAAGTTAATACTTTCCAATTCCATAAATCCTTCTTCCTCCATCCCCATGTGTAAAAGCTCTCACTGCTGCTGTGAATTCCAAGCAGTATTCAACATAGGAAAAGCGGATGTGACCTGATTTTATCACATCTGAGGGCAAAAGTAAGGCACTATCATAGGAACTCTGCTCTGGCACAGAGACTTGACTATTCTGTCTATTTTCTATTTATTGTGATTTTGTTTTCTGATAAGATTCTAATTATAAACCTTGGCCAAAGGGTTAGATTTCATACAGGCAGGCTCATATGGACGCAGGGAGCAGTGACAATATGGTGTTATACTACAACAAAGCAAACTGCTGCACCTACTGGCCCCCTGTAGCTGGCCTTTGAGGAGGATAGAAATACAATTATTTAACAACTTCTTTGTCTTCTGACCTCTGAATATTATCAGAAGTGTTGAAATAAGCTTATGTGTAAGCAGGAATAATTCCCAACAATGTTTATGAGGAACACCCAACTGGACATTGAACTCTCCACCACTAACTGAATTTGTAGGATATTAAACATCCCTACAAAGCTGCTTTCCTTTTAATGTGACTAACACATGTGTACAAGAGTTAGACTACATAATGTAAAAGATGGTGTTTGCTCTCTCCAGGTACTTTTTGGAATACTAAGGCAGTATTACACTTGATGTTATTTGCTTCAACTTTTAAAGTAATACATGTTTTGTGTTTTCTTCTTTGGCAAAATTTAACTTCTGAAATAACTGAGAGACAGGGAACTTCCTTATGGCCCTCTCTGCTGTCTGGGGAAGTTGAGCAGCTCTGAGTGAAAGAATACCAAAGGTTTTACCTACAAATTACTACCAACTAGGGATGCAAGCCTCTGCTTCCTCAGGTCCCATTCAGATCTATGGGGTTCACATTTCTTTTGAAGGAAGTACTGCTCTCTTCCTTCTCTGGCACAAGAGTCAAAATTTCACCAGAGCTGAAGTACTGTAAGAAATAAAAGCAATTAAATTATTGCTGGGGAAAAAAAATAGCCATATAGCAGCAATTGGAACATAATATTGATTGCAAGGAGTGGAGGACTCAGCATCTTTCACCCACAGTCAGGGCTTCAGGGGTCCCAAACCACATTAATACAATTTGGCTGTCTTGGTGTTTCCCCAAGTCTCTGATGGAAGCATCAGCACACCCAGCAGCCTCCTCTGTGCTGTGTTAGATGGGGTAGTTCCTCTCCCTTGAGTTGTTTAATTATGTCTAGATATAAAGTCTGAAAAGCTCTATAAAATAATGCAATAACAAGCAGCAAGGTATCTTGTGATATCAACTTCAGAGCAGCTCTTACTTTCCATCACACTGCACACCTTCCACTCCCATCACTTATCAATTTCAGCATGGTTTGGGGACACTCAGCAGCTTCAAAGAAATGGCCTCAATATCCGTGAGCCTTTAAAGTTCAATGCATTATTAATGCTAAATTAACAGGGTTTCCTCTAAAAGGAAACCACTAAGTTCCTTCCTGAGCAGCACACACGGTATCGACACCTCATTGGGTTTCTGACCCCAGCTGCTCTCTGCACTCTCTAAACACAAAGTTACTCATCAGGAGTAGCACAAACAGTTGGGGACTGTCCTGTTAGCTGCCACAGGCACATTTTTTTTGCTGTTGTTTTCCCAAATCTCTCACTTCAGGAAAGAGAAATTACTTCTTCATCAGTCTTTCCAAGAAGGAGCTGTGTCCAGAATTTAAGTATTCACCACGGTTTAGGCTGACTCAAGGGGTACAAATCAAGG
The DNA here is from genome assembly GCA_013400235.1 of Oriolus oriolus. NCBI lineage: Eukaryota > Metazoa > Chordata > Aves > Passeriformes > Corvidae > Oriolus > Oriolus oriolus. The sequence goes on from VXBT01004886.1 coordinate 24,273, forward strand.
TCTTCCAATTAACCTCAAGATTAATGGTATGGCATCAATATCAGGTGCTTGATCCTAGAAAATACACACAGCCTTGAGTCCCATGGAATTCTACAGCCCATGGAAACTTGCACTCCAGAACGTGACATGGAAACATTTCAAAGAGATTCATACTACGCAGCAAATTCAAAATGCTTAAGCAATACTCTCATGACCATTTCCCATGGTTTTGACAAGAGACATAAATGAAAAAGGGGAAGGGGTGCCTTCAATGCCCCTTGAGGACTCAGCAGAACTAGGAGTGGCGGTTTGTGGGTCTTGTACAAACTTTACTCCAACTTGAGTCAACACAAACTGATGCCTGAGACAGGCAGTCCTTTTCTCCTGGCTGACACCTGAACAAAAGCAATCTGACAAACAACACCATCCTTCAAAAGCTAATGGCAAAGGGGAGGCAAAATTATTTTGATTATACTGAGTCCCAGATTTCCAGTCATCCCGGGCTGACAGTCAGGGCACTAATACAGATCATCTCACAGCTCACTGGACAACCTAAATCCTCAGCACTTAAACTTGATGTCCTGGAGTTTTCTGAGATCACCAAGACAAAAAAAAATTGCTTTTCTGGCCATATGAGAGGGACCAATCTGATTTTTATTTATGCCACAACACACGTTACACATGAGGTTAATAATTCCCGTCGGGGGCTGCCCCCGTGCTGGCAGCCCTGTCCCGGGGAGGCCCCGCCTGAGGGGAGCCCGGGCAGAGAAACCTCCCGCGATCGGGCTGCGAGCGCAGCCCCCCCCGGCCAGCAGCGTCCCGGATGCCCGGGAAAAAATCCCTGGGAAATCGGGCTATGGGAGGAGCTTTAGCACATAAAAGCAGTTAACTGCGACACAACTGGGGGGCCTTTTCTTTGCGTTTCTTGGACGGAGCGGGGGCTCGCCTGGAGGGTTGGCTTGGCCCCCTTTCCCCCTCGCCTTTTTTTCTCTGCGGTCCTGCTGCTTCTTTCCCCGGTTGTCTTCCCTGTCCACACCTGTCCTGCCCTGTTTCGCTGCCCCCGCGAGGCTGCTCGTCACCGCGACGAGCTGGTGCCCCGCCGTGTCCCCGGCGGAGCGGGCGCTGCCCGCNCAGCCCGCCCCGGGAGCCGCGCGGACTCGCTGCAGCACCGCGCTCCGCCTGCCCAGCCGACGGGGCCAGAGCGGGTTCTTGCGGCAGCGCTGTGCCTGTCCTGTGTTTCTTTCTGTCTCTCTTTTTCCCCTCTCTGCTCTCTTCTCTACCCGCCCCTGGTAGGAACATTCATCCTTCTTTATCAAATAAACAGTTCTCACATGTGATATTGCCACGTTTGCGCTTTATTTTCGTCCCAGAAATCTATCAAAAAGAATCCTCCCCGACTCCCCTTTTTACAGCGGGACGGGACACCATATAATAACATCTTTTCCAGCATCAAGAAGGAAACTAATGTTACAGGATAAGCCAAGATATGGATCCACTGGGGCAGTGGCATCATGACAGAAAATTGAACCATCACAGCGTGGCTTTATTGCAATTGCTCCTCACCATCACTACTGCAGTTTATCAGTTTCTAGCAAGAGTTTGTTCTCAATTAACAGACACTTCTTAACACAAGGGGGAGAAAAATCCAACTTTGTATTACATTTTTCTGAATTGCTAAGTGGCAGCCTTTCTTCCAGTACTGTCAGTGGTGTTAACAAGACTATGATGTGTTTTTCAACATGAAGTATTGTTTCAGACTAAAGCAGATCATGACTTGTTCAAAATAATGTCAGTACATTATACACATTTTCAAGAGGGCCCAGTTTAGTCTTATTCCCATTTCTATACAGGGCAAGCGTAGAAGAATCTTGACTAGCAATGAACTTACAAAATTCCTTTTAAACTGCCCCAAAGGGTCAACATCATCAGGTTTGTTTCTGTGTGCTACCAAACAATGAGATGCCATAGGCTATAAAAGAATTCCAAGGTCCATGTTAACAATATAGGGATTTTATATAAGTTCCCTTCACTCACATTCCTGGAAAAACTGTGGAAAAATAAGCGTTTCTTGCTGGAGGCAAGGAAAAGGACTAATGGAGGATATTTGCTTCTGAGATAGTTGGGGGAAGTTAAAGCAGCAAGTCTTAGAGTCCTCAAAAAGCCAGCAGATAATCTGGCCCTGCATCATCCAAAACTATGCCAGGTTTTAAAGTGCCATTATACTTCCCCAGCACATCATTAATGAACCCAAAATCATTTAATAAAATGAAGAGTAAGTTCAGAATCCCATTTGTATTAAACTGGCCCCAAGACTTGAACACTGTGTGTCACCAGCAGTAACTTAACTTTGCTTTATTTAAATTTACAACACAACATGAAGGTTAGGAAAGTAGAGAAGAAAATTAAGTAACCTTATCAACATCTCAATCCACTCGACCTGTAGCCCAAATGAAGAGTAACCCTGACAGATAAAATGGAGCACACTTTTCACTTCTACCTATTTACCCTATACAACCAGCAATGGTAGGATTGGAAGTTATCCAAACCCAGAAGAAAGGGAAGAACAACTTCTTGTTAGACATCTAAAAACAGAGATGGGAAATCATTATGGAAAAATTTAATCGGCAGTGGAGGAACTGAGGAGCAGGAGGAAAAGTCATTCTAGTCAGAACAGCTGCCAGGATAAGGCAAGACGGATAAGAAAACAACATGGTTTGTTCATCTCAGTTGCCAGCCATGTTGCGTATGTGTCAACATTCCAATTCATTACTTACTGCTTAGCTATTACAGTGATGGCACCCATACCAGTTACCTGAACATACACTGTTTAGTGGTTTATTTGGGACTATTTTCAAAAGACATTCCTAAAAATTGTACCAGTTTGGAAGCACTGTTTGTTTATCCTGCTTGTCAGATAAAGATGGGAAAGAACATTTTTAAAATTTTTTTTTTCTTTGTCATGTTCCCAACTGTGCCAAGAGACAAATCACTCTCCATACCTCCCCCCACCATTTCTGCTTCCCTGCAGTTCTGCAGACTATCCTCCAGAGATTACTTCTACCATCCATCTGTACATAGTTGTGTTTATCCACTGATTTTGGAAGAAATCATTCCCTTCCCCCTCACTGGGTTGATTCCTGAGGCAGCAGTGCTACTCTGGCACTCAGATGCAGCTATTCTCTTATCCCTATCCCAACTAACAATATTCCGGACTGAACCCCACTGCACTTCTTGGCTTCTTGGTCCTTGCAAGGGTGTCCCCTATTCATCCTTCTCAACAACTTAAGCCATGAGTCAAAAGCAGTGATTTGGATTTGCTTCTTCCCTCTCTTCATTTTAGTTCTGAAGTTAAGATGGAAGGAGTTTCATGCTGGCTGTGATGAACCTGCCTGCTTCATTTTTCTGGTCTGGAATTTTAATTGCTTTCTAAATTACTGATGCAGAAATCCTAGGCAGAAGAAAACCGCCACCTTCATTTAGGTATCTGTTGTTCATTGCTTTGTCTTCCAGTCTTTTGAGATATGAGACTTTGGATACAGATAAAAGGAAAATATGAAAAAGCCACTGAATGTAGGAATTTTAAAAATGTATCTATTTCAACAGAACTGAAAGGAGAAATATGCCACTGCAGAGATTTCATCAGGGGTTTCCGAGCTTTCCTTCTTTTCATCTGTGTGATCCTGTTTCTTCCAAGTCAAAATCCACTGAAGTTTCAGGCAGTCTTTTATTCTTGCCAGTAGCAAGAGGAAAGAATTCTTTTTTGTGATGGCAAAACCAAGGAACTGGAAATAGAAGTCACAGATTTTAAATGTATGTGTTTCCTTTCTTATGAGCCCTGGTGTATCTAAAGCAGAAACACCTAGTAGTTTCCAGTGTCCTTTGAAAACTTTGAATAAGTTTTTGAAAAAGAGAGCTTTACACCTCTTGTTCAGCTTTCTGACACCTGTCCATCAATAATACTCACTGCCTACCTCATTTAATTTATAAAAATACTAAACAGTTGTCCATCTGTTAATATAAATAGATTTTAACCTTAAAAACCACAACCACAATGCAACAGTACAACATAATATACTCTAACAGCAGTAACTCCCAGAGGCCCAGTACGCCAGCTTTCAAAATATCAGAAATAGAGGGAAATGTCCTTGAATTGAGGCCAATTCAGAGTAGCATTGTTTTTCTCAGTTAAGATTCTTACTGTACTGACTTCTGATCAGAGAACACTTCCATGAACAATGCAGGATAATTACCCTGGCAAATTCATTGCTGTGAAGCTGCCTGCAGAACCTACTACAGACCCTGGAGACACGGAGAGCGCACACCTGATTATCCACAAACCAACGGCTGCTGAGTCTCCCACATGTCCTGAGCGCTGTGGATGAGAACACAGAGCAGTGGGGTGTGCATACCTGCAGGTCTGCTTCCTAAACACAGTCTCTCCTGTACCTGCCTGCTTCCCCATTTTTCAGCCTTTCCCACTCATGCCTTGGATTTATAGATGAAGAAAGAAAAGGTTGGAGGTGCAGATGAAAAAGGCAAGGAAAGAGTGGAAAGGCGTGCAGAAGTCAGTAATGATGCTGATGGGAGAAGTCTGACTCCAGTTACTTCCAGTCCTTTGATCTTCCAACTAGAATATACTGAATTTTATGCACAGCGTCCCAGCCAGCCTATAAAATCTTCAAGTCCACTTGAAATAACCTCCTGACTGCTAGGCAAACTACTCAGGAGATTAGCAGTTTTTAAAAAAATATTTGGAATACTGAAATGAATCTACAGTAAACAAACTATTGCTTGTGTCAGCACAAAATGAGAAAGTTTGACATTAGCCTCACAGATATTAAAATTGTCAGGAGGCACTGAGCTAATTCATTTTGGTTCTCCCCTTGGCATAAATTCCTGCTGAGCTGTTCATGAAACTCTACAGTGACCACCAGAGAAACCCAGTGAGGGCTGATGAATCCTGGACACAAACCTAGGTCCACCATCTCTGGCTGGGTGACCAATTATGCAACGAACAATACTATCGTTTCTGTAAATTTGATTTTGAGACCTGTTAGGCAGATTGTTCTGGATGACAGAACTGGCAGGGATCTCATACTAGGGTCATTTATCCAGTTTTCAACTTCATCCCAGGCCAGTTTCACTGCAACTGGCATGAGGAAAAGCCAGGTTTTCCCCTCCTCTACACAGGACACTCAGCTCAGTACCAGAAGATGCCAACTGATTTTACACTACTCAGACTCATCCCCACCCTTCCACACATGCTTGGAGTCGATTCAGCCACATACCTAAAAGCAATCGTGTTTCTTAAACCCTTATGTTACTGTGTATGTGGCATCTGCTTGTTTCTTCCCCAACACAACTCTGTGCAGCAATATGTTGATAAAACTGCTTTTTAAAATTTTTTTTAGCCTCCCCCTCCCCCCCGAAAGTTGTTGCAGTCATATGGTAGAACCATATGTGTAAAATACAGGTCACTTGAGAGACCCCACTGTTGCACTGGAGAACAAACAGTTTAACCAAGGCTGGCACCTGCTTCAAACTATTCTGACTGACATTTTGGCCAAATCCCTTCTGTGCACGTCTCCATCTCACAAAGTTAGATCATGTCCTCTTTCCACCTCATGGTTCTCCAATTCAGGCGTGTTTATGGTCTTCTTATTGGCACAGCATAAGGAGCTTGAGTCTATAACTCTCAGTAGTGCCAGCAGCCCATGTAACTCCAAGAGTTTTCTTGTCCAAGTGATGATTAATCAGATTTAACAAGACTGACGCACCACTCTGCAGAACACGACACTTTGATAAATGGTGCTCTCACAGCAGCTTACACCAGGCGCATTCCAAAGCACTCAGACTGATAGGAATTCTCCTGAAGACTTCAAATATGCACCGACTACCAGTACAGAACAAACACAAGGTTTTTTGTGACCCACCTATATCAGAATCTTTCTTTCTGAGGAGGGATTTCTTTAACTGTGATTTTCTCAACCTTCAGCTGAGTTGAAGAAGATCTGAAGAATGTGGCACTGGATTTGTGCTGCTGCTGCCCAGCTCTGCTGGTTGGATACAGGGCTGTGCCAGCAGCATGTTCACACAATGGTGATACTTACTTTGTCTCATTATTTTCTGCCCTCAGAAAGCAGCCTGGGTGAGTGGGAGATGTCAGGACAGTGCACAAAGCAACCTCTGATAGTAATGAAATAAGTAGTATCTGTTTACTCCCAAAGAACCAGGAGACTACCCAAAAATAATAAATTTTGGGTTCAGGCTTTCTTAAAAGACGCTTTTCTTCAATGGCAATCCAGTAATGCTCAATATTTATCCTAGCAGTTTTAAGGCAATATTTATTCTAACAGTCTTTGTAGGGATAACAGTGGATTGGATTTGAGTGGAAAGAAGATCTGCACCCTTCCCTCTCCCTCAAGTCAGAAACAGCTCATAGTAAAAGAACAATTTTTCTCCTTTGGGCAGTATTTAATTCAACTGAACAACTTTTTGGTGACTTTGGCATGAGTAAAATGACACTTTGGCATGACAGGCATTTAGCAAACACATAAGGATGTCAATATATTCTTTCCTTTAATTCCTTAAGTAGCTATTTTACATCAAAGAGTAAAAGAAAAAAAAAAAGGTAGGGTTTTGTGGGCCATCAAGCTACATTACTGAGTATTAAAACCAACAAACCCCCAGAGAGTAGACATTCTATTTTGGAAATTAAGTCGATAATCTAAAAGTGATCACTAATCACTTTTCATCAGACATCTTTAAAGAATTTTCAATACACAATTATAGACCTGTCACAGATCAGAGGCTAAGCACACATTAAAATGTTCGGCATTCCCCATCCTGTTGCTATTAAACACAGTGGGAATCCACAGATAACTCTGCTGTCAAGGTGATCTGGAAGCTCAGCAAATTTCAACTGTCTCAAAAAGCACAACAATTCCGAAATCCTGCCACCACCGATCTCAAGTGCCAATCTTTCTCCTCCCCCCCGAACAACTTTTTATTCACCCTGGCTGTAAAAAAAGTGACAAGAAATGCTAGAGACAGACTAACTAAGAAAAAGAAATTAACCCTAGACTCCAAAAGCCTGCTTACACAATAGCACCACTTTCCTTCCATCTGCATTCAGCAGCATTCTTGAATTTAGTGTAGCATCGCGTGCACTGGTGCTGTGGTGAAATGTGGTTGACAGTAGTAAATTACATGAGGGACATAGAATGGCCTCTTTCCTTAGGATAATTATCATCCTAAACAGGCATTTTGTATTATTCATCATATTTTCATCATCATCCTTCTCCCTGGCATTGTTTCTCATTAAGTCAGAGTCTTGTGTGGACACCCAGAGGGGCTCCATCAATTCATGTGAAGTCAGTCAATAGAAACTAGTACAGTTCTAGCAGGGTTAGTGTCATAACTCTAAACACAATTTCAACCATAAATCAGCATAAATGAGGTCAGAATCCACTTAAAATATTAACAGAGACATCTGTATTGGGTTTAAGTAATGTAATAAAAACTGGCGTAATTTACCCTATTTTGACTATCAACTAGCTCCAAGCTGCCCTGCCTCACATAAATCCGCATTAAGAACGATACAAGATTTGGACCTGGAAGCCTCCAGACCCTCAAGGCAGCTTTTTCATTACTTTATAGTTTGTCTAGGCAATTATCTCTGTGAAATGCAGTGCAAAGCACGACCATTCTGCTTTGGCAGTGAACTGTGAGTCAACCATCTCTGACCTACCCAGAGAGGTCTGTACACCCTGAGCAGCAGCATCTCTTTATTTCTGTATAATGAGTAGTGGAAAATATTTCAAGATATTAGACTAACAGGTATTGTAAAAGTAGGAAGTACTGCTTTAATAGCTTACATTTCTCCAGGCTCTGAATTAAGAACCACAGTCACTCCTAATGGATGAGAATAGGACATGTTTTACTTACCTCCCACACGTGCTGGTATCCGTTTATAAAAGGCTAACACAGAAATTTGTTAATACTCTACCATGCATTAGTAGAGCTGGATGGTCTGTGATCCTCAATACACAAATTCAGCAGCATTTTAGGGGCTGGATGTAATTTAGCCCCTAAATTACAGGTGGCCCACAGTCACATTAGTAGTATCCTATAGTAATATGACAAAAATGAGACCCATTTTAGTGTTTGCTGTTTCCCCTCAAAAAAGATATCAGAAAGACCTGTCTGGACTCCAAGAAGGAAAAGGTTTCCAACCTTCATTCTAAGCCACAGCGAACAAGAGGACTGCTGTCCTTACAAGGTTGTGGTATCTCTGCTGAGCAGGAGACAAAAGTTGTCTTGTTAAGGGTCTGATCTTCTTTCTCCTCTGCTGCAGTCTGGTCAAATCCACAATGTCTTCAACAGAACATGATCTGAACCCAGATCTGCGCCCAGCAATTATGGAAGAACCTAATGGTCCCTAGGTCAGATGATCTGTTAGAAATTCAGCTGAGGCTGGTAGCTCAGAAGTAGAAGCAGAAGTAGAAAAGCTGGATAAAAGGAGGGGACTGGCTTTGTTTTATGCTTTCCTTAAGACGGCTGTTTGAGGTTTTTTTCCTCACCCTGTCACTCAGGATGGAGCTAGAAAGGGCTGCTGCTGAGACCCTCAGTGCAGAAGGAAACCCTCAAAGGCTCATTAATTGAAGCCAACCAGGCAGTGCCATGAAAGGCTACATCATCCCGAGTTCTGGCACTTCAAGGTAGAAGTATCACGGATTTTTAGCACACAGTTCAAACTCCCAAAATGTTTCATCCCCTGAACATTCTTGAAGAGGTGGTGTCCCTTTTCTTCAAATGTGCAAATGAATGCCAGAGTCAGAGAAAGATCCTCTACCTTTCAGTAGACAATTGATAGCCCTCACGTACATTTTTACAGGATTTAAGACTTGCAGATCATTTGGTACATAAAAAATATTTCTCCCATTGACCTGTTTCAGCTGTAAATACTCAGCACTTCTCCAAATCAGACCTTGGAAGAAACTAGGAACACACAATTAGTGACCACCTTTGAAAAGTTTAATCAAAGTGTGTTGCCAAGCAACACAAATTCTGCCAGAGACAGTGATAAAATTCTATTCTCTAGATAAGCCTTAAATTCCTTTGTGACTATCTTTTCCTCTTCCTGCAATCCCTTGCTTTATTCACTGCATCCCACAACCTCTGCATTAAAACAAGAATGTGCTAAATTAGTGTCTTTTCCCACACAACCTTTGCAATGGAATTTCTAAAGTGTTAAGATAACTTTAGTTCTGAAGATGTATGAATTCCTCACTTGCTTCTCCTCTAATTTTTTAAGAAAACTAAAAAACCAAAAACCCCTTACCAAATAGCCTAACTTAGTACTTGCCAAAGTGATTACAAAATGAGGCCTTTCCCCCTCACCTCACTACTCTCTCAGACTAATTTTCTTCCCTCTTTCCACCTCCACCATTCCACAGCTTTGCATTTGGGCACAATCTCCACCACAGCAAGTGTCTGCTCATCTGCCCACCCCAGCACAACTGTCTTCACCCAGCCATTCCCAGCTATAGCAGATCCAAAAATCTAGCCTAAAGCCCTTCATTTGATAAGATGTAGGCTTTTGGAACTTACTTTGAGCTTACCAAGGAAATCTGTTTCCCTCAGATGCCGACTCCATTTTTATCACGCTCATATATGCAAATCTATGCATGTGTGTGATGTGCTGTGCATCTGTGGGCATTGTATTTGCAACCATAATAAGTGTGAATGTGATATATATGAAAGAACAACAGCAGACCAGATCAAGCAGCCTGGGAAGAACCCAGGAGATGAGACACGAGTGCTTCCTTTAAGAGTGGGTTACTGAAGAGCTCCTGGGAGTAGGAGAGGGGATATGCCTGAGGAAGTGAGTCTGTAGATCTGCAGTTACAGCAGTGAAAGGACACTTGAGGAGCGTGGACAGAATCAGGGGACACAGGAGCTGAGCTTTTTCAGCTTTTTTTCCTCAGAGCTGGTCCATCTCCAGTTATCGCATGCCCTGGATGCACGTGGACACAAGTTTGGGAACTGCACTAGTAAGCAGCAAAATGTTGGAAAAAAGAACACAAAAATAGGCAGCAAAGGGAGATCCTTCATTTTAAACCTTCCTGCCATTACAGCTAGAGGTTTAGGAATCTCCTGAGCCAGAGGTTCCACTGCATCACCCTAGGAATAACTGAGAAGAATAATCCTCACAGCTCTCACCTCTAGGAAGAGGTGTCTAGCCTCCAGCTAGGACAACTCAGATGTATATTTAGTAAGATCAGTGGAGCTGTGCTGACTTACTGTGCAGATTATCATTTAGGCTGTAGTAGCATCCAAAAGCTCCAATTAGGAGGAGAGTTCCATCCTGTCAGGCAGCAGATGAATACCCAGAGTCAGGCATGCCCTATTCCAGGGAGACAGGCCAGGCTGCCTTCATATGCTTCTAATTGGACTCTCCTTGAAACTCATCCTGATTCTGCAACATTTGCAGATTGCAGCTGTTTGTTTACTCCACTGGACTGGAACATGAGAATTACTTTAGTGCATCCCTCGTGGAATGCAGGCCTCACCAGTAGACTAAAGGATGGAACTCAGAGCCTAATGATAAGTTATAAAACATACCTTCGTCCTCCAGGCTCCAAGTATTTGACGGGATCATCAATTTCTGTCTATCATAAAAAAAAAATTTGATCTCAGCCCTGTAGGCTCAATAAATAGGACATTCATGGTTCAGACATCTTTAACTGCCTGTGGGAAGCTGATAGCTCCATCCAGATCTTTTCAGGTGACATTCTGACCTTCCTCTCCTTTTGGGGAGAAAACCAGTGGAAAGAGAATAGAAAGAAGAGATGATGTACATCCATCTTCCTCCTTTTTCATTCTGCATCTGAAATGAATTGAAATCTGCTCTTTCTGAAACAGCCTTTCCTAGTGCTTTTTTCATTGGGATATTTACGTGTTATTTTAAACACCTTGTCTAAGAGTCTTCAACAATGCAGAAATGCTGAGCACCTAAATATGACCTGAGGTCCATACTGTCACTTATATCAGAATTAAACAACTCTGTGAGAGGGTCATCATAGACATCTTTCAAAAAAAACCCCACAACTGTTTTGAGGCTGATAAAAGAACAAAAGCAAAGTCAAGGTCCCAAGTTCAAATAAATTCCACCCTGTAGATAACAAGTAGAAGATTCTCTTAGGGACTGTGGGAACTAAAACTAACTGTTGCCTTTCTTCAGAAACAGGGATGGTAGGTAAGGCACGAGGGAAAGGAGCCACATAAAACACTTGTAATATTTCAGCAGCACCAGAGTTTAACCTGGGAAGGCTTTCACTGGCAAGCTTCCAACTCTGCCAGCTCTTTGTTACATACCGGATTTTATTCCACAGCTGAAGACCTTCAAAATAACAAAACCATGCGAAGGAAAAGCAGATTGACTTTTTGGCAGGAAGTCAATGTGCAAATACTAATGAAATAATCTCAGTAAGCAGTCAGACTCTTCGAAGGTCAACAGCAACACAGCGGAGAACTTCAGCATTTAAGTTATTAACAATTCTGTCTTCAAGGATGCTGGCAGCTTCTGTGCTCTAAGTTAAGGATTTTAAAAAATTATCAAGATTTGATGACTGCACAGTCAGGGTCTCTACATCTCTATCTCTGTGGTTCTGCAGACAAAGAGACTGTCTTGTTCCTATGGGAGCTACCAATCCAATTCCTAAGTATCCAGAACCAGAACCAAAAGCAATTAGGAAAGTGGACTGTCATCAGTGCTCTTTCTCATTTGTTTCTGGCAAAGTGCACTATGGAACACCCAATCTCAGAGCTATCTTCCATTACCTGCATTCCCCCTATTAATCTGTATCTTGTTCTTTTTTCTCCACTCTTCGACTTCAACCTTCACAACCAAATACTCTTCGTTTCTCAGTAGGGGGATCCCTCCCTGATCTCCCCATGTCCCTTTTCTCTCCTAACTCAGAACTCAGGACTGAGCGCAAGGAATGACAGAGGATGGTGAGGAGGAGAAAATTACCCCCAGGAAGGAAAGTCAATGACTTCAAACTGCCCAAGCTTTGAAATACCTTAGGTGAAAGTCACTTGCTGTCCCCACAGTCCAATTCTGGCAGAGTGGAAGGTAGCAGTGACAACTGCAGTGGTTTTACTGGGATCAGAAGCCAGACTCCTGGAAGAACGAAGCAAAGCTTAGGTCTTCCAGTTACTCAGTGGAGCAACTTCAGTTCTCGTTTTTACTAATTTAAATTACAGAGCACTGATACATTTCCTGTCTTGTGCCTTTATGGATTAAGGTCAATCCTGCTGTGCTACTGACAAATAAACCATCACTGGCATGTCAATAATTCACATTTAATGTCAATTAAATAAGTATTAATCCCGCTTAGGGTCACAATTTCTATTAACTGAATATGAAGGAAGACTTTGTCCCACTCTTCATTTTTTGGGTGCTGAGGACTTAAAAAATCTCTTATTTTCTTGTTGCTACTTTAGATGGCTCTTTCATATTGCAAATCTCCCTGAGTATGTTGTAAATTGCCAGGAAAAAATGTGCCTATAAGGTAGACAATCCTCTTGTCCATGCTCAGAAATTGTACTGGATAGATTTAGACTGGTTTTACTGGATTCACTACTGCATCTTCCAAATAAACACAGTAAATTAATACAAACCAGGCTAACTTCATCCTAGGAGTGCCTATACAGTATTTTGTAGCCCTTTTTTGAAATTGATTAATTGCAAATACCTTTTTATTTGGACTTTGCTTCCAGAACATGAGAAAACAGAAAACCATAAACAACAAATGCAAAATTCTAGGAGAGATTATGACTCCTTGCTGTGCCTAGTTCAAACACAGAAGGGTTGTTTTCTTTCTGTGAAAATGGTAGGGGTAGATTTCATTTCCATTTAATGCACTATCCACATTTGAGCTTCCTTATCCTTAACATAGGTCAGCTATGAAATGAATGTGAACTAAATCCTAACACTCCATGAACCATGGAATCAACAACTTAACCTTTCTGATCCAGCACTTTACTAAAGAAAAGAAAAGCTTAAGACGAACAAGAAGGGAGCACCCTATTTCTGCTTATATTGATGTGTTTGGGATTGCCAGTCAGACCCCATCAGTTCCAAATCAGAGCAATCAAGAAGCCGAAATGAGAATTCTTATCTGCTAGTTGGGTTTCTGCATCTCTCCCCACCACTTTAGAAACACAATTAGGAAAATGGAAAGTGAATTCCACACTGGCATGAGGCCCTTTTGACTCGCACAGCAGAGCCTCTTCAGCAAAGGCACATCCAGTGTGAGGCAGCCTCAATGGAACATCTCTCGATTTCATCTCTCCAGTGTGTCACCGCTGGGGACAGGACAGCAAGAAGAGCTCAGGATTACAGAGAAAGTGACCTCAAGGGGAAGGAAAGGCAGCTCAGGTGACATGGAAATGGAGGTGGGCCACTAAAGGCTACAGATATGTAGGTTTTATGTCCAGCATGAAGTCATTTAGATAAAAGGGAAGAGCTGTTGACTATGACGCTGCCAAAGCACAAATACAGCAAATATGGAAGAAACACAGACGTTTTACCCAATCCGTGAGAATTTGCTTTTGTTCTTTTATCAGCCTCAAAACAGTTGGGGTTTTTTTCCAAAGATGTCTATGATGAGCTTAATGATCCCTCTCACAGAGTTGTTTAGTTATGATATAAGTGACAGTATGGACCTCAGGTCATATTTAGGTGCTCAGCATTTCTGCATTGTTGAAAACTCTTAGGCAAGGTGTTTAAAATAACATGTAAATATCCCAGTGAGAAAAGCACAAGGAAAGGCTATTTCAGAAAGGGCTGATTGAGAGCAGATTCACTACTAACGGCCACCAGGAAAACGTCAATTCATTTCAGATGCAGAACGAAAAATGAGGGAGATTGATGTACATACCTGGCTAAGTTAGAATCATTCCACCAATGTATTTCTACTCTATAGCAACAGCTCAAAATCCACTGATACTGAAAACTGCTTAGGAATAGCACAGTAAGTTCCAGGCTTCTAAGCAATCACTACAGTAACATGGTCTGTTTCCCAACATCTTTGCAGTCCTTGGAGAGGTGTAGATGCAGATTTAATGAGCAATGCCTACCATCTGTTAATACTGCCTCTAAGAGCAACTGAGAAAAAACCAGCAATACCGAAAGTGCAAGAGATGGCAGAAGCTTTAGAAAAAATGGACCATCAATAATCGGGTTTTCTGTGTATGACTGCTGTAAAAACAAATCCCCAAAAATGAGCAGACTACATGTTTATTTTGCAGGAGTTACAATATTTAAGTCAGTCTTGAACCTGGATTAGAACCAGGCAATAGACGCTCAGGTTAACAGAGCTAGTGAGCATATTCTGATCAAAAGTCAGACTCACCAAAATGCCACATCCCAGGACCTGAACCTGCAGGATCCAGGCTCTGGGCTCGCTCCTTTGTTAACAAACTAGAACAGCTCTTTTGAGTTATGTCGATTTACATAAAGTATTTCCTATACAGGAAAGTAGGACAGTATTTCCTAACAGCTGATAGGACAAAAACTTCATTTTCTTCATCCAGTCATATACATTTCAGTCTTTTATTATTAATTTCTTCTTCCTCAAGAAAGCTTGCCAAAAATGCATTTAAGTGCTTTGAGTTTACTGCCATAGTCCCACTTTTATCTGAACACAATATTAAATCTGGAGGGAAAGACATAACTGGAGGTCCATCGTTTGCATGATTAGGTATCTTTGGCCTACTTTATCCTGCAGAGCTTTGTGACAAGAACAGATGTAAAAGCTCCTTGCAGTCCTTCATCAAGACATACTATTACTGAGATAACCAGAAGGCAAAAGAGTAAGCCAAGTCACCAGGGTTCAGAAACAGAGATGGTTGCATGAAATAAAGGGTTTACTTTAATCCCAGCAATTCCCTGGCAGAGTTCAAGTCAATTGTAATGTTAAAGCCACATTACCTTGCTTTATGCTAGTATAAACATGTAGAATACATTTGTAGTAATTTAATAATAATCAAATTTTATGACATACTCACCCTTTGAATCAGAAATGCATTATTTTTCAGTGATTTTAACGGGTCATTAATTTATGCGAGTTACAAAGATTACTTCCCTTTTCCAAGCAGATTATTGCAAGTACAGTTAAAATGCAAAACTATACTATCTTCTGACTGTTTCACAACTTCTGCAGTGAGAACAAATGCAAAAAAAATTCTGCTTGTTTTCATCACAGAAAGACAGGAATCAAACCCCCATTCAGAGCAAGATATAATTAGATGATAATTCAACCATGTTTCCTATTAAGGAGATAGTCACACTGAAGTTTAAATAAACACCAAAACGTAGTTGTTTAGACTGTCATTATTTATTCTATCAAAACAAAAATAAAAAACCCCTTCTGTATGTTATGCAGACATTGTGTATCCCCACACCACTCTGGGAGGCACCAGGTACTCAGCTCCCTTCATCAAACGAAGTAACTTTTGGAAGAGTGTATTGTGCATTCTTCTAGAACTCAAAATTAAATTCTTCTTTCTTTAATATTACTTTTAGCATGGGGTATGGCACCAAAGTGCAAACACATGAAAGCCAAAAACCAATTCCAATTTGCAGTCTTTCATACATATGTGGTAAACAGACCCCAAAACACGCACACAAAGGGCTCCATCCCTCTTCTTACCGCATGTAAAGCCGTTCCTCCAGATGAAATGCCCCCCAAACTCTCCCAGCCACAGCCAGAGTCTGGTTTCTTCCACAGCCTATTCCCTCTGCCTTAACTTCTGTCTCTCCCATACTGTACTGATGGAGACCTGTTAAAACTCTTATTTACAGACCCCTGCTGAAACCAAACCACTGCACTGCAGTGTCTGAAGTTGCCTCATGTCTCGGTAGATGGATCAATTGTTTCCTTATTTCTTTCCTCTGTGGTTTTTTTTTTTTTAATTTGTACATTGTTTTTTACCTGGAGAATTTTTTTTAATACCTGCACAGAAATTAAGTACTGAAAATAAGTCCAGACATTCTGTCTCATGGTGCTAGATCTTTGAGAAAAGCCCTGGGCCCTGACACTCCAAATACTCTGATAGTTTAGGAAACGTAATTCCGCAAAAGCTTGAACAGCCATTTTGACTTTGGCCACATCTTCAAATGTCACCTGTGGTGAGAACCACCCCTGTTAATGGCAGACAGACTGAAGGGACATAGGGGCTGTTTTAACAGTTAGGGATAGTGGCACCACAACGTAAAACCAACATTTAATTTCTATAGTTCTTATTTTAGCTTCTACTAATGCCAGCTCATATATAAGCACAGTAATGCTTTCTTCATCCACATTTATTAGAAATGGTACATAGTCTTACTGTGCTATAGAATAGGAGAAATAGAAAAGTGTAAAGTTCACTTCCATTCAAGAATAGCCAAGATCAGTCTCAAAGAGCAATAAATAATACGATACTGCTAACACCAAACATGAAGAAAGACAGTTAAAACCATTACAAATCCATATCTCTCAGTTACTTAACAATCTATAGGTTCAGTCAATTTAAAAGATCTAGGAACAGGGGTTTAGTGGATTAGTAACAACAGACCATTAATCTCTGCAGCCTCAATTCTAATCCAGCAATAACCAAAGTGATTGAAAATCATTCTGACATGTGACCAGTAAAGCTCCTGAGCACAGTTCTCTCCCATACCTGAATCCTCTCAGAAGAGGTCACAGCACCTCTCTAATGGGACTATTTACCAAGAGACCTCTGCTTAATGCTTAACTAAACTCTGGGCCAACGTTTTTGGCTGAATAAGTCCACTGCATACCACCTCTCTGAACTAACAGCTGATTCTGAAGATTTTATTCTGCACTTTATTTCAGCCTGTATTAGCAAAGCTTGCTTTCCTTCTTTCCTGGCAAAGGGTCCAAAACAAAGTTGTCTAAAACAAATACTTTTTGTTTCTACATAAGATTTTAAATAAACATGTAGGAATTGATGACTGTCATCCCAAGCAAATGCCAGGAGATTATTTCTGTGCAGTTTATATAATATCAGTGAAAGTTATATCCAAAAAAACTTGAGTTTTAAAAATAATGCAATAGTATTACATCATATATTCTGGTTTTAAATATAAGAATGCTTTATTTCAAAGATATTAACTTCTGGAGTATTCAGTGACTAGAATCAATTCTTAAATGACCAGTTATGTGATGATATTAAGTGATCAAGACACATTTCATCACTTAGTCCTCCACAACAGTTATCAGCATATCAGTAAAGAAGCCATTGAAAGAGAGACCTTGCAAAAAGGACTTAAATTCAGCTGTTGCTACCTGTGGTCTGAAATCTGAGCCACAGGTTCCTTTTCAGGAGCATTAAAAGGAAGACGCTGACTACCTTGTAGTCAGAAACACTCTTTTATTACTGCAAAGTAAATAAATACTTAAAAACATAAAAACCCAGCAGACACACAACATCCCAGTTACATAGAGCAGGGAACTAAAAATGGGAGAGTTTTGAGAGTTACTTGCTGCTGTTTCTGAAGCATTAAGTAGCGCCAAAGTAGGACAAGGGCTGGAGGAGAAAAAGGAGGAAGTCTGCAAGCTCTGTGCCCTTTGGTAGATACAATCCAAATACACAAATACGATGTAAATGTGTTGCAGAGATGTCCAGCTGTTTTTATAAACAGTACAAAACTTCTTTGCTTGTGGTAGAAAATGATTCATAATATTATAAATGAGCCTTACCTCATCTAAAACATGAGGAATTTTTCTGCTGATGCAGAAGGACATGTTTGCCTTGCGTGATCCCAGACAGAGGGACAGACTGATCCTCAAGTATTTTTATATGCCACCCCCCCAAACAGTTTTCTCTCAGTCTGACTAATGCCTGCTTATCGAATATAAACTCTGCCAGCTGCTCGCACAAAACTGGCATGAGGTGTCCCAGTCGTCCCTGTAGGTACCACCTGGTCCACAGGTGTGCCCCCATCCCATTGGATGTCTTCTTTGTATCAGGACTTGAGGTCAGATCAAGAGAAAACTCAAATTTGTGCTGAGAAGAAAGTGGAACAGAAATTGACATATGAAAAGCACTGTGTATTACCACTCAACTCTTGTAACTTCACTTTTTAGTCTTTTGGTTGTGTTTACTATTGGGGAAGATGGTGTTTGTTTCATTCAGGGCATCCATACAGTGAGAATTAACAAAATACAATCCAGTTTATATGGATTCTAATTTTACAGTTTCTCCTGCTTTGCTAATCACCATAGAAAAGTCTGCATCTTTGCCTTACCACACAAAGAACTGCGATTATTTTACCCAGATAAAAACCTATTTTCTATGCAACTGTGTAATTTAAAGAGAGATTATGAAAATTTTTGCTCATCTTAGCTGGGCTTTTCCAACTATTTTGTATTATTCATGTATTATACCACTGCTACTCCTTGCTTCAGCAAAGCACTTCAGCACATCCTTAATCTAAGTTGTTTTATACAATTACATATTAAGACTCAGATTCAGCAGAACACTTAAACATGTCTTTTAAGTTTTGCATTTTCCTGAATCTGGCTGTTAATATATCAAAAAAAAATGTAAAGAGGATGACTCAGTTTTTAGCTTGCAAGTATGGAAACATACTTATGCTACCTAATAAAATAAATCATATTATTTATTACTCTATTTTCCATCCTGTTTCACAGTGAGCAAAATACCTGTGACTCTAGAGCAAAGGCACAATTAGAGACTGGCAAAGATGAATTGCTAACAACTTAAGAGAGGGTGCTAGGGCGGCTACTGAAGATAAAAATTATGCATCTGCAGATAACTTTAAATCCCAGTTGGAATTACTGCCAAACAGTACCCTCAGGATTGTCTGGGCAAGCAAGAGGAGACTGTGGAGTCTTTGTAGATTACTTTGTTTTCCAGCAGGCACAAAAACCAGTATGACAATAAGGTAATGCTTGTACATACGAATGTGAACAAAAAAACCCCAAAACACCACAAATGTTGAAGCCAGGTGAATACAATGCAAAATAAAAACTGGGAGGAGTTCAGACAGGATGGGCAAAATGCCCTGGGGTGAGGTTTCACCCCTCAAAACAAATTTATGTATGTGTTCACAGTATATCCAAGAATTCCAGTACAGAAAGGCACCTGTTGGGCTGCTGAGAGCAAACTTCAAAGAGAAAATTTAGGACCAAAATCTCTGGTGCCCTTTACTGTGTGTTGTCACCTACACCCACACCGAGGGGGTGTGAAACACGAGGCAGGAAAGTGCTGCACTTGGAGGAACCCACTTGTTACTCACAGCCCAAACAGAACCAGAAAAAGGCCAACTGAGTGAATGTTAATAATTTAAACAGAATTTAAACAACACATGTTTACGGAGGAACCTTGTCTGGATCTAAATTTTACCTTACTGTCATGCTAACTCCGGGAAACCAATTTAAGGTAAATTCTAATTGATTTAATTCTTATGTATGCCAAAACTGTATCTCACTTCACTGCATCTATGATGAGGAGAACAAACACCTTGTAGTAGAGAGGCAGAGAGAAGGACAATCCAGCCTGTGACGGGACGTGGATACTGGAATGCTGCTAGCAGGAGAATTTCTCAGCTTCTTGCATTAATTCTGTGAGAATTTTTCCTTTACCACGCAAATTATGAGAACAGTAAGATAGGTTTTGTAAATAACATTCACATCTGGTGTTTTTGTTAAGTTCTGTTTATAGTACATTGAAGAAGTATTTTAAAGTGGGTGTCTAGGACTTTAACCAATCACCCTGGGAGAAGTGTGAATGCTGTCCAATCGCTTTATGGAACTAGAATATATAAATGGGATTGTAAATTAATAAATAATTCATTCTCTTGCTAAATTTCCGTGTTGTTGCATCTCCCAGTCCCTGCCAATACAGCCACAGGAATGCACCAGGGCCCTTCTGTTACCCTGCACTCACTGAAGGCATCCAGCCCCACACCCCAACCAGAAACAGAGGGTAAGGGCAATCCTTGTGTTACAAGGCAGAAATGAGAGTGAAAATGGACTGCAACTACTCAAAGTCTTGCTGACTGACTTTCCACATGACATTTTACCTCAGCTTCTCCATCTGTGAAAGTGTGGCCGACACTGTGTACTCCCTGCAAACTGCTCCAAGTTCTGACACCAAAATTCTTTCTAACATTTTTTTTAACTGAAATACAATGCAAATATCTTCTCATTCATACCTTTCATTCTCAGAAAAACCCAGACAAGCAGTCCCATTCAGAGAACTCTCCCGTCAGTCAGTGTTTACACACTCCCCAGCAGTAGGACTACGAACAGTGTGGGTCACTCAAACACGTTTCCCTTCCAGCAGTGGTTTTAGTACCAGCACAGAGTCAATCAAACGCCTGTCCTTTCCAGCAGTGGTATTAGGGCCACCACAGGGTCAAACACCTTTCCCTTCCAGCAGCAGCAGCCCTTCCCTTCCACAATTGCAGCTTCCCACGTGGGAAATAGGCCTCAACTCCAAGTCGCATCACATTCCACTGATGTAGAAACAAATACCTCATTCTGCATAAAATTTCACCCCCAGGAACACTACTGAAGTGTTGTCATCCTTTTTTACCAGCAGGTATAAATCTTCAGCACCATTTTTTTCCTGGAGTTTCTTTTCTCTGCCATGATGGCAAATGCAAGTTAATGCTCTTTTTAGCAGCCCAAGAATATCACCTTGCCAAACAAACTTCAGCCATGGCAGCAGGAACCCTTCCTGACCTGCTCCCTTACCCACCCAAGCACCATCCTGCTGGGGATGGCAGGGTTTGCTGGAGGACATAGCCACTCCACAATCACTTCCAACAGTTGTTTTCCATAGTCACACACACAAAAGACCCTTCACTAGCACTCATTATCTTTTCCTTTTAGCATTAATAATCCATAGAAGTCCTGCTGGCAAAGCAAAAAATCATCTTAGAATTATTCCTGAAGCAGAACAGGGCTCTATAGTAGTTAACAGCAGGAAAGAATTTCAATTGGAGACAACCCACAAAAAGGACAAGAGGATGATTTTTCAGAAACCACGTTTCCCTCTAAATTAATCTACTCAAATGCTACTTCCAAAACATAGAGATGTCAACACATTTAGAGGGGGAAAAAAAGGAAAACGTTGCTTAGCTGCCTCCTCCATGCATGTGCTTAGAAGCCACTTTGGTCGAGTCAGTGCACGATTCTTTTCACTCCATACTTAAAGCTTGACCAAGTTAAGGACTAAAGATAAAGGGAGGAAAAAAGACTGTCCAAATGAATGAATAACCCCATGGATATAATCTTAGCTCTATGCTTATTTTAGTATCTTGCTAAAAAGTACATCCTAATTAGTTATTTGTGGCTTACAGCTGCTGCTATGGTATTTTTCTGGAAACTATATTAGAAAAGATAAAACTGTGGGGCATTTAAGTTTAATGCTATTTTTACTACAGAAATACAAATGTTACAGATTCATGAATTCAAAACAGAAGTGTTTTCATGTGAAAACATGTATCTGACATCAAGAACATTTCTTTTCTTTAGTTCCGACCACTGATTTCAGAATGCAATGTATGTGGAAACTTACTACCTTCAATTTTTCAAGATGAGTAGAAGTAAATTAAATATTTTAGGGCTGTGATCCTGATGGGCTGTACCTGGCACTCCACAGGAGCACAGACATCTGCCACCTAAAGCTTTTCTCATTGCTGACAGTTCAATTTTTAAGGCCCAAGTCTCATCAACACCAAAGCCCTTTAACATTTTCAGGAGTTGCAAGGACTTTTAGGGTGGGTGTAAATCTAGGTTACCGTCACCTCAACTGTCACCTTACTGTCACCTACTCCACCATGTCACCTGCTAAGCACTGCATGACAAATTTTGCCATATTGCCAAATTGGAAGTTTGCACTTACGAACACCCACACACGTGAATGAGGCACTACATCACCAGAAAGGCACTACACAGGATATCGGTCTACAATGTTTCAGTCATCTATTTTCATGACAATAATAACTTGCTGTTTTATCTCCAAGAAATTCCATTAAAAGACCCTTAGCTTTTTAACTATCAGTGGTTAAACCAGCAATAAAATACTCTACTACTTTGAATTCAACTGTAAATAGGTTTGGCTGTAAAGCCTCCCCTCTCTCAAATGCCAGATTATTATCCTTTGAAAAAAATTACTTTCTATTTATTTACCACCTAATGTTTCAATTTATCTACCACAGTGCAATTTTTTTTGCTAACTGATATTGTCCTGGCCCTTTCGTACTTTCTGATGGCATTACAATGGAAATGCAGTCCCATTGTACAGTGTTGCCTCTAAACAAGTCAATTAAAATTTGATCCCTATTTCCTATTCCTTCCAGTCTGGTGTATAGTGACGATAAAAACAAAACAGGAGCGAAATAACACTTATCACAGTATTTCAGTGTCGTCCATAACTAACTGTCATCTAGTTTTGTCTGCTGCTTGAGCTGGTAATGAGATAATGATGGAACAGTTTTATATAGCCCTCTATTAACAGCCCAGATGGGCCAATCATCCCCTTCAGTCCTTGCCATGTTAAGTTTAGCCATAAACAAACAGTAACGATGAAAACAGCAACTTCCTCCTCAGCTAAATTACCACCTTTCAACCAAGAAAGAAAGTGCTACTTTGACCAATAGCAACAGAGAAAAACCCAGTCTTTCGGAGAAAGCATGAATTCCTTGTTCATTCATATACAAGGAATTTTCATAATGCAAATGGAAAGCCACTTCAATCCCTGCTATATTTAAAATCTAGCTGTTGTAGAATTAAAAACTGAAAACTTTCCAAAAATATAAAGGGCAAAACTTCTCTATAACCTCAGTTGCATTTTAAAGAGCACCCTTAAATTGAGAGTGCTTATTTGAGTTAGGTTTGATTCCTGATTTTAATCATTTTGTCTTGGAGGCTTGGTATCTAGTTCAATTGGATTACAATGAGGCAACACAACGAGGTGAAGAGGTTTGAAAACTGGGTATCTACATCACTGAGATTTGGAAAAGAATAGCAGCAATAACCAGTTTCCATCCAGTTCACTGGATGGAAAATAGCTCAGCATAATATGTGCAAAAACTATTCATAAATGTTCCCTTCTTCTACCTTTACATAAGCTAAAAATATGTGTGTTGTTTCAGCGCTTTAGCGCCTATCTGGTCACGCTCTAGCTATAAAACTAACAATAAAAATGAAAAAAAGATGAAAAATACAAGACATGCACCAAAAAAAAAAGTAAAAGCAGACATTTACAGGAGACTACAAGGCTATTTCCATAGAATTTTCAAGCAGAAACATCTTCACACCTTTTGAGAAGGCAGAAAAAATCTCTGAAGTGAGAAAGCATTCCAGAGCTGAGGAACTGAGAGTCTCTGGATCCAACCTATGGTCCCTCCATTCTCTGAAAAGGCAGACTGAATCCATGTAGATTTTCAATAACATCAACAACTCCACGCAGGCATGAAGATTTACCCACAGACATGAAGCTCTGGAGATGGTATTAAAGCAGGAAAAAATAGGGTAAAGTTCTTAGTTACCAGAAACCCTCTGCATGCTACACCTTTGTGTATGCCTAGTGCCCACTTTCATATATATATACATATATATATATATATATATATATATATATATATATATATGTGCTATGAATAATTCCTTCCCCTAGAATATTACGTATCTTACTTAAAAGTGACAGAAAAAGCTATTTCTGTGACACTCTTCAAGGATAATTAACATGGTTTCAACATTTTTGTCCTAACATAATGAACCATTCACTCTTCGGCAGTGGGACATTAGAGCTTTGATATTCTTCTCTTCTACAACAGTATTTTAGCTTGAATTATCTCAGGTTGTGTGATGCTATGAGAAGAGTTATCAGACCTTACAGACCATGATTCAGCAGGTAATTCCAGCCCTGGCATAATTTAGAGTTCCTATAGGACATCTCTGTGTTATGCCAGGTAATAAGAGCTCAGAGACTGCAGAAGCAGCAAGACAGAAAATGAAGTGCAAATGTGCTCCAAATCCACCTCTAGTTCTCAGTGCCAGGAGATGCCACATCAGATGCTCAATACACAGTGGAATTCCTGGAGGGGTTTTTTACAACATCTCAGTTTTCATCATACATGATTTATGGCACTTGTGTCCTGCCAAACAGGCCACAGGAGTTGCAACATAAAAGGGATTTGGCCCCATGTGCCTTGAGGACATGGCAAAGGGTGAAAATACTTCCAAATAACAAGACAGCTTTCATCCATATTAGCTTCCAGAAGCCAAAACAGTAAGAGGTAGCATTTCAATTCATAGGAAGGCACAGAGATAACCATGCAGGTTTTATAAATCATTTTGTTGATGTGTTAACAGAAAATGTACATGGAAACCTTCTTAAGCAACATCCACGACAGCTTCATTTTCATATTTAAACCAAGTATCCTGCAAAGTTTTGAAAACAACCTCCTAGCTTTTTTGCTTGAAATTGCTTGTTATATCTAAATTCACAAAAAACCTTCCTCATGGTTCATACAAATGACTGTGTAAGCAAAGGTGACAGCCATTAAGGGATCAACAGCCACCTGAAACACTGATGCTAATTCATCTTTGGTGGCATTATTACTCAGGAAGGAAATTCTGGACATCATTCAACAACTATTATTTTCTTTGCATATAAACAGTATAATCCCTGTGCCAGGAGTATCTGCATCTTCACAGGAACACCATCCAATGAGGGCTTATCCCAGCATTCTGTCTACGGGACATCTTCGCTTCCTCTGCGCTGTGCTCCTTCTATGCCGAACGGTATCATTAAAAGGACAAAACCTCAAAAGTCATAATACAAATCATGACTATTTTTCCTCAGAGCCTAGAACTGAACGAAATAATTATGACTTTGAATGAAAGCAAAGGCTTTCATTTCTGTCTAAGGGATAGAAATGGTTTTCATGGTCCTTTCAGCCTGTTCATATTTCTCATTTGCATCTGCACAAGGAAACTAGATTCTCTTTTCAAATGAGCAATTCCAAGTAGCAAAAGCCTTAATTTAGTATGCCAAGAAAATAAAAATATTCAGTTCACAAAGTTCACAGATAAATTATTTCCCAAACACACAGAAGAGCCAGTAATTTAAAAAAAAAAAATCAATTTCTAAATCTCAGTGTGATTTCTTCCAAAACAATCAATCTCTCATATACACAGGTAACTGACTGATAAAAAATTTTAGGTATAAAATATTTAAAATATATATATACACCTCTTTTTAATAGATTAAGCCGTTTTCCATATACTAAGTCTCCAAGAAATTCATTAATGTGAGAGACACCAAAAAATCAATTGTCTCACTTCATCATTACTTATTTTAAATAAGAAACACAGCATAAGTGCTACATTCAGCATAACTTATACTTAAATGTTATGTAAATACACAGCAAAAGACATAACATTGAACTGTGTTTAGTAAGTTTATTAATAATGATTAAATAATTTAATAGTCTGTTCAATTCAGTGAATTACATCATCCCTTTGAACAGCAGCCCCTAATAGGCCCTAATCCAAATAACCACGGGAATTAGCAGGAGGAAGATCACAGGTTTAAAAAGACACTGAATCAAGCATTTGCTAATGGTCAGGAAAGATCCACGTACAGCAGACCTGTCTGGAGTCTTCACTGCTGACACAACTGAATGAATCAGAAAGAAAAAAAAAAAGAAAATAAATACTGCCACACTTCTTAATTCACATTCCAGTAATGTGCAGCACTAGTGCTCAACTAGTGTGTTTTTTAAGTAACATGTTGAATGAATGACCAGTGCTGAAGTGCTAAAAATACAGCGTCTCCAATCCTGTGCTGAGGCAATCCCTTAACAGGCTTCATTACACCTTCTACTTGCACTATTCTCCAGACATCCCAGCTAGATAATATGCTACAAAAGCCTGTGTAAAAAGGATGGCAAAGGCAACGTACAGAGTGTTAGTGCCAGTCAGATGTCTACAGATCGTAATCATTTTTACTAAGACTACAGATAGTGAGGATTCCTGAAAAAACATAAAAATCCCCGTGAAGAAAAAAAAAACAAGGTTGAAGCATGTATACATCCTCTATGTGGTCAAAATATTTGAAAGCACAGCTTTAACCATGCAGCAGAGGCATCCCACCATTCATTTCTTCCCTTTATTCCCTCCAAAAAAAAAAGAAGAAAGAGAAAAAGCAAGCAGACATGGTGTTAGCGTGTACAGTATCAGGTATTAGTGCTAGAGGGAGATGGAGAGCGATGGGAGCCCCTGCAGGACTGATCCCACTGGTTCAGAAGCCAGGGCTCCCCTGCCTGAAGAGCAGAAAAGGAGGGCAGGAGCTCAGAGAACATCGGTAGCTACATCCACGGCATAAGCAGCTGCACAGAATGGGACAGCTTCTCTCTGTCTCGGGATATTACTGTCACCATGGCCAGGAGAGCGGTGAGCTGCAGTTTGCCATTCTCACTGTGGTACTTTAAGAAGTGCCTGATTTGAGGAGCACTTGACAGGTGGCACATCATGCTGAGGTAAATAGATAAGTGTGAGATTTTAACGACGAGAGGCAGCAGGTTTTGCTGTTCTAAAAAGCAAGAGAGTGAATTTTTCTGATGGTACCAATGGGCACAAGTGGAAGGTCAGCCTGGGGTGCTGGCAGTGTCACTCGGGTGCCTGATGGCAGATGGTGCCAGTCTGTAGGGATAAAAGGAGGGCTGACGCACACCATGGGCCGACAGCGATGGTATTTGCTCGGGAATAAAGGAGCTTTGGGACAGGTGCAGGCAGGACAAATTAACAGAGTCTCCAGTGTTCGTGTGTGCCCAGCCCAGGGGCTGGGAGGGTGGATGAACCGGGAGGTGCTGCAGAAAGTGCAGTGGGGCTCAAACTGCCAGGGGAGATGCTGCAGGGGCCTGGGACACAGCCCAGGCCAATCTCTGCATGGTCCCAGGAGAGCTTTGGAGCTGCCTCTCCCTACGGACATCCAGGCTGAACACGGAGATGTCCATCAGGACCCCGGATCTCCCCCCAGCAGTGCCTTGCCTGTGCTGCTTGTGTTCCCATTTCCGGACTTACGCAATGGCTGGAGGGCAGAGGCAGCCTTCAGGGAAGTGGAGCAGCAGGAGATGCAGGCAGCCTGCATCCCCATGGGGCTCCCTCGAGTGTCCCAAACTAGAAAACTAGCCGCCTTCCTGCTCCTGCCTCCCGTAACATAATTATTCTGACACGACCAACATGACAAATTAACAAGGGAGCCAGGGCTTTTGCAAGGGAGTGTTTTCCCCAAGAACAAATTGTTCCAATCCTTTACGCTAGACACCTGGCCGTGCCTATTCATTAATTGGACAAGCTCTGGTGACAACTGAAATTACCTGACTTTCTACATACTGAAGGGAGAGAGATCTTTGCAAGCTTAAAATAAAGCTGGAAATTCCAGCCACCACAGAGCTCCCTGAATGGGGCTGCTTTTTTTTTTTTTAACAGAAAAAAAAGTCATTTTCAGAGAACAGCCACAGTAAAGCTCATTTTAGAAGCAGAGGCACATTCTTTACTGTTATCCCTCCCTTTGCAGACCCTGAACTGTGGCACCAGAACATGACAACTCCATCAACAAACCACAAACCCTTCAAGATCTGCACATCAGCCGAGTTTAAGAACTCCAGGTGCTATGAAATTCTGTGATCACGGCAATGTTGCAAATAATTATCACAATCGAGCACGCTGGGAATTATAAGCATCTCCTTTATCAGTACACTGTGTTGTCTGTTGCAACCAACGTATGATAATTAAGACACACGTATTGGAATTAAGGGGGAGAGGGAAGTGATGAGAGTCGATTTCTGTCACAACCCACTCACAGTACATCATTCATAGATTTTTCAACTACAGTTTTGATCTGGGTTTAACTGTACCTCTTGCCCCTTAATAAGGGGAAGCCTGAGAACCCTGTACGGTATCTCTCCCGCTCACTCGCCCTTTCTGTGCTTGCTGCATACCTGAAATGCAGACGATGAAATTCGCTTGCAGAAGAAAAAGCACCTCCCAAACAATTTCCATCCTCCGATTCTCATGCCAAGTGCATCCCTCGGCGAAAAAAAATAACAAAGATCAATATCGCAGTTTGAACGATCCCAGCAAATTTTCTTTCGGACTTGCAGACTGTATTCCCCAGACGTGCTGACAACACATGTCCGAGCTCTCTCTCCGCACGGCTCAAGTGAGATCCCTTCCCTTCCTTCGCCCTCCAAAAAAGACCACGAGGCCAACTGCCAGCACCGGGCTCTTCCTCCAAGAGCGAGAAAAAAATCCACCAGGTTTCCCAACACGACATAGACAACAAACCCCAACCGATCCGGTATCCGGAGAGTGTCTATTCCAGGGGCGGCCAGGCGCAAGTTAACCCCGAAACTCTTTGCACGTCTCAGCGGGGCACTGCCGGCATGCCGGGCAAGGAGGCGGCGGAGGGAGGGGGATTCCCGTCCTGCTGCTGCTGCTGCTACAGAATGAGCGGAAAGAGATTAATACCCGCTGCAAGCCCCGCCACCCCCGCCGCGCTCGGAGCGCGCAGCCCCGGTCCCCGGCCCCGCCGCAATCCCGGCGCGCCGCGGCGGCTCCGCCACGCGACTGCAGGGGTCGGGCTTGCCCCGCGCGCCGAGCGCCCGGCCCCGGGATGCGCCCCGGGATCCCCTCCGCAGCCCCCCGCAAGCCAGAACGGGGGTGCCTGGCAGCGGAGGAGGGGCGGGGGGGAATGTGCCCCCCAGTGCGAACGGCACAAGTGCGGAGTCTGCATCAAGTGCGGCTTGTGCGCATCGCCGGGCGGCTTGGCTGAGGACGCCAGTATTTTAAAACTTATTTAAACAAGAAGAGATTCAGACCCGAACTTCTGTCGGGTTGGTGGCGGAAGGGCACCAGAAGGCTCCAACCGAGAGTTAGCGAAGTGCCCGCGCTGCAGTGCATATCTGATGGCACTCCCCGGGCACAACATAGTTCTGCATAGCTTCCCCTCCCTCCCCCAGCCAAAGAAAAAAAAAANCGGAGCGGGGGCACGCCCGACCGACCTCCCACGGGCGCTCGGCTCGCCGGGCTGTCTTCGCAGGTGCATTCCAGAGAATGCTGCTTATTTGGCTTCAAATGTGCGGCCAATTTGATTTTGCTCTCCCCCGCCACCCCAGGAAAAAAAAAAAAAATAAAAAGAGGCGCACCTGGCTCGGGGAGAGCCTGGTTCCGTGGCTGCGGATGGGGGGACTGGGGGCAGCAAAGCAGCGCTGGCAGAGGGCCGTGGGCTGGGGTGCTGCGCGGCGCGGGGAGGNCTGCTTTTTATCTCTCCCAGCTCATCGGACGTGCCGCTCCAGCCTGCAGTCCCAAAAACAAATCGAGGTCAAGCTGCGAGCCGCCGGCTGCCACCGCCTACCTCCACCTCAGCTGTCGGGAGGTACCATAGCTGCTCGGAGCTCCCCCTGCTCCCCGGACCGCGGCTACTCCGCCATGTCCCCGGGCTGCAGCCGATGCTGCGGGGGCCGCGGGCAGCAGCGCCGGGNCGCACCTGGCTCGGGGAGAGCCTGGTTCCGTGGCTGCGGATGGGGGAACTGGGCGCAGCAAAGCAGCGCTGGCAGAGGGCCGTGGGCTGGGGTGCTGCGCGGCGCGGGGAGGTGCGCGGGGGCTGCCCCGGGCCGCGGCGCCCGGCGGGATGGCTCGGGCGGCTGTGCAAGGAGGGAGGGGACAAGGGCTCAGGGCAGGTGTGAGAAGGTGCGACCGCTTCGACTGCGGGTTGCCTTCGTTGATCACGGCAAGGCAGAAGGAAGGGGGAGGGAGAGAGATGCTTTGGGTATCAAACCGATCTCCCAGCTCTTGGCAGGTGTGCAGAGGTCATATTACAAACACTCCAGCGGGAGATGCATGCAGAATAGGTTGAAAACAGATTGGTTTGTAAACAGTTCTCAAACCTGGGCATACTTGGGGCAAACAAGGGCATACTTGTAAAGTGCACCTTTGTATGGATTCTAGCAAAACGGGGACTCCTGGATCTCTGAATGGGAAAGGAGAGCATCTTGAAGAGAAGAAACCACAGGGCTACGTTGTTATTTCCATCATCTCTGAGAAATGTGTAGACCTCCCAGGTGCCAAATATACCTGATGGTATTTAATTGTGGCAGATCAGATTTCTTGAGTGCTTCAAAGCAACTGGATGGGACAAAATCACTGTTTTGAAAGGAAGAATTGGACTGCAGGCACTTAATAGTCAATGTGATGCTTGTGTTCATTTTGCTGGTTCCCAGGGCAGTGGGAATGCTTTGCACTGCAGCAGTCTCTGCTGATGTTTACTCCATCTCTTCTTACAGCTTACAAAGAGACTCAGGATTCTATCAAATTAATTGCCATCATCTACTCAGTGAGAACAGTGAGGCTGGACATGAGGCACTGTCATTCAATGCTTATGGACAAGAATTCCCACATATATTGATGGACTCCCGTTAAACGGGGCTGTGCAGCACGAGGGAATCCCTTCCCCGACAGGTTTGCAGAATGCTGAGTATCATTTTAATTCTTCAGTTTTAAGTATTCTATGCAATTCTATTCTTTATGCCTTATTAAAATCCAGATTAAAATCTCCTGTTCTGGGATTATAAAATGAGTGGCATTATCTATCTCTGGTCTAGATGTATGTAAACACACTCTAGGAAATACTCAGTAAAGATTTCCATTGATGTTTACTAAACTCCTTTACCCAAACAGATGAATGTTTTCCATAGATTTGCCTGTAAATTCTCTTTTGGGCTTTCCCAAATAATTTCTTGTAATAATATCCAAATCCAGAACATAATAAACCCCCAAAGAGACCTTGTCTTTTATATTTACACAGTCATCCTTGTTCCCAAACTAGTCTCCTTGAAATTAATGGCATTACATGTAGGGAAATAAATGTCTCAAGCAAGTGAGATGACCTGTTGTAAAAGGGTGTGTTGACCACTAGGTCAGCAAAGAACTGAACTGGATGATGAGAGAATGCCAAAACCTAAGGGCAAGCTCATGTTTCATTCTTATTGATGATCAGTGGGACTTTAATATGAATTTAATGGCAGGAAAAAATTAGGTGGTTGATGTTGGCTGCTAGCAGATAGCCAAAAGTCCCAACTATATTAAATTTTGTGCATCTTTTTAGTAAGCTTATCATCTTCATGCAAACCTTATAGTTATTTCAGTGGCTTGTGATAAATAAGTAGTTTGTGACTCAGACTGAAAAATTTGTGAGGGATCAAAGGCAACTTGGAAGTTTCCTTCTCCTGGAAAATACAGTAGTGAGCTTGGAAACTTGAGGTTTTATAAACCTAGATAAATACTAATGTGTTAATCCAGCTGTCATTTCCTCGCTGTGATGTGATTTGACTGGCAGTGGCCTTCACGCTTGGTTTTGAAGTCATTTTGGCCATACTGGCTCCTGAAGCTCCCCAGGAAAACTTAGTTCAATAAAGTTGAATGGATGTCAATATGGGCCTGTTCCAAAACCCACTGAAATCAATTGGAATATTTCTGCAGATGATGTTTGGATCAGGCTTTCACTGCAGAATTTGGCACAGTCTGTTTGATCCCAAGGGAAATGGTTTGATATAGTAAAGGTGTATTTGAGGCAGGAGCAGAACATCACTCTGCTGTGTATATTGCAGGGACATTCCAAACAGACAAAATTCTGGCTGCAGCACCCATTTTTTATTGTAGGGATTTCCATTCAAAACTCCTGCAACTCACTAAAATGAAGGGGGTTGATATTTACTGTCCTTATTTGAATTCCATTCCTATTTATACAGTTGGCTAAATTTCTTAAACTTAATCTTGGCGACCTTTAAGCTGTACTGGAGTCATTGGACTGGCTACTCATGTGTCTGGAAGTTCAACTGACTGCAGAGTGGATTCAGACAGATCTCTGAAGCATGTTTGTGTAGTTCGATTGTGCCGATTTTACTTTCTCAGATTTTCGGCTGGGATTTCTGGCAGCTAAAAAGCACCCAATGTGTTAATTACAAGCTGGACACCCAAGTTTCTTCAGACCAGATTTACATAGAAACACCTTTTTAGCTCTGTGAACAGAGTTTAAAAGTTACTTATTAACTCCACATGCTAAAAGGTTTTTATCCCAACATAACACAGGTTCATACCTGCTCAGGCGAGCCAGCATTTGACTCATTTTACTCAAAATTACCTTGCATCATGAAAGATCAGTTGTAGAAATTATTCTGAACTGGGCAACTTCTGAGCAAAATGGGTTGAACTGTAGCTTCCCCTGTGTCACTGGAAGAGGTTGCTGCCATTCCTCACTTCTGCCCTGCTGAAGGTTCCCCCAGTCAGGTACAGCAGTTTTCCTGTGCATTCCCTGGCTCAATCCTGTTAAAATAAGCCACATCAATAAGGGCCTGCTATTGAAGTTGGCTAAAGGTTCTGGCACGTTTCCAACAATTAAGGTGGCAGAGCTGGAGCAGTTCCTGCTCTTTCTTGTGTTCCCCCTGTCCCAGGGGCTGCTGGCCCCATGGCAGAGGTTGTGGAAGGACTTGTGAGTCAGTGTGTGAATTAGCACTGGGAGTAGCCTGGGATACAAGCACAAACCAAAATCAATGTTACATCAAAATCCAAGAAAGGGCTAATGCTGCAGTTCACTCAGGTGGAAGGATGCTCACAGGTCCCCAAACCCAAATGGGCAGTTGAAGATCACCCAAACCACCAGTCTATTGGTGTCCAGCTCAGGGAACTTTACCAGTCTGTACCAGAATTGGACCCTAACCACTACTGAGATGGAAGTGGTTGCCTGGAATAAATTATCATCATGATAGCACTGAACCTTGCTGTCAGAAAGCACATCAATGCTACACCGTGCCTCTTGTCTCAGGTTTATTCTTTATGTGCACTTATACTCCAGGTAGAAATTGCACTAGTAGTTTTTTATTGCAATTGAATTAATTGTTTGTAGAAGACAGAGAAGACTTTTGTGTTCAGACTGTGCATTTGAATATCTTTCCATGCAAGTTCCAATAACTTCAGAGACAGTAAAATGTCACAATAAATTGTCAAAAAACTACCTGAAAAATTCTGTGCATTCCATGAAAACCTTTAACACTATGATAAAGAATTGCATACACATTTCTTTTAAAGTAAGAAACAAAAATTTGTCTACTCAAAATTTTGCTACTTATTTATTTCCTGTTTGTGGAATTCCAATCTCAAGAACTAAGTGTGGGATTAAGAAACAATTTAAAGTGCTGATTGTGCCAGCATTGGGTGGTTTCTGCTGAGCTGCCTGTATCTCATTAGCTTGCATTTATAAAATGGGCTGCAGTTCTGCAGGGAATTCAGGTTGATAATTTGCAGTGGGAAAGGCAAGACTGACTTGGGCCGCTTCAGGAGTAGCAATGGCTCATCAGTGCCCCAGGTCTGAGGTGATACAGCAGCACTGGCCAGCGAGAGGTGAGGGAACACGGGCAGTTGCAGCCCTCCCTGCTCAGCTCTCTGGATGTGTGGGATGTGCTGTTTTATAGGTCCCAGTCACCCAGGAGGAGGGGGCTCAAAGGCTCGGCTATAGTGTTGGGAGTTCATCCTTGTCAGCAGTCCTCTGTCCACAAATATCTTCTATTTGTCCATGTCTGAGCTCAGCCCTCTCAGCCACCTGTCTCATTTTAGGCTTTTAGGCAGCCTCACTCAAATTACAAAGATGCTTAAGTAACTTCTTGGTTCAGAGGTTGAGAAAGTCACCATTGAAAAGCCCCTGGTGAATTGTTGAGAATGTGGCTATAAATACTCAGTGGTAATGGTGCCACATCATTTCTAGTGCTCCTGTTCCACATTTTGTTACTGCCATGCTTGTATTTTCTGATGTCTTCAGTGCTTATAAATAATGCTGATCTCACTAGGAAAACTGATAAAAAATTTAACATATCATTATAAAAATACAGCCCCCTAAGAACCCATCTGTGCAATGGGCATTAAGGTAATTCTTTACTTGTATTGATAGTCCTTATCAAAACTGAGATGGAATTTCCATTTTGCTGGTAGAGTTAATGACACAATTTATTTGAAGTTAAAAACACCCCCAACAGAGGAAGAAGGTAGATGACTGACACTAACTATGAACTCAATCAATGTGTTTTTTCCTGTGAGTCAGTCTATTTGTTATCATAAAGATTTCTTTTCAGTCCAGCCCCTCTTTTTCATGTCTCTACTCCAGCAAACAGTGCTAAGACATCAAGTATTTGTGAAATAACATTCTTCTAATTCAAAAAGACATATGTAAAATGTAGTGATTTGGTTTTTCTGGAAGTGAGAAGTCAGTCACAAAAGTGTTTAAAATGTTATGCAATCCTGCAGTTCCTCAACAAAACCTAGTAGGTTCTCTGGGATTCTTTTCAGTTTGGCACCCACAGAATTGGGGTTTTCTGAGTAGGCACATAGAGTGGGAAAACTGTTGGGGTTTTTTTTCTAGTGTCAAAGCCACCAGGTAAAATCGACTTCAGGTGCCGCAGGTATTACAGTCCTTGTAGTGTTTGTATTTCCCACAGCTGGGGAGTAGATTAGGAAACTTGCCTGTTAAAAATAATTAAAAAGATGAAAGGACAGGATTTGGGGGGTGGGTTGTTTTGTACTAACTGACTGCAGTATAGCCCATGAGAGGGGATAATGAGAAGGGACGTTCTTCCAATCCAGCTTTTGGCTGTGACTCACATCTGAAATTATGGGTGGATAGAAGTTGTGCCAAACTCCCAGTATTCCAGCAGGGTCATTACAGGGCTATTTGGCCTCTCTTGGTGCCTCTTCTATGACCCTTTCTTTTATCAGCAGTCACAAGTGGCTGGTTTCCCACACTGCTTGTAATTGCACCTTGCCCCAGAACCTGGGCAAGATCATTTCTGCCACATTCAGGCAACTTCTGTTGGTGTGAGGGGGACTATTTCTACAGCCACCTGCAGTAGCTACAAAGCAGGAAAGAGAACTTTGTCCTTTCTGTTTCTCTGCCTCCATCCTTGTCTCTTGCAAGCTTGAATTATTAAAAGATCAAAAGCAATGTGTATTTTTTGATATTGAGCATTCTTTGTCATCTCACTATAAAAGAAAATAACACACCACTTGAAAACTTTTCTGAAATGGATCTCACTGGTTCCACATTACAGACTTTGACAGCCAGTGGTCACCTAGTGCCTGATTAATACAAGTTTTTAGAGAAATGGTGATTGCAGTATCATAGTAATATTCTGGATGTGTGAGTCAAGGTAGCTATGCTGGGAATTTTAAGTCTGTGTTGCTTTTGGGGTGGATTGAGTTGAATATTCATGTTCCCACTAGGATGTGACAGGTATTTTGCCACTTTTCCCATTGTGCTAAGATTTGCCACCAGGACATTTGGCAGGAAAAAGGTAAAAACTCTGAGCACACACTGATTCCTGTGTGACTGCCCAGGGCGAGATGCATGAACTCATTAGAAGTTGTTCTCTCCTGCGCTTTGTTCTAGAACCTAAAGGAGGAACATCTAGGAAAAAAGTCACATTCCTTGGCTTCCCTCTGTGTAGAAGGTTTGGTTTGTGCACCTGTGGAATATGAGGCACAATCCTGTTGAAATTGTTGCCTGTTTCTAGTTGCTATTTTTATGTATTAATGCATGAACCATTTTGTTTCTTCCGGGAAATACATTGTCTTTTTCTGCAGTTATGAATAGCAATTAAGAAGGAAGAGAAGCATGCTTAGTAGCTAGTATCCTTCTTGTCTCTCTAGATTTTTAACATTTTGTAGTCGAGGTTTTCTTTAAACAGATTTTTATTCTGCAGGAAAATACCTTACTTACTTCTCTGGTATTTCTTTTTGTTAAGCAAAATCAATTAACATGAGTGCTGTGAAACCAGAGATTAATATGCTCAACTAACATTAAATGTTGTTCCCTGCAACTTCTCACATGTTGCAAATGTCCATAAAGCAGCAATCATGGGCCTGAGCTTTTCCCCATTAAAGTGAATGGGAGTTTCACCCTTTGATTTTTGGCACATTTCCTTTGAAATTAAGCCTCAATTCAGTCTTTTGCCAGCTGGATAACTTTCATCACAAAAGTAATTGAGCAAATGGAATTATTCATGTGCTTAAAAGAGACCATGCACTCAGGTTTTTGGGGTTTTTTTAAGTCTTGGAGAGGCACAGTGTCTCATACGGCACAACTGCAGTTTATAGTCAATAACTGGAATAGCTGCAGCTGGAATGGCACTTCTTCAGCTCCTGTGTGAGCTGAACTTTTGTGTTCATTTGCAGAAGAAAACAGCTCTCTCCTAACTCCTTCCTGTAAATCTTCCAAGTTCCGAGATGAATTGCTTGTACTGATGCCTGGTTCTAAATCGGTTTCATCTCCCTCACTTTTCCTCTGTAAAATGGGGCTACTCCTCACAAAGATGTAAAAATACAGCAGTTAATGCTCGCAGTAAGCTCTGGTGATAAATACCATGTGAGTCCTAAGAAAAGCTGTTATTTGAAAAAAGTCCATGATGACTGATCTGCAGGTGCTACCACTGGATTTATGGGACGTGTGAAACTTACGCTTTGTATTTTTCTAGAAGGAGAGTGGAAGAATTGGCATCTATCACAATTCAAAAGGATGAGAACAAGCCCACAGAAAGAAAAGAAGACTCTTCTGACTTTTAGAAATCTTTATAAACGCCATTTAATGTCATTTTCAAATACCTTGAAGGGATCATAAAACTTTGCTCTTCTCTGATCATTGTACCACTTAGAAGTGGAAAGGTATGAACAGCCATAACCCTGGCACATTTTTAACAATACTCAGGACCAAAGGCGATTGTAAGATGGAAGCTTTGATAACAAAAACATAAAGATGTCATTGTCAACTATCTCAAAATATATACACTTGTTGTAAATGTCACATAAGGCCGCAGCTAAGTGATGGATCAGAATTCCCTGTGTTTTCAAAGTGCTTCTTTTGACGAACACTTTTAACTCCTTCATGAACAAGTTATTTCGTGCCCCACAATTTGCTTTCTGTCCTTGTGCCTTTAATCACTGAAACAAAAAACCTCATTTAATGTGAGTAAGCTGTATATACAGGGTAGAATTTCAGTTATAATCTGGATCAAGAAAAAAAAAATACTTGGAAAATGTTTGGACCTAACATGCATAATATTGTAAATCACTTTTTCAATAGTATGAATTTTTTGCTGTTCATTAAAATAATAGAAGTGGTAAACTAAACGAAGAGTTGGAGATGTAAGGACTAACTTGGCCCCAGTAGAAGTCTTCATTCAGTGAAATACTTTAGGATATAATTAAGATTAAGCATTTGATTGTGTCTTGGATCAGCTCAGAGCACTTTGCTGAGAGGAGAAGAGACAAATGACACTATTGAGAACATCAGGTATGTCAAGACAGATTTTGGCCCCTTAGGCCTTGCCCCTGTGGTCACTCACGGTGACAGCACAGTCATGATTGCAGTCAGGCTGGTTTTGGGGAGCTGGAGGTCCCAGAGGACCTGAGGGTTTCCAACTTCTGGCACTACCAATCCCTGCCACACACGGCCCCTCGCCGTGGGACAGGGAGAACGTACTGCCTGGTTTTCTGTACAAGGTAAATCCCATGGGCTAGAGAGGGAGGAGGCAGTATTTTGTGTTCTCTTTAATTATCTATCCACACTATCTATGAACTTTGTTATTACTTCTTCATGTCAATCATCTCATATACACTCACCTTTACCAAAACGAAGAGCCACCAATCTGCTCTTCTTGTATGGTTTGCTCACATAAATTTGTGTGGGTTTTTCTGCAGAGCCATTGGACTTTTATTTGGGGTTAGAGATGTTTATGCTATTTAAGTGCCCTGCTATTGAATAGAATCATAATAATAATTTCTCAGTTGAGCTGCAGGTGCAGAATACGGGAACCATCTTTTGCCAAAATTTATTTAGTGCATTAGGTGTTCATCACTTACTAAAATCTGTAATCCCAGTAAATAAAAGACAATTTTAAAATTACAGGCTGGTGGGTATCCTAACTCAACTATTAAAAATCTGTTTGACAAGTTGCAAGTCATTAATAATTAGTATTACAAAAGCTAATACGTCTTTGATTGGGGAGAAATGGACTGAGGCTAGTATTACATTATTCAATTAGATTTAATTCTATTTGGTATGTGTTTTACTTTATTTGAAGTTCAGCCTGTAAAAGGATCATGGTAGCAACCATCCAAAATGTTAATTTGTGTATAGAGCAAATAGCACACATAATAATTTCATCATGTAGTGCAGCTTTGTTGACTGACAGTGGAAGTGCTGCTAGACTCACTATGGTTAATTAGATTTCTTTATGCACTGTACAGTAGCATTACAGACAATCATTTATAAATGAGTTTGTGAAAATTTCTATATTCATATAGTGAAAGCATGTTAAACTCTCTTTTCACTCTTCAGTACAAAAATGTACAAGGTCACTAGGAAAAAGTAAAATTAAGTAAAATCCTAAGTCACAGCAGTCTGTGAGTTAGCAAATCAAGTCAAAAGAGCTCAGGGATCAGTGGCCTGCTAACTGGTGAAAAGGTTACTAAAAGCCTTGTCTTTTCTAGGATTTTATCTTCTGCCAGCTGACTGGAATTACATACATTCCCAATTTATAAATATTAGTCCTATCTATCTGAGCAGCTGAGAAGTTCAATATTTATTTCCCAATTTGTTGTATTTTCCACCACATTTCATTCAATCTGTCACCACTGCAATAAATCTATCTTTGCATTTATTTCCCAGTCTTTCTCATCTGTTTGTCCCTTGTTCCTCATTAGGAATTCCTTTGTATTATGGTCTTGCCGTTATGTGGATTTCTTCCTCTCTTCCTAAAATACCACTTGCCACCATGAAGAAAACAGCTTCATAATGTGTATTTCTGTGGCAGTATTGCTCTGTGAAACACCAAAGAGAACATATTCTGTATTTCTGGCATGTTGCACAGAAAACATCCATTTTAGAATCTCCACCACTGGACAAGTCACTTCATCAATATCAATGTCAATGCAAAAGTAAATGTTGAGGTTAGCAGGGATATCTTTAAGACGTCAGGCAGACAGTTCTCCTTGAAAATTCTGCCTGCAACTGCTGTCCTGTCTGAGCTGAACAGTTCAGACACATAAAACAAACAGGAACTGACCAACAAGTTTAAGTTACATCCATTTGTTTTTCCCCTGTGCAAGGCGTTCTTACATAAACTCGCTGGTTACTTTCCCCCAGAGATCCAGGAGCACGTGGAGGGTTTGGTAATTTATGAATGTAGTCGGGAATTACTTTGAAATTACAGTATTGTGGGGAAGGCTCTGTAACAATTTAACTGAGCTGTAGTGACAGGAATTGGTAAAGAAGGGGACAACTTGAAGACCAGGGCAAGGAGGCAGCTCGTTGTTATTCCAGCCACAGGTATTAACAGTGCTCCAATAAGTGANAGAGGATTTAGTAACCAACCATTTTCAGTGTGATTCATGCATCCAAATCCTTTGTTTGGTTCTTGTTCAGCACTCCTGTCTTTTTTTTTTGTCCCACCTATTAAATGTGTCATGCATGGTGCAGCAAACAATGAAGTCATCCTTGTAGACAGCCTTCTGCAAGGGAATTGGTAACATATTTTTGTTGCTAAATTAGTTATAAAGAGTTGAAACATGTAGGGAATCTTTTGAACTGAGTCCTGTCTTGTGCTGGTTGATCACGTCCACAAGAGTACAGTACAGGAGAGCACCAGAGTCTGGACTAGGAACACGTTCAGGATGAGAGACTTCCTAAGTGCAACAGAAAATTCTGGAATTAACATGATAATTCATTGCAAATTCCTGCCAGCTTAAGAAGGAATGACTGGGAGCTCAAACCTGTTGAAATGTCTACAGTCAAGGCCATTGCTCCTGATTTTTCTGCACTGAGAAACAGTCTAGATGTGAGAACATGAAATGTGCATGGAAGAGAGTATTTTTTACTGCCTGCCTAAGATATACTTGTAAAGTATATGTACTATATATAGAACTTACATTCACTTTAACAGAGATAAATCTGAATATTTTTTTCTTTTTTTTTTAATTGCTAGCTCCTACCAGATTGACTCATAGATGTGCTTTCAGGGATGATGTAGTATTAGAAGATGTACCTATGAAGTCATAGAGCATTTACATACTTAAATGTAATATGAGACCTAAGGCAAATCAGAATAAGGAACTACCAACATATGAAAAACTGAGTTCTGTGATGTTCTGGGAGCACAGATCGTATTTTTTACTCATAAAATGCAATATATATACATATATGTATGTCTGCATGTGCAGGAAATTCTTTCCCAGGATGTAATTAGCAAGATTTGGAAAAGGGAACCTGTAGTGAACCAGAATGCAGGAAAAAGATTTTTTATCTGTTCATTTAGTATGAGGTTAACCTTTATACTGCTTTTTACCCTGAAATCGCTTCCATTCAAGTTTTAATTTGAAGCTGAAATACTCATATGTATTTGTGAGGCTGCTTTCAAAAAATCAAATATTGCACAGGGACAACTGGAACAACTGGTGTGGAACTGCCTGCATAGAGAAGCTGCAGAAGGGCAGCCCCACTACAGTATTTTCTGGCATGATAATTAATTACCTTGTTCTTCAGCAGAATTGTCAGATATGAGCTCTTAGATGCTGCAAGAAGCAAAGCTTTCACACGCATTTACATCACAGAAATAGATTCAGTGAATTTGCCTTGTAGAATTCATGTGCTTCATTCCTGAATCTGTTTCCTATGTGTCAGAGCCCGATCCAAAGAGACGGGACCATCACCGTTATTTGTTGCAGTGCACGTGGCTGCCTTAGAGGCAGATCGAAGTCCAGAGTCCTGGTGGACAGGCACTGAGGCTTAAGGATCAGCCCCTTACCTGTTTCGGGCTCCCATAGCCAAATATGTCCTTTGCTTGAATGTTAGTTAGTGATTTGTTTACATGGTTGACACCCATTTTATGTATGAGTTCATGTTTATGCATCACTCTTGTTTAATATGCATAAGTGCTAGAAAGTTCTTTTGTACTCGATACCCCATTGGCTCCCTGTTTTGCTCCCTCCCACAGGTTATTTTTATTGTTTTATACTTGCTCCTCCCATGTTATCTCTCCCAGTTGGCTGTAACCATTTACTCCACCCCTTCCATCTGAGCATAGAAGCCCTCGTCCCTGCCCTCGAGCTGTTCTTTTGTCCCTGGACCCTCTGGAACAAAAGCCTTCCAGAACCCATACAAAGGACCCCTCTCGTGCCTCTTTGCTTCTGCGGGCGCGCTGACCACCCGGTCAGTTGGGGACTTGCTCGCTTAGCCGCGGAGCCAGCCCGAGCAAACTGAGGTGACCCTCTCTGACGTCCCTGGGCAGATCCCAGACCACAGCGTCAGTTATTTACAATTTATTACTTGAAAAATCAAACAAGGCATCAGAGACCATAGATTTAGTAACAAGTTGCCATAACTAAAGATAGTCACGAGTCTCAAAGTTACATAGCAATTTATAACTTTTTGGTCCAATAAGCAATTAACACAAAACTTTGTTTCTTTTATAGCCTGTCACCTTTGGTATTTTTTACTGCATTGCATCTGTTTTCAATCAATTACTTGCTAGCTCACGTACACACGTATGCTTCTACTATCACATCTAAATTCTTAACTTAAACTATAAAATCACATTACTATACTTAAAAACCCTTCACCATATCACCTAATACGTATTCTTACTTATAACTATAGAAACATAGATCTATAATTCTTCTGCTTGAGATCTGTATACTTTTATCATGACATCAACCCAAGCTCTTTCCAAGGCTGTAAATTAAACTCATTAGTGCCTGTGGAAGTTTCTACTCCTCTCTTTCCCACACCTACAGACATTCAAATCACAGTTGGTACTAACGGGCTTCTAGCACAGGACTTATTCTTCTTTAGGAAAATAAAACTGAAAAGTGCTCTGATTTTTTCCAGAAAATAATCTAGCTTGGCAGAACTAACCTGGCTTTTGGTGCCAGAGCATTTTCGTTCTGCTTGGTTGAGGCAGTTCTTTCACCTGTGCTTTATTTCTTCTGCCTGCATCCAAGTCCCTTGGGGTAATGGGTTCAGAAGTAAAAAGTCCAGCACAGCTAAACCCCAAATCATTTGACACTGTAAGAAATACAGCTTCCACTGCTGAAATTGGAAATCTTGTGGCTTTGACCTGTTTTTCCCTGACAAACACTTGGTGAATGTTCTGTCTTCTGGCAGTGTTAGGTCTTACTCATGGTGTTTTCCGGTGGAAACAGAGGTAAGCTGTGTTTGTGTGAGGTGCCTCACCTCCAGAGGGGTGGATGATGTTGGCTAGTGTTCACTGAGGGGTGTGATAATTAGGGTGCTCTCCAATTTGTGAATCAGCTGTTCACCACCTAGGTGGAATATGCTGGCCTCCAGGTAGGGGAAACTTTTTCTTTCCTGGGGGTGCTTACCCTCAAATTGGCCTCTGGTTCAGGTCAGGAGTTCTCCCCCATGCCATCACTTCAATCTTCAGGTCATGTCATGCAGAGGGGCTCACTCAGGAGCAGTTCAGCCTCATGAAACCTCACTGTGTGCAGGGATCCATGAGCTGCTATGACCCAAGGCTAAGGCAGAACACCTGCTCCTCTTGCCTCCCGTTTGATCCTTTCTCCAAGATGCTTTGCCCTCACATTTTATTTTTAAAACAGTTTATGCTGCCAACTCAGATTTTTCAAGTAGGGTCCTTCCCCATCTTTGAGTTCACTACAGTCAGGTTTCTTTCCTCAACACAGTTGTTGATAAAAAGTGCCTTTCTGGCCACAGCATCACCAAGACCATTATAATATTTTATAAACCATGAAGTACAGTGGTTACACAGCACTTACACTAATCTTCATCAAGAAGTAGACTTGGCACAGAGACGGTATAAATGAAAAACTCAATGGTCAAAGCACTTTCAAGCCCCCTCCACACTTCTGTCAGATTTAGGAACACATCACTGGGTTTGTGGGCTTCCCCCAAAGAGACTGGAAAGCAGGATTAGACACACCAACACAGAAAGTGGGATTCTGTGGTGAGAAGAGATAAAGATCCTGCAAAGTCACTGTGGAGATGATTGCAACTAATGGGTTTCTCTTACAACAATGAGGAATGCTTTATTAGCATCATTAACTAACTCTTCTTAATTTGTCATTTACGCTTCTGTCTCCTTTTATTCTTTATTCTCATTGCTGCGTGACTTTTCCCTTTTCCTTAAAGAAACCCATTAGTTAAGTCTTTCCTAACCCCAGATGTATGGCACTCCAGAAAATTAAAAATATATTAATTCCCTTCTGCTTTCTTTGAATTTCTCCATGGTTTTTTGTTTGGTCTTTTTTCTTCATGAATTCATTAGCGTATAACCTTTCGGAGAAATTCCTCATCTTTTCTAGTATCTTCCCAGCTGAGAACCTTTTCTAGAATTCTCCAGAGCTTTCTAATAAATTTTAGCTGTAGATTTTTTCAAGGATGTCGCTGATCTAGAATCTTTCTAGGAATTTTTTAAAGCTTTTCAGAGCCTTCCCAAAGGCTTTCCAAGAACTG
The DNA here is from genome assembly GCA_013400235.1 of Oriolus oriolus. Lineage (NCBI taxonomy): Eukaryota > Metazoa > Chordata > Aves > Passeriformes > Corvidae > Oriolus > Oriolus oriolus. Next base: position 67,902 of record VXBT01004886.1, read on the forward strand.
ATGGATGTGGTATCCCTGTCATGTTTACCTAGAACCCCTGCTATGTTACCTAAAACCCCAAGGACACTTAGAGCTTTACTGAGATGGTTACCTGGAATGTGTCCCTTGGTATCCCAATCCCTTGGTATCTCAATCCCTTGGTATCTCAATCCCTTGGTATGATTAGCTACAGCCTGTCCCAGCACACCTATATTTTATCTTACAGTTTTAGGGAACTTTCCAAAATGCAATGTGGTGGAATAAATGCCAAAAGAAGTCCAGAAAATTTCCCATTAAGTACAAGGATGATTCCTGTAATGGGTTTATGGCAGGAAGATTATTAAAAGGGAGAAAATAACTTCTTTCCTTTAGTGTACTAAAGCTGGGGAGAACAAGAGCGAGGAATATTGCCAGAAAGGAGAATCAAATCAGCTCAAAACTTTGAGATGTCACAGGAGCTGAGTTAAGAAATCTCCACAATGCAGTGAGCGTGGAGCTGCTGTTGATGCTTAAAGTACTGAGAGCAGACCTGAAGTCAGAGCAGAACCACAAATATATCTGAAAGAATGAAAACGGCCCAAGTTCAAAACACATAGGCTTTTCATTCCCCTGTCACTCAGGATGTGATCTGAATTAAGAGCTTACTCTTCACCCCTAATGTTCTGATATTTTATTAAACATGCAATGCTCCAAGAAGACTGACTATAGTATCGAGCAATGCCACACTAAAGCACAGGAGAGGACTGAGATTCATAGACAGAACTGAAGATAAAATGCAACCGCATTAAAGTCACTGTATTAAAAAATAAGTAGGCCTGATTTCCTTCTGCATCAGAGGTTCCTTACTCCACTTTGTCGGAATAATGGGGCCATGAAGTGTGCATAGCTGTAATTACTCCTGCTGCAGAGGCCCTCTGAGCTGACAGACTAGTGTAAATGGAGCATTGTATAAATGAGAATTGAGTTCAGTGTGGTGTAGATTGCATGTTTCTCTGAATTTCCAATGCATTCAAAATTTTAAATAGGAAAAGTGCCAGGGATATCTCCCTTCCTCTGTGGGAAATACACATATTTCAGAGTCAACATTTCCTGTGTAGGGGAATTTCACAGGACTTCACTGTATACCTTTCCACTTCACACAGGTGTGGTCATCCACAGAAGGGTGTTGGAAATGCTGCCACGTTGTTCTGTTAAAATTTTGCACCCCTTTTGTTCAGCTATGACTGCAGGAGAGACTCGGACTGTGCTGTCTTGCATGGTATGGAACAATTCAGGGGAATGTCCCAAGATGCTGGAGGGAACTGAGCAAAAAAACGACAATCACAGCCCCCAAAAAAGTGTTAACCCTTCTTGTCTGGCATAAGGTCTGTGGCTGCCATTCCAAGTGATTAATCCAGCAGTCATACTGAGACCAAAGGAGGCTTTAATGTGAGATTCTTTCTGCTATTCCTTTCTAGACTGCAAGACTGGCAGTCTGTGGCAATTCTTCGGTATCAGAAGCATCCAATACTGTGTGGAGTGTGTTCTCTACTTACGTAATAAATAGTTGGCCAGCCTAGAAACATCCTTTTAAAAATGTGAGATTTCTCTAGGGGAAGGATGAGGTCAGATGAGCTGGGGTTGTAATGTAAGTTTCTAACGAGAAAATTGAAAAGCAGGTGAGAGAAACTGCCTTTCAAGATTCTCCTTCATTATTTCCCTTTCTTCCTGGAATTTCATATCAGGATGAGATGCACAAAACACTTCAACAGTCTTGTAAGTCTGCTACAGTGTAAAATGTACTGCTCTGCTCAGGTGAATTTTACCCAGTGTATCTGTATAGGTTAATGAAATCTAATCCTCCACTCATGATAAAATCAGTTTAGCAGTGACCAGATGCTTCCTTTGGAGTCCCAGCATCTCCCCTTTGCTCCCATCTGCCAGTCATGAAGGTTTCTCAGGAAAGGTTTCCTATTTTTCCTGTTGACTTCTGCAGCCGTGCTGCTTTTGGATCACTTTGAAAAAGAATTGCTGCAAAATGCAATAAGAAGGATTATCTCTGGGACCTGATTGTCTGTGTGTTTTGGATTGCTTTATTCTGGGAGCAGGCTCTCTAGAGTGCATTTCATAATTTTAAGAAGGATTATACCAATTATATACAATGTTGTTGGGAAAAATTTCCTGGCTAGCTGGAGCTCTTATACCTGTACTGTCTTTTCAGTCCAAATATATGAATGGCTGCCCTGGAGTTTTTAACTGCATATTTTACTAGGTAAATCATCGTGATAAAAAAATATTGGGGTATTTGGGGTATCCCCAGACTTCCGGCCAAATGCAAACTTAAGTGAGAAGAATTAACTGGCTGTGATTGGTGTTTATGGAACCTTGGGTTGTGAAATTACTGTGGAGCCAAGATGCACCCACCAAATGCTGGTGCTGCAAAGCACTTGATCATGATCTTAAGTTCTTTGCTGAATTAGACCCTGAGGCTGAAAAAGTTTTAAATGGAAACTTCACCTTGACTGCCACATATAAATTGGTAAGTTATATAGAGAAACCTTCATTATTATGTTTTCATTCAGAAAATGTAGAGGGATTAGTAAAGAGTAATAAAAGTGCCACAACTGACAGGCCTAGAGGATAATCCTTGATTAGAAATGTCCTCCAAGGCACATCTTTTGGTATTAGCCTAATTTTATAAAATGGAGGCTTTGCGTTACTGAGAAATGTATGTTCTTAACAACAAAAGTGGAGCTGAATCACATCCTGCGAAGCAGTCTGAGATGTGTGCAGTCCAGCTCTGAGCAGCCCTGGCTAGTTAGAAATGCATAACACAATTGTGCTGTCTCAAAAGGCAGTGCTCATCTGCAAACCAGAGACAGCGGGAACACGAATGGATGCTTGAGAGTACCTCAGTGAGGAGGAAAGGAAAGAAAAACGGAGTGATAAAGAAAATCCAGTCCCTGTTTCTCTTTCTGCTGGAGAAAGAGTGATGCTGTGATCTGTGACCTTTTATTAACAAGCCAGTCCCTTGCAGAGGACAGTGATTCATTGTGGGGCGCCTTATCTGCATTTCAGCAGGCTCACCCCCAAGGCATTCCTTTGTCATCTGCTGGAACTACCAATGGCAATAGATTGCCTGCACCAGTTATAAAGTGCTACTTTATCCTATCTGCAATATGAAAGACCCTTTAATGAGATTTAGAAAATTATGAATAAAGGCTAGTTTAACTTTTGTAATAAAGCATACATTGACATCTCTAACTAATGTGCATTGTTGCAGTGTAAGCCTATAGAGAAGAAAGGGTGCCTTATTTGAATTATGAATTGATAAAAGGAGTATGATCCTGTATTTGAAGGTAGTACAAAGGCAGAAATTTTCCACAGGAGTAAGGAAGAATAAAAATGTCTTTCTTGATCTTGTCAATTGCAAATCAAATTGAGGAAAAAATCCTGCTTTAAATCAAATGTTGGACAGTCAATGAGGGGTAAGAAATATTCTTTGTACAGAGTGGGTAAATGGTTCCACTCTGATTACTCTTTCAGACAAAGTTTGGTGTGCCCTTACTAACTATGATTCTTTGAACTGTCTCAATGGGAAGTAATCAAGCAGCGGAGAGACCATTCTTTTTAAAACCTTCTCAGGAAATGCTCAATATCAATACACAGTCCTTTCTGATATAACCAAAACAAATTATGTACTGTGTCTGAGTCATGACAGTTTGAAGGGGAACTTTTAATCTCGTAAATACCAGGTTGCTTTCTTTTACTTTTACGACATCTGGAGTTCCTTGAGTTCTGGATGACATTCATTCCTACCCACACCTGTGTATATCACTTCAGAATGAAGTGTTGGATAGAAACATAAATGCCTGGTGACCCTGTGTGAGGCTAATAGCTTTAGTATTTCCCAATCCTGATTTACAAATGATCAGGATGTGTGTAAATTATATAAATGCCTTTGCTGTTTGCTCCTTAGTCCAGGCTATTTTCCCTTTGTTCCCCATCACAGCTCGTTAATTGTCACTATCCAATCTGGATGGCTCTCTTTAAACTCTCCACACGTAATTAGGGTTTCTAGTACAGCCATATTAAGTATTTTATCAGACATAAGGCATACGTGCGTTTTTTTAGTGCTGGTGACCTGTGATGCATTATCAAAAGCTACACATGAACTGAAGGATCTGGGAATATCTCATAACATAAAGGTCCAGCCACACTTCCACACTCTCCTACTTGGTTTCTATTCCATGAACCTGTTTTCAGGGGACAACCAAGACACACAAATAGAGCAAGAGCTGGGACTTTGTCCAGTTTTCCAGTTTGGCTGTGGGAAGACTGTTCTGACTGTGAAATGTGCCTCTTTTGTCACTAAGATGTGCTGCCTGGAGAATGGATATGAGACGGTATCAGCCAGGCTGATAATCCAGCACCATCCCACTTTCTCCACGTTGTCCTCTCCCATACTTCCAATTCCTGCAGTTTCTTAACATGGATGCTCGGATTCCAGGGGTCTTGTTAATGAGTAAAAATCAGTAAAAACCATTTTGTGATCATTATACCTCAGATCCAGTACCTCTCCCAGTAATCCAGCAACAAGGTCAGCTTGTAGGCTTTCCTTTTCAACAAAACTATGAAGGCTTGAAATGCAACTACCCTAACCTCATCTTTCTTATTCTAATCCCCTTACTGCTTGTCAGAGAATATCCTCTTAGAGATCCCATTTTCAACATATGCAATTTATTTTCTGTGAATTTTGCCATGTAACATAGACTAATGTAGCATTTGTGGGCCTGCTGGACTTGACAAGGTGAATTTTTACTGTCTTCCATACCTGTAAGGCTTTTCAGCATTTCATTTTGATGATTCATATCTTTTCATAGTACAGCACCAAATTCTTAAATTTAGTAGGCCAATTTATGTGATGCAAGTGGAATCACACAGTGGAAGTCTGTTTCAAGTAATCAGAGAAGTGTTCTGGGGAATTCCCCTGATTAAGAGAAAATCTCTGCCATCAGAAAGCTGCTGGAAGTAGCTGTTTGCAGCCACCCTTTCCCCTGCTTCTAAACAGGTGAGGAGATGGGTTATGGCTGGGGGAATTCTGGAGGGGACAAGGCATGAGGCCATGGGACAGTGCTAATGGAGCAATGTTCTGACTTTCCTGCCAGCAACAGGCAGAGCTGATTCTTTCTACACTACTGGGAATGTGGGAGGTGCAGTTTACTCTCTGTTACCACTCTCCTCTAGCTCCAAATGTCTGCCCTGTTTACTTTTCTCCTGTTCTCATTATAATATATTCCTTTTTGGGGTTGAGTCTGTGTTTTGATTTAGTGATCTCCTTGGTCACCTTCTGCTCTTGCAGGTAATCCTTATTCATAAAGAGTTCAGTTACAGGCATTAGGGCCTTAAATCTAATTTTTTGGCATCTCTGCTTGTATTTATGAAGAACTATTCTTGTGAATAAAGTTTTAGCTTGTGGTAAACAATGGTAAATAATGCCAATAGCTACAGTCTGGTTACAGCTATAGCAGTCAAAAGAGCTGAAAACTCATCTCTGTCAGACACTGTCACTTTTCTAATATGGAAAACTGAGTAATTCCATGATATTTGGAAACATTTCTCCCCCTAGCAGATGATGGATTTTCAAAGTGATGCTTAATTAATCTTGTTACTTTTTAATGAATTATGGAAAGATATTATGGAACTGCTAAAGGAGGATAAATCTGTGTATCAGAAACTCTTAGTAGCTGGGAAGCAGATAAAACAAAATCCCACTGCTTTACCTTTGTGCAACAAAATGCTTTAATCCCATTTGAACTGTACACCCAATATTGATACAGCACTATTTGGGTAACAGGGGACAGCACAGCTAACAAAGAATGTGACTGGAAGATCATATGCAATACACATACTCCTTATTCTTGCTTGAAAAATAGTGATTAAAACTGATGGTTTTGGTAACTTTTGAGGTGACATAATAACAGATGCATATTGTCATGAAACTGTAGCCACTTTCTTTCAATAGACAGATAGATACCCAATAATTTGTGTTTTCTGCGTCTCCTAACAGTAAGATGGGGGGGTTGCCCTGGGTAATTACTGGCTGCCTTCTCTGCATTTGTTGCCTTCTGAAGTCTGCCAAGTTCAGGTGACAAGCAGTTGAAGAATTGAACAAGCTATGTCATTATATTAACAGTATAGATCATGAAGCTCTCTAGGAGAGAAAAAATATAACATACAGGTGGTTTGGGTATTTTTTTTCCTCTTTTGCTGTAGATTGTTCTCCCATTTCCAAGAAATAGGCATGTGAACAAAGACCCCAAATCTGCCATGTCCCCGTAACATCCAGTGACCCTTCAATGCTCTGTGGCCATTATTTTCACATTTAAGACAAGAGCCTAACTAGCAAGGTGGGGTGATGAAAAATTAGTACAGTCCAGAATTCTCAGTTTTTGAAGGATTACTGAGTGGTGTAACACCTCAGCACACTCCCCTTCCTCTGGCCTTCCCTTCTTCCCATGCACAGTTCTGGGCCAGGCCAGGTGCTCACTTAGGTGCAAAAAAGGGAAAGCGCAGCACTGCTGAACACCTGTTGAGCCCTTCCCCTTCTCCTCGGCTCTGCTCCCCACTTCAGGCAGCACAACAGAGAAATGGAGGGTCTTCTCTTCAGAAGGATTTTAAAGATGTTCACAGGCTGCACATGAGCACTTACAAGGCTTTGTAACTGAAGAGGAGCAGCATCACTTCAGCAGCATCTTTAAAAGTCATGGATGGGTGTCTAGTTCTGGTACAGCCTCACTCTGTGACCTTGGGCAAGGCACTTAACACCTGTGTTCCCCTGTTCCCTGCTGTGTAAAATATTGCTGATGCTTATCTAGATGAAAGAAGAGCAGTGAGGCGATGTTCATTAATTATTGTTGGAGGGTGTTCTGAGATCCAGTCTAATAAAAGTGTAGGATACAATGCTTTGCCCTTCTAAAATACATTTGTTTGAGAAAGGTAAAACATTGTATCTTCTACTTTTATGTGAAAGGCAAAAAAAAAGTAAAATACAACTTGGAAGCCTCATTTTAATGGCTTTGTTGTTGTTTGGTGGGGAGAGGGTCGGTCTGTACTGTATTCAAGACTAAATTCAAAGAGGTGTTTATAAAACATTAAAAGATGCAGACAGGCACCTTATACAATTTGCATAAATACTCTGAGAATCTGCTCTCAGTGGAGTCAGGCACCTCATGTGCTTGGGTGGCTTTATCAGTCCCTAGGGAATGCCCACCTACATCCTTATGAGTTCAATTTTCCTTTGCAGTCTAAGCTGCAGCTTCACTATTTGCAGTGCTTAAAGGCACAGAGGAACTTTTCCAAAACCATTGTGAAGCCATTTTACAACATGCCCCTCACTGTCATGTAAGATTTTGGAAATATTTTCCAATATGAAGTTTCAGGATGAGTCTTTATTAAAATGTTGCCCTCATTTCTTTTTGCACATTAGTCCCATTTTATTTCTGAAGTGAGTTCTATTAAAGCAGAACACACTGACTGGCTCCTCAGATGTATATTCTCCAAGGACTATGAGTGGTGAGCAGGTGAGAGCTCCTGGATCCCACAGACTGCTGTAGAAACTGTTATTCCTGATGGAAGGGATTTGCTTCACTGCAGCTGGTCTGAGGATGACTGGAAGAAATTTGGAAGCCTTGACATGGTAAGGGAATGGTTTGGGTGATGATGCACTGGGACTCCACCCGGAATATGCTGTTAGAAGTTTTCTATTTGGATGTGTGTTCAAACAATTCCTGCCTGTGAATGTTCCTTAGTGCACATACAAATCCTACAGGAGAGGCCCAGTTCAATAGCTGTAAAACCAGCGTTGTTTTTCTGGGTACTTTCTGGACTTATTATAAGCTCTGTAGCCATTCTTCGCACTATGCATCCCTCAACTGATGTTTTTTCCTGGAAAATGGAATTTTTGGCTATCTCATGAGGCACAAGGACATAACCATTCGGTTCATCACTATCTCATTACCAGTGTGAAAACCACTTCAAGAATGAGTCAGAATAGCCCAGTCTTTGTATTCCAGAAGGAAAAAAAGCTATTTGACTTACTCTTCCTGAGTACGTGCTTCTTTTGGGTGCGCTGGAAGGAAATTTAGATTCTTTGGATATTTTAAATTCTAAGTAATACTTTGATGATTATTTTTGCATTTGGAAAAGAGAAAATTGTTCAGGGTTCAATTTTTGTCTGCTCAGCAATATCTGAGTTAAAAATACAGGCTCATGTCACAGCCTGTGAAATGCAAAAAAACAGGCCCAGGAGAGTGGACCCATCAGTCCTGTGTGACCTTCTGCCCTGGGGGAAACAGGGCACTTTTTAATAGAATAGAAGGTTTTGACAAAAGTTGGTGCCCCAGGCATTTCTAAGTAGCTTGGCAGCTACTGGGGTGGTATTTCCCCGTAAGGCGACAGTCAGGGAAAAGATATGGGAGACCTGCTTAAGGCTGTGATTGTGTTCAGGTGGGTCCTGAGTGCCACAGGACATCATGGGGAAAGAAGAAACAGCAACCTGAGAGGTGTTTGGGTCCGTATTCATCTTCTAAAACTCTTTTGAAAACTTTCTGTAGTGAATATATGATATTTCCATTTCAATTTCTGGCTCTTGTTGTCCTGGCATGGATTTCTACTGCTCTGCTTTTGAATTGCTTAAGGGGTAACCAGAAAGAATAAGTGAATTAACTGCTGAAGAATGCAAGCTGTTAAGCGAGATGTTTTCATTGGGGAGAGGACAGATCCTCTTAGCACACTATTATTACAGATATGTTAAAACCTCCTGTACAGGAGACTATGCTAATATCTGTCTTAGTGGCTGCAGTGTCCCCTTAAATGTGACATCCTCTGTAAATGTGTACTAGTTTTTGTACTAGTTTGAAAGCAAACCAGTGGGAGATTCCAGGTTAGAACTACAATTTAATAGGAAAATTAAAATAAAGGGAACAGTACAGAAACGCTGGCTTAAACTGACAGAGTCAGAATACGACCTGACACCCTGTTGGTTAGGGTGGTGGTGGCAGTCCAATTAAATGGTGGCTACAGTCCTTGCTGGAGTGATGGATGTAGTTCTGTCAAAGCAGTGATCCTGTAGAAAGGTCTGGTCCTTCTCCAGTGGTGGTTGTCAAGCGCTTGTCCTCTGGGAATCCAGGCCTCAGATTATATACATACAGGTGGGAATGTTTGGTTCCACCCTCTGGGTGGAGCATCTCACAATGGGATGATGTAACTGTGAGCCATGCTGTGAGATGGCCCATTAACGGAGACAGCTCCCCAGAGGGAGTTATCAGGGATGAGTCATGGAGAGGATAAAGAACACTGCCCCACTTACCTTAACAGTGCACATAGATGGTAATAGAATACATACTTTTGGTTACATCTTACAATGTAACCTAAAACAACTTTATAAATGGTGAGCTGAGAGGGTGTGATTCAAATGGAGAACTGAGAATGTTCTTTGAATCCAGCTACCTGTTTCCTGTGGAGGCCGGCAAGCCTGCACAACTAGGGACCAGAAGAGTCCCTTAGTGGAACAGTCCCTAGGGCTGAAGACCCTCCCCAAGTTAGGGTGAGAGAAAAGGCCTCTCCCAGGATCCCTTGGTTATGTAAATGTACCCCAGTTCAGTTTCCCCGGTTGGCCCGTTGGCCTCCCTGCCTCCTTTTACCCTGTATGTCTCCCCTCTAGAAAGTTCTCCCTTCCCAGCTCTCCCATTGGCCTTTGTCCCCTTGCTCCTCCCTCGCTATTCCCTTATTGGCTCCCTTGCCTCAGCCCCCCCTTTGTCCCGCCCCTGTGCCCTCAGGTGATTGGCCCTGATGCTTTCCCCGCCCCTTCCAACCTCGTACTTAAACCCAGCCCGTCCGCCATTTTCTCACCTTCATCCCTGGAACCATTCACGCACGTGGATAAACTCCACCGTGGAGCTCCGTACGGAGACCCTTCCCGCCTCCTTGCTGTTGACTTTTTCATTACTTTAACAGCTATCCGGTGTGTGCGTGAGTGTGTGTTTGTGTCTGCCCTCCGAAGTGGCTTCTCCCCGGAGACACCTCCGGAAGGTTGCGGCAACTCGCCATCCACCCGCCACAACAGTTTTCATGTGGTGGATTCTGTGGGAAAGCCCTTTTTGGTCCTTGTGGTGGCTTTGCTAAGTGTGGAACTCACCATGGTGCTCCCTGCTTGTTCTCCACAGCTTCTTCTGTAGGAAATAAAAGTAAAATAATCTCAGGGAGGGGACAGAGAGAGACAGGCTTTGGCAGTCATTGAGTATGTGCATTTTCTCCCACAATATTCACGCTTGATTTTTTCCCTTTGCGAGCTGTCTGGGTGATTGTTATCATCCTGAATACGTACTAACAAATTAGACACTTTTTTCCAGTTGCTGCTCTAAGCAGCAGCTGTCTCACTTGGATAATAGCTTTTTCTTTTTTTTAATAAAGTTGGAAGAAAATTAAACAAACCAGGGAAAAAAATCAATAATTCTGCCTGTAATGGGAGGGATGTGCACCTAGCATATTTTTTGTCAATATGCATAGTGACTCATCTCATATATAGCCAAAATTAGGTGAATTTTCTTCTGTTCTTACTCAGAGGTGTAGTTTCAGGTAGCCATGGAGTGTACCTAGAAAACAAGAGTTTCATTTTCCTTAGAAATTTAAAATTTAAATGCTCTGTGATAGAATTTCCAAAACCAGGTCCTGCTTACTTTGTTTAACTGGCTGCAGATGTTTGGATACTTGGTCTAAAAGAGATTCTTTTGTTGTTTCTTTTTTTTCAAATTGGTACTACTCCAAATGGTATTAAAAGATGAGAGTCATGTCTTACTGATTCTAAAAGAAACTGTTTGGTCTTTTTTTTCATTCTTTTTTTCCTTTTTCTTTTTTCTTAGATTTATGGTTTTATATTTGCAATTCTTTCCTTGCCTGGCATATAGTCAAGACTGTTTGGGAAAGAGCAGGAGAGGATCTTTCTGAAGGAAAATAACTACTAGAAAATGTCAGCCTTCACTGTTGTTCCCTTCCCTTTCACAGCCGAGGGAACTGAGTTCTCTCAGTGTTTTTAATTTGCTCCTTCTGGGGCTGACTCAGGAAGATAAACAGAGAGGTCAGGAGGGTTTTCTGCTGAACTGATGCTGTGGTACCTGCAGGAGATGTTTGATGTGTGAACCCAGTGGGTCAGCACGACTGAACTTAGAGATTCCAAAACCTTGCAAAGAGACAGGAAAAATAATAAAAATACCTTGGTAAATAGCAGTGAGGAATAGGAGTATTTTAAAACAGACAGGAATCCAAGAGTGGCTTAATAATTGCATGAGGTGAATTAAGTTGTGGTGTTGCTTTTTCTTTCTAAAAGAGGTGTCCTGCCTTCTAGGATTAGCCTGGAAAAGATGCAGTGCATTGAGCCACTTGCACTTACAGGCAGATGGCTCAGATGGGCTGTTGGAAATAGTCTCACAAAGTTTTTCCTTTGAGCAGTGAATTTCTCTTAGCTTAAAAAAATAATATGAAGGATCTTTAGCTCAAGTGAAACAAAGTTTTTCTGGAATCTTTAGTGTTGCTACTCTCATTCATCTATCTGAGAACCATTCCCTGCAATCTCTTTCTTCCTTTTCCATCTCCTTTTATTTAAAATTTATTTTAAAACCTGTTGAACTATCAGCTTCTGTAACAAATCCTAGAGGCACATCACTTAGAATCTGGTGCCTACACAATGATGTGGAGCAAGGACATTTTCTTTGTTCTTAGTTTCTTTACAGCTGAGGCAAGAAACGCCCCCCCAAAGCACCCAACACAAAACCCTGAGGTTAACAAGAGATCTTGAAACAGGAGTGTGAAATCTTTCTCTTGTTCTTTGGTTTTCCTCCACCATGCTGAGGATAAGCAAATCAAGAACATGAGCCAACAAGACCAGTATGATGAGTGTCCACCAAGTCATTAAGAATAAAAAGGATTTGTTTTTTTCAATCCCTTTTCTCTGTGGTTTACTTCTGGTTTAATAGTACAAATTTTAAGGATGCTCTTTGTGAGAACTGAAGGGCCTTTTTTTCTTATTTTTTTCCTCCTTTTTTTTTCCTTTTAGACTGCCACCTTTAAATTACACTTAAGAGTCTTCTGATCTCTGCAATGTACACCTCAGTGGCTTGTGACACTGCTTTCTGTTGTGGTATTGTAGTTATTTAACACATGGTAGTCCCTCCAGCAGGCCGGTGCAAAGTCTTCTTCAGCTTACAGTGTTTGGGAACTGGAGGTCGACTCTAAATGCAGGGATGATTCCAGCATGCAGAAAGCAATTACCAGCCCTGGAACCTATCCAGAACAGCAAGGCTGACAATGCTCCTCTTTGCACTCCTGCCCTGGCAATGCTAATAACCCAAAGCTCCCTGTTAATATATCTGCTGGGAGACGTGCATTCTAATAAGCACTCACAGTCATATACTTACTTTTCTCAGCTTTCATTTGAATATGTATGAATACATATAACATCAGCCAGAGCAGGTGGAACAGTGAATTTGCAAATAGACATGCAGTATGGAGACTTACAGAATGCTTGCCTTAGTAAAATTGTAGCAGGTAAATTATGAGTGCTGTAGTCTATAATCTGCACTATTATCATAATTGCTATCTGCATTATCTTTTTGGATGGTGATGAAAATATTTTATATAACAGAATTAAATACCAGTGTTTGTTGTACTATATTTAATACTTTCATACCTTTTAAGTGCGTGGTGCTGTAAAGAATAACTCAAGTGCAGTTTAGATCAGTGATTGCTTGTAAAATGTCTGAGATGAAATGTCGGAAGACTGAGTGTAAAAATACTTTGTAATGACCTTGAAACCAAATACAAGGTCATTAAAGAACACTGCTAATTGAATAATAAGATTATCATTACTGTCTTTTGAAAAACTGTTGCAAACTAAGTGTCTGCTCTCTGGGTGTTTTCTGTGATTAAATGATTTATGGCCAATTATCTCCTAAGACTCTCTCCTGCTCTAAACCATCTCCTTGTCTGTGTGCTGCCTTGGTTTTCCACCCTCAGGCCCTTGGCAGTAGTCAAAAGAAGTGTCTCTCAGCTTTCTGCTCATGAAGACCTCTGTGCCTTCAGCTTCACAGCAGACACTTGGTGTTCACAGTTTTGGGCTCCCAAACGAAGTGTGGTGGGAGAATCAGCCACACATGTGGGATTTGCAGCTGCTGACAGGCAGGACCTGCTGCATTTATCTGCCTGTTTTTAGAAAGCTTCTGTTGCAGCTATATTTTTGTCCTTTCTAATATCTAAACCAAAAATTAATGCATTGAAAGGTTTGATAACACCTCAAAATAAATATCTACGGTTGGGGCTTTTCTGTATGGACAGACTCAGCCTGTTCTAGTGGTGGGCTTTCCCTGGAATTTTCACAAGGTGTTCTTGCCACACAGGGGTTCTTGCTGGGTGTGGAAGACTGAGGCAGAACAAAAAATGGTAGTAAAATATGGTGGAAGCTTTTACTGGATCTGGAATACCTGGGGATGAGTTCGGTCTTCTGCTTCTGCAAGGTTCTCGTGTTCATTTCCTATCAAGTGATAGTGAGCAAAAGTGATTGAGAGATCAAGCATTTAATCAGCCACTATTACTACATCAAGTTCTCAAGTCCTGAGCTTTCTCTGACACCACGAATGTCACTGTCATGGGTTTTACTCACTCATTTCATGCTGTTCAGATTAATACATTTTAAGCTGATCAGATAGAGGATATGGGAGAGAAATATCTTGCCCTCCATGTAACCATTCAATAAAGATAAGAAAAAGTAAGATAGATCCATGAAAACAGATTATGGTGTTGAGATATTGTAGAAGAGCAGTAGAAACTCTTCTTTGTTCACAGCAGCTCTTCTACTGCAATCCCAACAGTAAAATCCAGAGTAGAGAGTTTCTTGTGGAGTATTAGAGATATCTTTTACCCTAAATTCAGAGTGGAAAATATCCAAGCACACAAGAAATCTGTTTACATTTTATGGGCTAACCTGATACGCTTTCATGCTGTCAGGGCTGACTAAACTCATACATTAAGGTCGTGAAGCAGCCCAGAAGCATCTCGTGTCTGGTTATTTCACCTGTGTCACCTACAGAGCCAGCTATCCCAATCCCACTGAAATCGTGATTGGGTCTCTGATTAGAGGCATGGAATGGTGAAGGCAGGGGAGATGGTGGTCCAAACACACCCTGGCAGCTGAGTGCTTCTGGTTTTGTCTCTGTGGAAATGGGACAAGGTCTTGGGGACCAAAAGCAGAAGTGATGTTGTTATGAGAAACAGAGAAAGGCCACCCTATTGTTATGGTCAGAGTCATGCCCTTTCTTCCCTGTGTTGTGACCCCTTAGTGGGTGCTGCCCAGTCCTTGGAGCTTTTAGGACGGAGAGGTTTGTGTGTCTCGGTCATTACACTCTGTTCTGCCAGTGATCGCTGGTGTGTGCTGGTGATAAAGCTCTTTGTAAGCAAACAAAAAGCATGTTCTGCTTTGATTCACAGGATATTAAATCTTGTGTTGAGTCAAAGAAACAATTTGCTGTGTGGCACAGAGTGACCTGTCCAGCTATAGTCAGTAACCTTCACCCAAATGAAAAATCTTCTTACGAACATCTGCCTTAAGTGAGAGGGATTTCTTGCAAGCATATGCTGAGTCTCAGGCACTGTAATGCATTTTGATTAAATAAGAACAGTTTGGGGAACATTTCATTACCGTATAAGCCACAGGAGAAGGTGATAGGAGCTCCCTGACTTTGGTCACTTTGGGATTTCCTTCCCACTTACAAGATTGTGGATGTGGTACACATTTGACCATTGTTGCCTAGGTCCCTGAGGACTTACCTGGTTATTTACTAAAGGAAACAGGTATATAAATGTTATGCAACAACTGGATTCCTGAGAGCAAGTAAAAGCTTGAAGAGGATATAAACTTGTATTAAGGCTGTGTCCAAAGTTTGAATGTTTAATTGAGCTCTGATACGCACTGGTTTTAGCACCTACTTGTCGCAAATGAGGCATGGACTCCCTTGTTTCTTCCAAAGAGAATCAAGTTTATTACCATCATGCAAGGCCTTATGTATTGTAGGACTACACTAGGCTTTTATATGGTGCTAAAAATACTCTGGCTAAAATTATACTTGTTAGCATTTTTGTTAACTAAAACAAAGACACATAATGGCCACATGCCACCTCCTGTGTTGCTGTTCATGTGTTCTCTTGACCAGTTCGCACCCTGATCAGGCGCTGTTCACACAAACATTACATAACTTGTCTTCATGCCAGCTGCACATTTCCCGAAGTGCTTTTCATGAATCATCAGTGAACAAAGTGAGCAAAGTGAATACAGGCCCTTTAATAAGACTTTTCATGTCTCCTACACCTACTAATGTGGAAATATGTGGGGTTTTGTCTGGATAAGTGTGTGTTACACTAAAGCCACTGGACTGTGCCTGTTTGAGCGTTGTGCTTCCAGTACAGAGCAGGCTAATCTGTAAAACTGCTAATTGCCTTATCTGGAAAGCTTCTAATTCTGCATATTTCATATATTATCAGTTGAAAAGTAGGCTAAATATGTGATTTAGCAAACAAAATAAAACTTCAGAACTTCATGTTGTTTCTTTAAAACTCATTAAGTGATGATAAAAATCTGCCAGTGAATCATATTAATTGAAACCTAGTCTGAGGTAAATTAATTTAAAGATCTGGATGTCTTAAATTATTCAAATGTGCATTTAGGGGTTTAATATTTCATCTGTAGTTTGTTAGCCTATTGTTACATGTGAACTTTTTTGCTAGGCTGAACAGTTCCCATCGTTTTCTCTTTTCCCTGAGGTGTTCATCCCTCTTTTCATGGGGCTGTGTGGATTAATTTAGAGGGTCTTGGAGAAGTGGGTGGGCAGGGCAGCTGCTGCTCCAGCTGTTGTAACCAGACTGATGGTGAACATCTCACTGTGGCCTCATTCTCTTTGTATCACCATTTTACAGAGTCATCATGAAATGGGTGATCTAATTCCCATTCTTTACCATTTTTTTAAGGGATCACTGCAAACATAGCAGGATGCACTTGGAATGCTTCACACACTTATTTTCTTTCTGTGTGCCTTTTTTCTCAGGCTTCTTAAGCAAGATGAATTGTTGAATATATTTGCATGCTGTTGTGCTTCAAATTATGTATTCACAGATTTTTTTTTTTGTCTGCATACAACTAGTTGGGTGTAGATGCTCATTTTTAATAAGAAAATGGCAAGATTCCAATACATTGTTTTCCGCTTTTTTGTTTTTTAAAAAAGTGTCATCCTCCCCAAGGAATTACAAACTAAGATGAGGCAGATTGAGGGCAAGCATGTGGTTACAAACAACTTCTGAATAATTTTATTTAAGATGCTCAGTAATGACTTTGAAAACTTTGCAGGTAAAACACAAACTTTTTGAGTAAAGCAAAATCCTTCAGCTAACAATTCCCTGCGTGTGCATCTTCATTTTGTTTTGTTTCTTTACCTTTTTTCTTGTGTCTGTTGCAAGAAAAGTCTAAAATGATTCTGATATTTCATTCAGGCAGAAAATTTTGACAAAATTCGATGTATTTCAGTTCTCAAACTTAGTTTCTTTCCTTAATTAAATCTCAGCTCTTGTGCAGTGATGTCTCTTGGTTTTGTGAGAGGAGAGTGGCCTTTGGAAGGAAGGCCTGAGAACATGAGAGGAGCCCTAGCACAATAATTAATTTTTTTCCCCAACCAACTCTGAAAGACTTTGGCAAGAGTGCCTTAAGCCACAGTAGCTGAAGGGTTTCGGTTTAAATGCCTCTTCTGCCTGATTTGGAGTAGGGATTTGGACTTTTAATGAGCCATTTATAACCAAAATACCTCTCTGCCTCCAGTGGAGCTGTTTCACCTTGGGTTATCTAATTAAAACCATTAAGTACAGAGCAAGTTGCTGGCTCAGAGGAATATGCAGTGTTGATCTTGCCCATTACAGGTTGCTGATCTACCACCTTAGACCAGAACACTGCGTATCTTCTGTGGAAGAGCTGACTTAAATAAACCTTATCCTGCAGTCTTTGTCCAGGGGTAGTCAGTGGGCTCTTGACACTGTGGCAGCAATGACCACGTGGCTGTTCCACAGTTTTGGCCCGAGGTTTGGGGCTGGAAGATGTAACAGATCCTTTGACCTCCCTGCCCTGAGAGTAACGCAGTTCTCTGGATCCCATTTTATACCACAGACTTCAGCACAGTGTCCTGGTGCTGCTGGGTTGATGGTTGGATTACATGATCTTGAAGGTCTCTTCCAACCTTGACAATTCTGTGATTCTGTTCCTAAACTAGCCAGGCTAAAGTCTTCCTGCAAAGCCATGTGGCTCTACTGGTTCCAGGTGTAGCTCTCACAGTGTGGAGGGTGATGACATATTCTGGTTTTTAGTGTTGACTTCCCAGTCTGAAAGCAGGGAACATTTTTTTCCTCTCAGCACATCCTGCTCCTCTCCTGGATGTGGCAGTGGAGTAAAAGCAATGTCTGTAATTCATTTCATTGCTTCAAAGAACCAGACATGATCACAGCAGAACCAAAAAATAAATGCTAAAACAGAGGCAAAAGAGTGAAATATATTACACTGATGACATTATGGCAACATAATGAAGAAACTGAAAGGCACAAAATGAGATCTTATATTTTCCTTAAGTTTAGTAAACCCATTCTTTTCAGCTTTATGGATGTGATGAACATCAATAAGATTGATTTTAAAAGGCTGTAGAATGTTAAAATTATACCATGTTGCTCCCAGCTTCAGTATTATTCATGTTTACAATGGGCCATTACACATACACCATTCTTTACTGAGGAAAATAATAAATTAATTGCTTTCTTCTGTCTGTTTTTACCTTGCCTAAAGCTTGTCAACAGTTTCTCTGTAAAGATTGCTGCAATTGCCATTTGCATAGTAAAATCTGCTCCTTCAGCTTGGCAGAGATTTTGCCACAAGCCTGGTTTGCTCTGAGCAATTGGCTCTGCTCGCTCACGGTGCACAAGCTGGTGCTGTTTGCTGGGAGCTATGAACAAGGGACAGAGCTCTTGGAGGTGGCAGTGGCTTTGGAGGGACAAGGGCAGTGGATCAGTTGTGTTTCTGCTGAAGTTTCTAGCAGCCTTGCTGTTGCCACCATAACCAAACCCCAAATCAGAGCCTGTGGCTGCCATAGGTCATGTGCCTCGTTGGTGTTTTGTAGTATATGTGATTATTTAAGCCTTAAATTCTTATTTATGAGCTGCAAAAATCTTCCACAGGGAACGATTTCCCCTTGACTCGACTGCATACCAAGAAAAAAGAAATCTGATTTACCACAAACACATTTGTTCATCCAGGAGACAAGGCGAAGGACTAGGGGTGGTACAAGGTTGGTTTGAAGTGAAGCTGAGAAGGAATGGCCAGGCTGTGTTTGTGTTCATTTCACTGAACAGAAGGGTTGTACTTCTGGGAGGGGAATGTTCACATGGGGGAAATGTAAGGAGATAAGAAAAGAAATTTAATCTTTTATCAGTTTCTCTGCAGAGCTGACAAGGTTTGGGTAATTAAACTGTTTACCTATATTTTGTGTGCCTGTTGTTACAGCTGGATGCTGTCACCCTCACTTTCCCCCACTGTATAATTTACTGCATTAGCAAGTTGCTGAGCCTTCAGCTGCCTGCAAACACATCACGCTTGGAATGGAGGAAGGGGTTTGCACTCAGGGTACAGGTGCTTTACGGATCCACTGAGGGAGGAGGATCATTTTGATTCATGTTTATATTTTTAATTACTTTTTCTGAATTGTGCCTTTTCTGTGAAGGAATATTTGTGCAACTGCAGTTCTGTAGGGAAGCCAGCCAAGCTGGTTGTTTTGAAATCTGCTCGTGCTACTGAGAGTCTCCTACTAGTAAAGATAGTTTATAAACAAGAGGACCATATGTGGCATTTTCATCATGTAAATGCTCCATGATTTCCTAAGGCTGATTTGGAAAATATCCTTCCTGGATAGGAGGCTGTGTGGGCTCCTTTCAGTGCTTTTTTTGTTCCTCGTAGGAAAGCCAGCCAGACCCCAGCTGGCAGGAGCAGTAGCAGGAGCAACCAGGCAGGACTTTACCATGTTCCTCTCAGTCTGCTTGACCATTTCCTTAATATTTTTCACTTCATACCACCTGCTCTTTCTTCAGTTCTGCTTCATTTAGTCTTTTCTTGGGTTTTTTGTTTTGTATTTTTCCCATTCCTTTACCTGATCTTTACTGACTCCTCCCATGACCTGAGAGAAAGACCTGATGTTTGTTTGAATCAGTTAATGTGTTGTATTCTTCCCTCTTTGCCAGATGTTTTCAGGGCAGAAATACTTCCCTACCCCATATGCACAGTGCAATGGCATCTAAATGTAACTCTAATAAGCTTCATTAACAATATTTATTTCTATCATTGACTTCATCCGAAATACATGGAGTGGTCAGTTTGACTTGAAAAATCGATGGAAAAATTAACCCCTACTGCTCTGAAAACTCAGACATTAATTTCAAGATCTGTTCTTTTCAAAGGAGTCCTCTGCTTTCAGAAGAAGAAAGGCCCTTTTGAAAATATCACTCTGAGAGATGAACCCTGATTCTCCTTTGCTTTTTCTTCAGCAGAAACAGGAGCACTGTCTTAGGCATGGCCTTCGAAACTTTGGCTTTTCTGATGGTGTTTTAATGGCTTTCACAGAAGTTATACATAGAAGCAGATATTAAATCCACCCTGCCACACTCACTTGCTTTCATCTGCTCCTGGTACTTTGAGGGAAATAGTGCCAAAAATTGCCAGTGAAATAAAACTTTCAGAAGGAGGCATAAAAAATAAGATTTCTTAGCACTGAAACCAGACTTGTGAATATCTCTGGCATCTTCATGATGGAGTGGAAGAGTGGAAGAGCATCTAAATTCCGAGCAAGGGTGATGCAAGATGGACTAATGCAATTAGTGGTGCTGGGCATAACAAGAAATGTCTTAAAGAGCTGTGAACTTTTACTGTGTTGTAAATTCCTTGAATAATCCCAGAGGAACAGTGATGAGATGCTGCACCAGCACCTGCTCCAGGCTAAGAAAAGAGGGTAAGAAATCATGGAGAGTTTATGCAAAACCTGAAAACCGAACCCAAAGAACCTGTTGAGTTCACAGTGAATGTTGTGGGCAAAGCCAAGCCACTCAAATCCCTTTTTATCTCGGTGGGATGAGGTACTTGGCAGGTGGCTTTTCCTGCTGTTCCCAGCAGGATTCCTGATGGGATTTCACCTTTGAGGAATGCCAGGTCAGCAGCTCATAGGAGCCCTGCAATGCCTGACCTGTGAACTGGAAGTTGCTGGTGTTGATTGATGTTGAAATGGTATCCTTTTGTTGTTGTTGTTCTTTAGCATTAAATTTATACTGCATAATATGGGAAATCTGAGTTATTTTGTGTTAAAAACTCACATGCTTTTTTCATGCAGAGGCAGACTTGATTTCAGTGCTTGTTTACCAAACTCAAAGTATTTTCTGGTTTGTTTCTACACAACTGTTTGTGTTATTCTACATTATTTTTCCCTACTTAAAGTCTTAGTGAAAACAATTCAGTTATTCATTTCAACAGATAGGCAGTGCAAGAAACAAAAATAACAGAAAACTCACATGGAGTAAACTGTACATTTTTAAAAAATTAAATATACTTTTAAATTGCTCTTGGTGAAGCAAGAGGAAAACCTACCAAACACAGTGTCTGAAGCTTGAAGTTGAAGCTGTTCTTACTGTTAAGTTAGAAGAAACAATGGCTTATAGAAGCTGTGAACAGATCTGTCTTTTCAACAAGATCCAGTTTTAAGCCATCTGTGATTTAACATGGGCTGATTTCATTCCTCGTATTTTCAGGGCGAGAAGTCAATGAGAGATGTAGTTCTTAAACAGCATTTTGTAGTAGCATTGTACAGAAGACACTAAATAAGGTAAAATGGTTCTGGTAGGGCTTGTGCAGGCATGTGAAAGGGAGTAATTCTGGGCAAACCCAAGTCTTTATGAATACTTACTTAGATTTATTGCATCTACAAGATGCATTAGCTCTCTGAAAAACACTGTACCTATAAAAGCAGATGAGCAAACAGGAACTGTATACAAAGGTACTTATGGATGCTGTGGAGCACTTTCCACTCACTTGAAAGAGAGGAAATATGAGCAAACAATTATATGTCTTTTTCCTGCCACTGTGGTTCGGACACTCGTTTGTTTCTGCCTCAGGAAAGGCTTTTATTCCTTCCCAGGCGCAGTAACAGTTTTCATTCAAGCTTCTGTAGCTTATCTTCAGGACAGTAACCTTGTTGCAACAGGTTTGGGTTTGGCTTTTTTAATACTTTGGGGCAGGTATTTTACCTTTACATTGATGAGGATGTTGAACAGCCAGGGGGTTGTTCAACAGCTGATCTGGGCAAAAGCTCAAAAGTTCAATTATTCCACCTCCCTTAACAGAGATGATCAAAGCAGTGGATGGGGAACATGGGGAGAAGGGAGTGCACCAGGCTGAGGAGGAAATGAGTGAGTGCAGACAGAAGCACCAGAAAATTACCTTTCTTCCTTCAGTCTGTGCAGGGGGTGGGTCAGAAGAGGGTTGGAAATCTGCTTGTTTGTAATCTCTGTGTTGTGGGAAGCTCTGCCCAGTCACACTGACGTGGCCCTGGAACCAGGGGGACTGACCTGGGCTCTCTTATGCCACGTAAATCTGAAACCTTCTGTACTGGGATCAAAAAGGCAAGGAGAATCCTGGCTTTTAAAACAGTGCTGGTGTCACAGGGGGATATAATCCCCTAAACTGAGCCCTGATTCCAGTTGTCCCAGTGGAGCTGCCATGCCTTGGTCCAGGTGGACAGAGCTCTGTTCCACATTCATGTCAGGGGGAAAGTTGAGCCACTGACACTCCATGGCCATTCCCATTCCCATCTGCTGCTGGGTTTTATGGACCAAGGAGACTCCTGTCATCATCTTGGCTGACCTCCTGCCTTAACACAGGCCATAGATTTCATGTAGGAATTTTTGGAATCAGTCTATATCTTCCAACTTTCATAGTTTCTGCAAGATCTTCTGCCAGACTTTAGTTACAATACCTTAAAGATGGAGGATAAACCTCTTATTTGCAAGGCAGTTCTCCAAAATCTTTCAGAAACAGACTACATGAGCAATTCTTGCTAGAAAAACCAACCCAATCCCCAAAACCTCCCAAATCCAATCAAATATTTTATTGTAATTAGATGGCAGCTCCATTTATGTAGATTCTTTTAGTTCTGGTAACACCTAAGCTTTGTTTTTTCCTCTTTGTGATGGACAGCTCTAGAAACTGTTTGGCAAATATTGCAGAACTTTGGCCTTCCTGGTTTTCAGCAATCTTACTTTCTCAATAGTGTGTTTTTGGTGTTCTTTGTTTTGTTTCAGATTACACTTTGATTCTGCACATCTGAAGTGCTTTTGTATCTGTTTTGTAGGTGGCAGCTATTTAATTCAGGGAGAGAGTGACTTCATCTGACAGCTTGGGAATTGTACAGCTCAGCCAGTTACTACTTATTTCTAATAACAGCCAATTGCTTTTTTTTCCTTTTTGTAATAACACTGTTATGTAGGCATTAAGAACTCCTGCTTTCTGTAAGGGCTTTACAATTTAAATTACATGTAACTTATTCCTACCTTATTATGAAAAATATTAACTTCCTTCTCTTACTCCAAATTGTATTCTAATACATAAATCTCAACTTTCTCTTATTAAATACTGATGCATTTCAGACGTTTCATACACTGACCTCCCCAAAAAACATGCCCTGTAGATCCAGCATGCTCTCTACCATTCAAATGTGTACCATATTTTACAGAAATTTAGCAGCATTCTCTGTTATTCCTTTGTATAAATTATGATCCATGAATATTTCACCAATAAGAAAATAGGCGAGCCTATCTTTAAAGAGGGAATGCAGGCTAGAACTGGAATGAATAATAAAAAGAATTTCTGTCTAATGAACATCTGATCTTTTAAAAAGATATTTCTGAGGCGGGAGCGTGAAGTTCAAGCCTTGGAATGGTTTGTGAACTGAATATAAAAAAGTATGGACTAAGTTAATCAAGGGACTTCATTGAGTTATTGTCCTTTTACATTTAGAACAAAAACTAAGACCATAGAAACATTCTGTAATTCTGAAGTCTGTGTGAAGTAATTGGTTATAAAATGTCAAAACATGACTTTTCAGCAACTTAATGGTTTTCTGTTTGCTTTTTTTTTTCCTTACAGAAGAGAAAGTTCATGCAAACAGCAAGAAAATAAATTTTAAAACTGGCGTAACTGTTTGCACAAAAATGTTTAGCAAATCAATATTTATTAAGAATTACTTAAAAATTAATTAGCAGCTCTAGTGGAGATGTTTTAGAAAATAACTCAGACAAGACCATTGAGCATTTACTAAGAATGTACTGTCTGGCCTCTCCGATGGCAATCAGAAAGAGCTGCCTGTGTACCTTAATCTTGGACATTTTTGATCTGTTTTGATATTGCCTGCTACAATCCATGTGCAGTTGTTCCTCTAACCAAATAATTTATGTAGTCAGCCATTTAAATACTGTAAAACACCAGATGATACCTTTACGGAATCAACGTAATATTGCATGGGGGAATGGCTTCAGCCAGAAAGAATTTCTCTTGAAAAGTGAGCATTGCTGGAGTTTCTGATGCCTTTTTTCCTCCATGGTGCTCAATTTAGCACAGGAATCAGCTCATCAAATCGCTGAGTAAGGCAGGGGCTTATATGCTCTCCTCATTCTTGTCTTCCTTCATCCTCTGGTAGAGAAGCAGAAAGGAATTTCTGGGTTTCCCAGAAGTGTTGCCGCTGATGCCAGTGCAACAAGCCTTGTTATTAGGGCTAATGCTCCTTGTGTTCTCCCTCTGCCTCTCTCACATGCACAGAGAAATCACAATAACCTGACATGAAATGTTTAGAACATCCACTCTCTGCTATGCCAATATTGATTTTTACACAGCATTCCTACCATGCATTTCAGTCATGCTTCAATATTTTACTGACACGGATGTAATGTGTGTCTGAAAAGCTCGAAGGCTATAAATTTTATGTTAATTGACAATATAACATCTGAATTTAGAAATACCTGGCATGAACAAAATGTAAAACAGGATGATTATGTGTGATTAAATAGTTGACTTTTATATTGTATATTAGTCATGCCATCATCCAATTAAAAGGATAATGGAAACAATAGTGATTTTTAATTTTTAAACCAGTGTGGGCTGCATTAAGGGGATTAAGCAGCTTTATGAAGTCGTTTGCATAATGTAATGCTCAAGAATAGAATCTGAGTCAAAGCTGAGCTGCACATGGTAAATTAGGCAACTTTTACTTTCTCCTTGACATAACTCCAGACTATAAATTTTGCCTGTGAAATTTAATGGAAGTGTCTCCAAGTTAGGAAGAGAGTCGCAGAACAGGGTTGCAATTTGTGCTCTTTTTTCAAGAATTCTTTTCAGGCCTGACTTTGGCGTGTGAGTACTGAGGCCAGGATGGCTGGCTGTGGGTTCTGTGCTCTGCTAGACCAGACTTTAGTTTTTCTTCAGCAGAGACTGATTTAAATAATTGTGGATGGTCTGTGCTAGTAGCTGCCATTACATTTTATCCACTGAAGCCTGCTCTGTGCACTCTCTTGCTTATTACTATCAGTGAGCCTTGTTCACCTAATTAACCCAATGATCCTCTTCATTTCACCTGATTAACTGCAGATGGGTAAGAATATGGTAATGTGGCCTCTGATACCATTGGCAAAGGTCAAAGGCATTGAATGAGGCTTGTTTGCCTCTGTGGCCGAAAAGCACAAGGGCACAAGGCAGAGAAGTTTGAAGCACTGTGGGAAAGGTGTTTCATTCCCCTCATCTCATTTAAAGCTGGCAATGGTTAATTCAGCATCTTCAGTTTAGTTCTGTTCTTCCCCAAAAACCGGAGTATTTCAGATATTTGGTTGTTACTGAAGTGGAGCTGACAGTTTTATGGTGAGGCTTTTTGGTCCTGCTTGTGTGAAAGTCTCAGCCCTCGCATTAATCTTGTCAAAGGCAAAATGTTTTGTATGTTGCATAAAATAGCTGCACATCTGTTGTTTTTAATAATGTTTGCACTTTCAGGACTCCTTTGAAAAAATAATTTTATAATCCAACATTTTATGCATCCTTATTATTCTGTAATTCTTTCTGAGTTTGTTTGAATTGACTGACAGTTTTATTCTGAAAATCCCTGATCTTCATATTTTGTCACAGGGATCATGAGTGAAACTGAACGGTAAAAAGTAGATTTATACTGGTGTGTTAATGACCTAAACTAAAAGATCCCAGTGCTCAGTCATCTCACAAGAGAGAAAAAAGCCTCTTCTTTTTTTAACAAGAAACCCTTTAATGCAACAAGAGATTTATAACTTAGCTGCTCTAAATTCCTCTCTCGGAGTTTCGGTGGTTTAGTGCAAAAATAGTCACTCTAGGGCTACCTGGCTGTAGGAATGTCTGAATTAGTGCTCTTGGAAGGGGATGGTTTAAATGGTTTCCTGAAATTGCAAAGGAGACATTTGCAAAGCAGTCTTAATGATATGTAAAAGTAATTGAAATGTGAAGCTATTTTTCCTGATTTCCTATTGCATTTGACAGCCACTTTCCTCCTTCATTATAATGTGTGAATATAAGGAAGAAAAGAAGAGATTGGGGTACAGTCTGCATGGATTTTGTCTGAAGCTGAGGCTGCAAAGACAGTGTGAAATACTGGTACTATGAAAAAGATAAAAGCTGCCTCAGCTTATCTGTACAAACAGGAACTAAAATAGACAATGCCATTCTCCCAGGAAGCTCTGTTGGATGGCTGGGGGTGTTTTACAGACCCTTGGCTTGCAGGGCAGAGGTACCACCTGCCCTGAACATCCCATGGCTCACCAGGAGTTGGTTGCTGTAGTTGGGAGGTGGCAAAGGACAGGGACACAAGGGTCGATGTCCCAAGTGCTTTGTCCACAGCTCAGACTGAAAACTTTTAAGTGGCCACAATGTTTTCAAGCATGGAAGTGAATGATTCCCTGTCATGGAGGAGAAATTTAACGTACCTGAGAGTGACCTGCAATGGCTGTGTGATGCAGGGGAGGGATTAATTGCATTCAAAAAATAAAAGCATTTCCTGAACATGGTAAGAGCCATGTTAGAGGAAGAAATTTGCAGAACAGGCTATGCACAAATTTGGTGCACAAAGAACTCGAGTTGTCCTTCCTGGTGTTGTTT
The DNA here is from genome assembly GCA_013400235.1 of Oriolus oriolus. Classification (NCBI taxonomy): domain Eukaryota; kingdom Metazoa; phylum Chordata; class Aves; order Passeriformes; family Corvidae; genus Oriolus; species Oriolus oriolus. The sequence goes on from VXBT01004886.1 coordinate 94,189, forward strand.
CTGAGCCTTTTATTTACTTTGTCTCCCTCAGCAGACCTGGGAATTCTTTATATTTAAGGACTTATCTTCTACTTTATTAATTCTGTATTTTGTAATAAAATGTGGCTTTAGAGACTGTGAACTCTTACTGTCTTTTGGTCTGTCTATTTAAAGGAGAGAATGATGGGGAGAACAGCCCATTCTAGAGTTTTATCTGAATTATACCATCAGCCAGCCCTGGAAATGAGCCTTTTTGGTGCTGTCGTGGAAGAGAACCAGATATGTGAACTTATATTCCAGTACTGATTATTTTTTAGAATATGTTTGTTTAAAAAGGCTGCTTTAGAGCAGCAACAAAGCTTTGGTTTCCCAGAATGTCGTTGCCTGGGAGTTTCCTTGCCCAGGTAGTAGATGCATTTTTGAATGATGAACATCCTGGAAAGTTTGTTACTGCAGTGATTTACACTCCTCCATGTCTTAGCCAGGCGCAGGCTACAGTTTTGTGCTTTCCCTTTAATCTGGATCCACTTGGCTTCATTTTGTGAGTGAAAAATCAGGGCTATTAGACAGTTCTGAGTAGCCCTGATTCTTCATAACTTGCAAAAAATTGTAAATTACCCAGGGCACCACCAATTTCTTCAAACTGGTGCTTTCAGTGTCACGCCAACTTCTGGTGACTTCAAAGCGAGTAGGACCTGACCGCTGGTACTCACGCCTTGCCCCGAAAGCTGCGTGTGGATGAGTCCCAACTCCATTCTCTGCTGTCCCCACAGCTGATGGAGCAGTGGCCACCTGCAACTGGCCACTGACTAGCTGCTCTCCATGCCATAAGCCCCACAGCAGGGCAGCAGGTGGTGTGTGAGCTGTGGGAGTGTCGAGCAGGGTGGGATCTGAGAAACAATCCTGTTGGAGGCACAGCAAATGGCTGACTTCCCACAGTGAAACATTTGGGTAATCCATCGCCATCTGGCTTTATTTTGCAAACCCACTCAATTGGCCAACACATGCAAAATATTACTGCAAGTTCTTTCTCTCAGAGAGAGTCTTGAAAAAAAGAAAAAAAAACCTGATAAAATTACCTACAATTTTTTCCCCCCCTCCTGTTCAAACTGTAAAGGATTTCTTTACATTCGTGTTATCATTAGGTTTTGTAAAATAGCCTTTTCTTGGACTGAAAAATGTCCTTCTGTGGGAAATGCAGACACAGAGTACCTTTTACAAATGCTGTGATTTTATTAGGTGCTCAAATAAACTGTGATAACGAGCTGGTTCAGCCAAGTAGACTGAGAGGCAATGACTCAGGGCTGTCATAGCCATATTTATCAGAGTATGGGTGGTCTAGCACTTAGAGGCAGAGATACTGGTGCTTGAGCTCAGCTCTCCTGTTCCTCCCTTGCCTTCCAGATGCAAAAGATGCTTCTGTTCACATTCACGATTGGAATGCCTATGCCCCCAATTTGTGGGGATTTTGTGGGGCAAATCCAGAATGGATGGCAATAGTAAGTCAAATGACTTGAAAATACAGCTGTCTGCTATTAATTTTTTGCCTCATCTTGATGCCTTAGGTTTTAGCTTTTATATTTTTTAAATTCTGTATTCTGTGTATTCCCAGTGTGTGACTCTGAGCTGCCTTGCAGCCTGTCAGCTGCTGCTCTCTCATGCTCACACAGACATAACAAAGCCTCTCCAGGCCTGCTCTGCAAGGACACCCAGCCCGTCCCAGGCCCAAAATGTGTAACCCAGCACCTTGAGAAGGGGGGCGAGCTGAGGGGCAGTTCCATCATTAGCTAAAGTTTAATTGGCCAATTTATGCTGATCTGCAAATGGAGCAAACCTGTAACAGTGTGAAGAACTCGTGACTCGGGGTCCATCTCGGGTGCAGCCTTTGGCCTGCCCAGGGTGTGCCTCTGAAGGCCTTTCCAATAAATATCCACCTTTATTCCCTTACTCCTGTCTAGTCTCTGTTTCCAGGTTGGCCTCTGTAGGCATCAATCTGACAATCTTTTGTCATAGAAAGTATTTCTGAGGAATTAACAAGGGCAAGGATTATAAAGGAATATGCTTCTGGAGAATTTGTCATCCTTAAAGTTTCTTGAAAGGTGGGCAACTTAAACTCCAGTTGTGCTGTTTGTCAGACCCACATGTGACTGTCTTAGAATGCAGGACATATTCACTTGGATAAAAACAGCTAGACTATACAAAACAAAATCAAAACCAACAAGAAACCAAAACCACACATACACACCTGACCGAACCAAGACTCCAAATCACAGCTCTGGTGCAGTCTAACAATCTGATACTGTTCAAATATGCAACGAAAAGCTTATTCTGTACATCTCAATTAGGAGTGAAATTAATACCCTAGCCCGAGGCCCCTCGATTAATGACCCCCAGCTATGCAGCAGTGAAAGGTTTTGTGCGTCAGCTTGTTCCCCACTGCTGAAATTCTCTGTGGAGCCTTTTGTGCAGGGTTCTTTAAAGTTTAAATTCATAAATGTATCAAATATGGGCATTCTTTTTCATCCCTCCCTCTTTGCATTGAGATGTGATCATGTTAGAGTGGATGTTTACTGGGGAGAGGCTCCTTTTTAGAGTGATGTTTATGGAGTCTTAATTGGTCTGATGAGTGTGCTCTGCAGGTTAGGCTACTCCCCATAGATAAAAAGATTACAGGGGCATGCAGTGATAGAGCAAGGGGGAATGTCTTCAGACTGACAGAGGGTAGATTTAAATTAGCTCTTAGGAGGATATTCTTTACTTTGAGGATGGTGAGGCAGTGGCATAGGCTGACCACTGAAATTCTGGATTCCACATCCCTGGAAGTGTTCCAGGCCAGGTTGGATGGGTCTCTGAGCAACCTAATCCAGTGGAAGGTGACTCTGCCCTTGGCAGGGGTTTGGAACTGGATGAGCTTTAAGGTCCCTTCCAATCCAAACCCTTCTATGGAAATTACAAAGCAAGCTTAAAAGAAGGATAATGATTTTTCCAGCTGTTTAGGGTTCAGTAAATGTCCTCCTCATTCCCCTGCTTTGCATCCATCATGGATCCAGAGGCAAACCCTGCCTGTCTCTAACCAGTATTTCTGAGAAGGCATTGACTCTGCTGAGCACACCCTGAGCTCCTTTGCTTTTCCATACAGAGCCCTTGTGTTGCTCTGGCTTTGGAATTGCTGTTCCATTTTCTCTCTGGCTGCTTCTGTCCTTTCAATTTTATGGCATTAAATAATCCCAGGCTGGGTCCAAGAATGGTTGGTTTGCTGGGTTTTCAATGAATTCTAATCAAAATTAGGCATCTGAAGGCACCTATGCTCCATTTGATTAAAGGAGGCAAACGCGTCCGAGGGATCTCTGACAGTGTCTTGATGTAGATAATTCAGTGTCTCAGGCTACATAAACTAAACTCTTGTGAACTCTTACAGATAAATATGCTTCAGACCTTGTCCTGTGCCCTATGTCCACTGATCAGTGTGATCACTGACGCAGGAAAAACCCATTTGAAAGCAAGCTTGAATATGGGCCAGAGGAAACGGAATGCAAGCATGAGAAAATGTACAGATCCTGCAGCCAAAGTGAACATTCAGATTGGCTACTCTGCCCTCCTGTAAATGGAGTAATTCATGTTTATTTGGACCCCATCTTATTTTCCCAGGAAGAATGACAGCTCTGTGTGTCCTTTGCATCAGCTGCAACTTTTCACCTCTTCAGCTGCTGTTATGTGTAAGTTTTTGGGCCATTTTGCTTTAGGTTGCAGTGCTATTGTAGGCTGTGTGTAACCCTGGAATGCACTGGCATCTCTCACTCTAACAGAGCAATGTCCTACCTGCAGGAAGGATCTGGTGATGGGGATTTCAGGGCATTTCCAGTCAACTTGGACTAAATGAGCTCATATTCATGAAAAATGCTGCTACAAATTTCAGAGGTGGGAAGTTATCTTCTATTAATTTACAATCCTTAACTACGGTGTGAAGATGGATTTAATTCTGAACCAGATTATGATTGTTCTTAACACCTTTTTAATTGCAATAGTTCCTGTTGGAAGGGACAGTGGTCATTTTAAATGTAAAGCGCTCTGCTTATTGCACAGGAGCACAGCTCAGTTGAGCTTGAATATTGTAGGATGCTTTCTAAAGCACTGCATGAACAATTAATTCATTTCTGATTATCAAAGTTGTGCTTCTGAACACCTTTCTTTGATTAATATACAATATATTTGCTTTCTTTGTGTGGGAGAGTACCAGTGTGAGGAGGGAAGTTGTGTTATTAATGGAGCTGTTGATCACCTGCCTTGTTTTTTAGGATTCTATCCAAATGAAAAAATATTAAAACTGGGCTTAATAAAGGTAGTTTTAATGTATTTAATTGATACCCTTCTTTAGCTGCTTATTTAAACTTAATTTGCTTGCGTGAGAACTGTATGATACAATCTAGACTCCTCAGTTCTGGAAAATACTCTGTATTGATTTGCTGACTGAAGTTAGAGACTCAGACACGTGCTTTAATAAGGCCAGTTGTTCTTGCATGTTAACAAAATGAACATAATAGACAAACCAATCAGCAGTAATCACTGGTAATACCTCTGCCATTCATATGGGTAGCATTAGGAGATCTGTTTGGAATAGAGCTCCTGTTGTCAAGAACTCCTTATTAATTCAGAAGTCATTGTAGAATTAAAGCAAAATGCCACTGGACTAAATTTTAGCATATCTGTATTCCAGATACAGTACAATATTTTCATAGAGGAAACTTAACTGACTGACTTGAATGCTCCTTGGTTTAAGGGTTTTTGTAGAATACTGAGTGGAATGAGAGGTGGATTGAGAGGTGGGGCAGGGGGAGTTGTGTCTGAAAAGTTGCCTGATTATTGCAATATTGTGGTGTAGGGCTGTAAATGAGAGCTGGAGAAGGGCTGGGCAAAAGAGCCTCTGACACTGTCCTGGGCACACGCTTGAGGAGGAGAGGAATTTGTTCCTGCATGCCACCTTCACCCTGGATTGCTCATTATCTCTGTGCCAATTAACTGTGAGGGCTTGATGAACATTGTCAAGCTCCACCCACCCACGACAGCAAGCAAGACTCGTGTTTGGATATTTCTTTTTTTCTTTATCTGCTGAAAACCAAATAATGCAGTTCTTTAACTCTCTGTCCTCTCAACAGCTTTAAAATTATATAAATTCACACATCCATCATAAGTACATATATATCTCTCTCTCTATTGTTTCAGGCTGCTGGCAGACTCGAGTTGTAATCACTGTAATTAGATTTTGACAGGAATATGCAGAAGCTAGATATTCTATGAAATTTATACTAAATTATAGTTTCTGGAAAACCAGCTGCCAGCAACTTAGACCATTTCACAGACTGCTGACTTCTAGTTCTCATCTTCCTTGATCTATTTACTCCTGAAGAGCAGCAGAGCCTGACAACAGCATCCTTGGGATACCTGTAACACAACCTGTGTTTGCTCTGAGTGTGCTCCTGCACTGCTTCCTGCCTCAGCTCTGGGGAGTTTGTGCTGTTGATTAAAATGACAACTATTTATTTATTTAAAACTTAATCACAACTGCATTCAGGGATCTGTGAAAAGGTGGTTTTGACATTTTTCACACATCAATGTTTAATTAAAAGTCACTTGAAAACAAATAAGGAATTGGAGATGACATTTTACCGGAGTTTTTATCTGAGCTCTGTAATTCCTGGTGAGCAGGACTTGAAGGCAGACATTATGAAGCTGCTGTGTGGGATGTGGATGAAATACTATCCCATTTCATGGGTCTCAGAGACCTGTAAGAATAAGTCATGGCAGAAACTCACAGAATGATCAATACTATAAGCAAGAACTCTGGACAGTAAAATAGAAGCTAAAAAGGAATGGATATTGCTAAAGTATTTTGAATAGATTTCAACTTCAAAGCAAACCCTTACACACCCCAGTGCTCTGCACAATCAATACCAGAAATTAATATGCAAAACTGCCGGAAAAATGATGGAGAAATCTAGAGCAGCTGTGGGCTGACAGTGCTGTTGCAGCCTGAGAGAAGTGTGACCTTTTCTGACAGTTCTAAGTGGACACCTCTGTGCAGTTTTGGGGTGATTGTACTCCTAGGGTAGGTTCTATGTGATGTGTGACTTGATTAAGTTGGTATTTGATGAAAATGAAGATTGTCATAGATGTCATATAAAGTGACTCCATCAAACTATAATTGGAAGAGAAATAAAACCTTAAATAAAACCTTCAATTTTATGAGGCATCTTCAATTATTTTTTATAGATGATTTTTTTTTAGGCTAATGAATTTGAGACAATAAAGTGGGCTTGATTTTTAAAATCTTTTAATACAGACAGACTTCTTGTGAAGTTGCAAAGAGACACAAGAGCAGCACAAACCCTCACAGCTGCTCATCCCTCAACATAGGCTAAAGGGGGTTTTGCTGGTATAAAATGAGAGGCTGCCATGTGGCAGTGGCAGCGTTTTTCAAGTAATGTGTCTGGATAGAGCACAAATTGTGACACCTCTGAAGAAAGAAGAAGCAGTTTTGCTAATGACAGTTCGTTAAGGTTGACAGGATGCCTGTAGCATGCTTTCATTTTTCCTGTATTCTTCCCTTTTGCCCAAAGGATTGACTGTGAGGCAAATTTGGCTGCTGCTAATAAGCACTTAATAAAATAATCATGGCAGAAGTACCTCAGCGTTGACACGTACCACAGCCCACGTCGTGTTCTGTGGGGTTTCTGATAATGGCCTTTCAGACTGATGAATTCATAAATTATGATGTGGATTAATGGACTCTTATTTGAGTCTGGTTAACACTGCAGGAGCAAAACAGGAGTCTGTTACTACACCTGAGGACAAGTTCCTGCATGATTTTTAAACTACTGCAAAAATGTTGACATGAGTGGAGTGAAATCAGGCAATTCCCATCCATGTCAAGACCAAGGGAAGGTGGATAGCTATGAATCCTGACTGTGTTCACGGGTCAGAAAAACCCCAACTCCATTTCCACGAAACCAAGGCAGAGAGATGCTCAGCAGATTGCTTAAATAAAAATCTGGCAAATCAGAAGCTTGATCCTAGTTCTTGCTGAGAGTTAAAAGGATAAAAATAGACTACTTTTCTCTCCTCAAGGAGAAAATGTTGAGTTGCAGAGCAGGTGTCCAATAGCTAACTCATGGCCAGAGCAAAGCAAAGACTGGCACATTGCTGATAGATTTACTGACTTGGGACTGCATTCTGCTGTAGATGTGCCTGAGCTCTGCTTGCCACAATAAATACTCTTCCAGTGGTCTCAATTTCCTTGCCACCAGAAGTTTAGGAATGCATTGGGTCAGTCCCTGAAGTAAGAGAAAGCAGACAACAAACTTGATGGCAAAGCTAGTAGATCTTGTTTTAGGTGAGGGATCCCTCATGTGAATTGTGTCAAATATAACTCTGATCTTATCTAAATTCACAGAGAATCTCATAGAGGATCTACTGCCCTGTTCATCTGGGTGTGTCAAGAGATAAGTAATTTGTCATCGAGTGTGCTCAGAACCTTTTAGGATTTGACCTGCACTTACTAAAATCTGTGATACCATGTTTAACAAAGAAACAGTAAAATGTGCTCTTCAGTTTCAAGGGTTTACAGTGTTACAGTCCTTGGCGTCTTTCTGCTGTGTGTTTTTTGTGGCTCCATCACTTGCAGCTTGAAAAGAGTTACACATTTCTGATTTAACGCCCCCTACAACAAATATGGCAATTTAAAATGTTTTTCTTTTGTTTAATTGCTGTGGATCCCTGCATGACTCTGCATTTTATTCTGTTCTCTCTGGCAGCCCATGTTTTGATATGATAGTACAATCAAGGGAACATCTCGACACAGCCAGGGTGAGGGAACACGTTTATCTGGTTTTGTTGTCCATTGTCATGCAGAAAATATCATCTCTTCTTTAGGTGCAAAATGGCTTTCTAAAAAATTCTTGGAGAGGTTACAGTTAAGCCCATATTTACTGAGACTTTCACATTCCACTGCCGATGGTTCTGCAGAATATTTTATTTTGAGGTTTTTGGGAGTACTTCATCTACATTTATTGGTTCCAACAATGAATGAAAATAGTTTTAATATTTTTATGTAAAAGTACATGTATACTAAATCACTTCCTTCCTGAAAACCAGTTTCAAACACACCTAAGTGGGGTTCTCCAATGCCCTTTTATTCACAAGGGTAAAAAACTGGCAACCCACAATTGCATTCCAAGGCAATCCAGCTCTGTTGCCATGGAGACAGCCAGGATGTTAGTGATCTGGATTATTATTTAAAAAGCTGAACCACTTCCTTGTGTGCTTCCTGCTTCCTCTTCCCTAATCCCGAGATCCCATCAGGCTTTGAATGTGCAACCTGCTCTTGGCAGTGAATCCTTTTAATGGATTGGCATAATCCTTGGCTTTTTAAATCCTTCTTCCTGTTGGAGGAATTTTGAGGTCTGGGCACACCCCACTCCTCAGCTTTGAGCCTTACGTGCCCTTGTCCCCAGGAGTTCATGTGTAGGATGCCCTGGATATTAACGCACACATCACTGCTGGCCAAGGCTTTGGCATTTGAGGTCAATTCATGGTCTGCATCCTCCTTCCAATGCAAAGAGTCAGGGTTTCCACCTGTACACTCTATCCGTGATGAAGCTCAACTTCTCTTTGCATAAACCTCATATTTTTTTGGGAATATATCAGGCTTTATCCTCAAAGAGTGTATTTTTTTTTTCCTCCTGGCTGACTGCAGAATGTGGGGTGGGCTTTCCTTAATGTGGTCAGGTTAAATGTTCAGTGACATCTGTAGCGAAGTTGTCATTATCTCTTATTTGGCAGCCTTAGGCAAAAACTAATTTGAAGCTTGAATTATCAAGACTGCTTCTGGTTGACAGAAAAATATTATATTATTAAAAAAAAATTAATTGCTAGTCCCAAAGTATGACAGATGCTTGCCGTTCCTAACAGTGCATGAGGTGTTGACAAGTTTAAAGAGTAAAAAGAAAATGGCTAAAAGTGAGAAGGGGGAAAAGACCAAAAGAAACAACCCCCCAAACTTTGTTCATAGTTCCTGTCCTTGAAAGGTGCAGTGTAGTCTTTCCTTATTTATTCATTCCACTCCACTTTGCCCTCTATGCCATTATGCAGGCTCCAACAAGGAAGGTGACCCCTAAGTATTCAAAACAAGTCTAGAGTAATATACTAATAAAAATTCATGTGGTGCTTAAAAAAAAAATGAAAAAGAAAAGCTCAAATCTTTGTTCAAGGTCCATTAAAATGTACCGACCATTCTGCAATACTTTCATTAGCAAGATCCTTGCTTGGAAAAGTCCTGCCTATTGTGTGATGAATCCCCCACAGTATTATTGACTGTCTTGTCCTCTCCAAAGGTAGAAGATAAAGATAATAATAATAATAATTAAAAAAAAGTAGTACGGTGGAAGAATGATAGCAGACAAGTTTCATATGTAGCCTAGTATGAGATGCATTAGCTTTTGGCAAACTCTGTTTGACCTCACATCATTTGACCATTCAATATCATTGAAGGGGTCTGTAACTCACACTACAAATAAATCAAAATATTAGCAAAGGTCCACGTTAGTTTGCAATATAATACTTGAGCCCTAAAGAAAACTCTTCTAATGCTGTCATGGCGAAGTAAAGGGCAACAAAAACCAGAGGTAAATGCAAACTTTAGGGCTGGAATAATTTATCATGCCTGAAAACCCTGGTGCAATGAATGATCCGTTCAAAGGCGACGCTTACAATCCAGATCTTTCCTCAGCTTTAGGGACTAAGGGACTAATGTTGCTTAGGAACAACCTGCATATTTAAACACTGTTTTAAACAAAAATACCATGATCCAGATAATGAATTCCAAGCTCTGAAACTCTAATTTCTGCACTACTACCTTGTCTAAAGGCTGTCTTGGTTGGAAGTATATGAAAACATCCAAGAGCAAGTTTTCAGTCATTCATACAATCTTTAAGTTTATTTTTATTTTACTGTCTCCCAGTTAAGATTTTCCAACTGATGCCATCCCTGTGTATTATAAGCACCACACCTTCTTTTCAAGGCTGTGTAAGTGATTGGGTAACTGAACTGTCACCCTTTGGTTCTGTCTCTACAACTCCACAGTCTCTAAGGCTGTAGACAATAATAATTCCTGCCTTTGAATCCAAGCAGTCTTGTGGTTTGTTCTTCCCATTATGCAAAGTCAGCAATGAGGAGCTGCTCAGTGAACTGCTGTGACTGCAACTGGAGCATTGGAAGGCTGAGAAATTGCTGCTTGGTCTGGCTGGATGATGGACTGTGGGGATGCAAAAAACCATGGATGTGCCACTGGTGCTGACGCCTTAGGTTTTAACTTTTATATTTTTCAGATCCTGTGCTGCCCGGTGTGTAACTCTGAAGTTTCCTGTGGCCTACTAGCTGCTGTTCTCTCGTGCTGGTTAGGCATAACAAACCTCTCTAGGTTTCCACCTCAAGGACACCAGGCCCCAAAATGTGTAAACTAAAGCCTCTGAAGAGGAGGGCAAACTTGGGGTAGTTACATCATTCACTGAAGTTATAACTGGACAATTAACCCTGATAGGCAAATGAACCAAACTTGTAAAAGTGTGAAGAACTCGTGGCCCGGGGTCCATTTTGGGTGTAGCCTTTGGCCTACCCAGGGTGTGCCTCTGAAGGCCCTTCCAATAAATATCCACCTTTATTCCCTTATTCTTGTCTAGTCTCTGTTTTTAGGTGGCCATCTCAGGCATCAGTGCAGCACCGTGGGACAGCAGAGCTGAGATCTTCTGAGTTGTGTAAAACAAAGTCACAAAAGACCTGTTCAGCAGCGAACTGCAGGTATTTTAGTAAGGTTTGGGATCATTATCCCAGCGAAATCTGGAAGGGTCTGCTCCTTCCTCCCAGCAGTGTGGGTCTCTGTGAGTGCTGCTGCTCAAACAAGAGCAAGATGGAATGCTGCAGATGACACGAGTACTTGTCCTGTAATATCATCCTCCTCAAGGAGGCTGTGCCTGATGAATTACAGCTGTCACTGAATAAAGTGTCTTCTCAGGAATATTACGTCTTTGGCAGGTCTTTCCTAAATATTCAGTTCTGTTCCATGTCAGAACTGAGAAGGATCACTGCATCCATGAGGAGAGGGTTTGGTTTTCAGCTGGATTTGCCTGAGTGCACAAATGCTTTACCAACTCATTTGTTTTGTGTGTTCTATTGAAGGTTTTCTAAACATGCAATAAGCATGTTAAAAAAAAAAAAA
>VXBT01004886.1:105461-304722 GCA_013400235.1 Oriolus oriolus
GGAAATCTAGAAGATGAAGGGCTCAGAATCAGCTCAAAGAAAAACAGTCACTTGTGATAAATGTAAGGTAGCTGGTAATTGATTGCAATATTGAAGAATTTTACCTCCATTAGCTTTATGGTCTCCCATTACATGCTCTCCAGTCTTAAGTAAAACTAGATCCATGTGAACCTTTTGTAAATAAGATCAATCAAAGCTCCTTTAAAGATTACCAACATGATGAAGACTTTTTTTTCCAAGCATTGCTCTGGAACCCTACCCATACATTTTGCTGGGAAGTAAAATCTCTGGTTTTGGCAGTGACAATGGGGAGAAAACCAAAGTCTTTGGCTTTACCTGGTGCAAAGGAAGTGCACAGGAGAATTTGCACAGATGAACTCTGTGTGGACACATAAGCACTTTGTAGGAGAGGAATTTTGAGAGCTGTCCAGTCTTCAGTAAGTCCATGAATATGGGATCATTATCAAAGCATGATTCACCTAAAATGTGGGCAGAAGTTTACTTTTTGGATAGCAATTTTTTGTGTGTAGTTTTCTGCTTTTGTCTTATGAAAGGGATGAGTTTTCTTTTCCATTTTGCCTTTATGGCTGCATTTATGCTTCCTGCTGACAGTGAGTAGAGGTTTCAAACATCTCACTTAGTGCTTATTGCGATTATCCATCAATACAGTGGCACACAGTTCCACTGATTTTAATATAATTGAAGCAAATTAATTGTAATAACTAAAATCTGAACATTAGCATTAGTTGAAATGAGAATAAAATTGCTCCCATCTCGTGTTTAAATTACTGCTTCTTTTCATAAATTTTAAAACAGCTGACTCTGGATTCCTACCTGCATTTTGGGGGAAAAATTTATTGCTGCTATTTTTTAACAAGGACTCATGCAGAATTCTATGGGGGCTGTAGTTACACAATAGATAAAGTGCAACAAAAAGGCTAAGTGCTGCACCAGGAGTCTACAGCAGAGAACATTACAGCATAATTTCCTGATACATAACTGGGCATCCCCAAGGGGTGCATCACATTATTAACCGTATTTTCAAACGGTGCTAATGGATTGAATTGGAAAGAAAAAAAAATCAAATATTGAAATAAGTGCATTTTATTTCAGGTTTTATGGAATTACTTGTTTTATCATTCTTGCATAAAAATCTCAAAATGTTTAATGCTGTCATTATTTTGACCTTTTTACAGGCTTTTCCTGGTGGACTTGTTCTGCTGTCTTGGCTTGAAATTTTTTTTCTATGGTGAAGGGAGGCGGTTATTCTAATTTTTTATGATGAAAATAATAATCAAACCGCTAAAAATGCTCTCCTACTACTTTGATCCTTGCTGAGTCTCATGGCAGCCTGATGTCCATGCAGTCAGCAGTGAGACAGTTCTGAGACTTGTGACTTGTGCAAAACCGAGGGAGTTCTCAGTTCATCTCCTAATCCCAGAAAAACTGATGGAATTTTATAACTGTCTTTGGATTTCACTGTCCCAGTTCTGTGTCAATAAAGGAACCCTCTGAGGATTTCAAAGCTCTGGGGAGCTCTAGTCCACATTTACGGGTTTGGAAACTGAGGGCAGAAAATGTTGTGGCTTAATTGGTCTGGCTTTTCCTGCTTGGGCAAACGAGCTTGTCAGAGCCAGTAACACTGACAGAGTTCCACTGTCGGAGTGTAACTTGTTGGTATTCAGCAAGACAAATGTTTCTGCACAGGTCTGCTTCTCTTGTGCTGTTTGGTTATTTCACTTCTGTGCCACGCTCATGGCTCTGACCTGCAAGGCAAGTCTCTATCTGCAGCAAAAAGCTTTCTGTCTGGCTGCTTTTATTGATCTGGAAGGTTATAGTGGATGAGCATATTAGTAGAACTGCCCTTCTAGAAAAATCCATCTGGTGGATTTACTCTGGTTTCATCCTCTCATGAGCTGGTTGATTAAGCAGGTGATACTCCAAACTTTTACCTGCAGCAGGGAGTTGTACAGTGCTTTCAGGGCTGTGTTTGGGCTGTGAGAATATCCTGCTCTGGCAGCAGGCATTTCCACAGGCACGACTTGATGTCCAAGGCTGAGGGACCCTGCTGCATTTCACACCGTGCTATTGCACTTTGCAGAGGTGCTTTCCTGTTCCTGTCATTCAGTAACTTTCCTATAAGTAACTTAATCTCTGCTTACAAAACTGTGTGCAGGAAGCAAGAAATGCAAATCACTGTGGTTGATGCAGACTGGCTCTTAGTTGGAATTAATGCTTGAGAATAATGGTGTATTTTATCTCTGCTCAACTTAACTGAGCCTTATTAAATTTTAATTTTTTTCTTCCCTCCTTTCCTCAAGTGCAAAGGGTGTGCAAACCTTACTGAATGGTGGTAGACAGGATCATGCTGGAGTGGGTGATTTTGGAGGGAGGATTAGAGTCCTTGCATATGAGAACTGCTACTGCGGCATTAAAATTTAATGGTTGATATGCACGGGTGCATGAAGGGAGTAGGCTGACTTCTTAATTTGGGATAGTGGATGCTGTTAACTTTCTTCATGTTTATGAAAATTAAAGTTTAATTATGAGGAATTTGTTTTGAAGTTAATTTCTTTCTCTTTGCCTTGCCTTTGTGCTCAGGTTGAGGGCTGGAAAGTGAGATTACGTAAATTGTTTAATTTAATTAGTAGTCTCATGGTAAATGTTCTGCAGAGCATTAGTGACTGACCTGTGCCCTGACATTATTGAACTATAAAGCAAATACCCATGAGAAGAAAGTATGGTGAATTAGCAAATTTTCTAGCAAAAGCTGAAAATTAAACTCTCATATGATTGTGTCTATGCAAATCCCTTGTACCAATTCTGAGAATCTGTAACTTGAGGAGGTGAAAAAAAGTTTATTTCCAACTCTTTATTGAAATGACAGGTTGCTAGTTAACCCTTTTTTTTCCATCTCCCCCCAGATCCTTTCCCCCAAACCTTTGCGTGGCAGAGCTGTAATTCCCTGGGGGGATGGAGGGAGGTTTGCAGTGTGTATTAGTGACTCTCTTGGAATAGCTGTATTTCAAATGTATGGGAAAACTTTGTGGGTGGTGATGAGAATTTAAGCCATTTCAGTGCAATGCCAATTCATTACCAACCATTTCTTTCTTATTTTTTAAACATAAATTCTGTAAGTGGAGCCTAAGAGAAATCAATAGCACGATGGAGGATTTAATGTGGATCAAAGTGGAATTACTTTAGGTAATTTACCTTTAGAGATCAGTTGCTAATAATTAATGTCTTTAATTTTATGAGAAGCTATTAGCAGCTTGTAGAGGAAATGTAAACTTCTTTAGATAAAGGACGCTAAAGCTTCATGTGTGAATATATGACTCTCAAAATGTTTCTAATGCTGTCATCTATCTAGGAAAACCAAGCCATCTGCTACATTGATTATGAGAGAAAGCTGTTATAATTTAGTTTCCTAGAAAGATTAGACTAATGAATTTTCACTCGTGTTGAAAGCTGGATGTTAGAGCAGAAAGTGTGTCCCTACTCACCAGCATTTCATGAGCTGCATTTCTTAAACCCAGACTTGTTTTATTTTTGTGATGGTAGCTGTTGTTTGGCATTTGGGTTTTGGTGGTTTGTTGGTTTTGTTTTGTGTCTTTGAGATTTTCCAGTATCTCAGAGCTGTTTTGTCATCTCTTTCTAGGCTCCTGCCACACTGGAGGTATCAGTGCTGATGGATGGACTAAGAAAGAGTTTTGTATGTCTTAATGACACCTTGATGAGAGCAAAAAACATTGCAACATTGCTGCATGATCTCTTAAAACATTTTAACAATTCTAATTGCTTTTTTTTTCACTTTGAAATCAAAATCTCTGACACTGTGTATATCTTAGATTCCATTATGAGTGTGCTGTGATGTAATTTAGACACTTTCCAGCTTGCTGCAAAGTGATCTTAGAGTTCCTCCTTCCCCAAAATTTTAGTTTCTAAAGACATCCTCTTTTATTTATTTACATCAACTTCTCCATTGCATCATCAAAAAGCAAAATGTGTGTCACAGCTTGAAAGCAGCACCCAATCTACTGATCAGTGCAGGGAGCAGAACACAGCTTTTGAACAGCTTTGCCAAGAAGGTGCAATGAGGCTGCTTGGAATTATCATCAGGTCCCAGCTTCCTCTTGCTCTGAATTCTTCAAAGCAGCAGGACTGTTGTTAAAATAATATATCTGCTTTTAAAGTAGGAGATTGTTAATTAAGTGAAGTTTGCTGCCAAATATTGATAATATTTGACGTGCAAAGCCAGGGCTTGTGGAACAGCTTGGTGTGATGTTTCTGGCTCCTGAAGGCCTTCCACCAAGCTGGACAGAACTCAGCAGAGCCTGCTGGGCTTGGAGCCTGGCTCTGGTTGGGTTGTTAAAAGTAAATCCTTAAATCCATGGAGTCCAGTGTGCTTCTGCTGGAAGCGCTGATGCTGGGGGGTGAGGGACACCAACTGGCACCATGACAAAAATGAGCAGATTTCACATCAGTGCTTCTCTGGGTTGTTCATGGAAATACTGACATTTACCTCCAGCAGCTCCTGTGCCACTATAGCACAACTGTAGGGGTTGGTGTTTTTGGAAAGGCAAACACTGAGGTCAGCAGGTGTGGTGCAACGTGGGGCTGTTCTGAAGCTGACAGTCTGGATCTGGCCTAACAGCTGAACTTAAAAAGAAAATGCTGTCCAATTTTTAGGGACCTTGAGCTCCAAAAATCGAATCATCCGTGTGTGGGAATCACCCTGCCCCAGACTGGGAGATTAGCTTGCTCTTTCAGCCACATTAGGGAGCCAGAGTTAACACAGCTCCCCAGCAGCAAACAGCTGAAGTAACCATCACAATTTACAATCAGGATGCTTAGGGCTTCAGGGAAAAGCAGGACAGGAGAGGGGAAATATGTCTGAGGGCAGGAGCTGGCAGTTGTCTAGGCAAGCTTTAACTTCATTTGTCTTATTCAGTTAATCCCTGTGACTCCTTGGCCCTTGTGCCCTACCTGGCAGGTGGGCTTAATGTACTGAAGAGTCCAGGAGCAAAGTGGAGAGAGCTCCTGGTACTACTGGTGTAAAACAACTCCCAGCAGAGCAGGGAGCTGGAGAGAAAATCATGTCCTGAGCATGATGCAGTTGTATAGCCTCAAACAGTACTTCTGCAGCACACTGCACAGCCACTGAATTAAAGCCCTTAAGCAAACCAGGCAGAAAAGTATAAATTAGCTGAGCAGGCACATATATCTGAAAAATCAATTTAAGTCCTGCAAGGCTCTTGCCAGCAGGACCACACTCAGGCTTTTCAGATCCAACAGAAATGTTCAACACAAATGTAGTTTTGAGTACTAGCATTAAATAAGAGTCCTCTGAACCAGTGACCTGGAGTCTGCTAAATCATCCTCTGTCTCAATAAGGCACAATGGAAGTGTTCATAACTGGGCAGTGTAAATGGACAGGAGTTGATTACTGTCTCAGTCCCTCTGGAAACCAAATTCTGCAAGTCTTCACAGAGAAGGGTAAGATGAAATTACATCTTTGCTAGTGTTTTGCATTAGCTGCTATCTGCACCATTGCTTGAAAGCATTTGTGCCTTTTGAGAAGGATATAATAATTCAAGGCATAAGGGAGATGAATGCTGGAGTTACAAGACCTCCCTTTCCCTATGCATGGTACAGTGACAAGTGTTTGCTCCCTCATTTCTTGGCAAATGCTGAAATACAGAAATCACTGCAATTGTTTGTTAATCACTGAAAATCAGAGCTGCCCCAAGCAAGAATTTATCAGAACTTAGAGCTCATTTGATCAGATTGAAACCCTGATGTTTGTGTTTTCAGAGTTCCAGTGAGCTGCTCTTTCAAGTGAGAGTTGCACACACACATAACACAAGCGAATGATTGTAGGGGATGGACTGGAAGAAAAGGATTTCCAGGGACAGCACGGGGGGAGCTCTCCATGCCTGTCAGAGTGCTCTGTGTGCGCTGGGCTCCCACCTGCTTTAGTGCAGGTACAAATGCAGCATGTTCTCTCCTTATCCAAACACATTCCCAATTAGGGCCTGACCTTTCTTGTTAATTTTGCATCTTTCAGGGTGAATTCAATTATCAGCCTCAGCTTACCATGTTTGTTAGCATGCAGGGAGAAAAGCTGACACTCCAGAGAGGAGGTATCTGAGGGCTGTGGTGCAAAAAAGTCTCCCATTATGAAAGCAAATGGAGTAATGGAAGAAAATATATACTGAGGTGGCAGTTTCCATTCCTACATATTATGTGAGAAGTTCTGGCTGCAAAATTAAGAGTTTCCTTTGCAAGCCCTCATGCACAAGAACCATTTCTGTTCATCTTCCTTACTCCTTGCTAAGGATCCTAATCTTTCAGTGTATGACAGGTTGCTGAGGGACACTGCAATGGTTATCAAAGCCAGGCAACCAGCAGAGATGACACCTTCCAGCTCTGTGGACGGAAAGTCCTCACCCACACTTCATGGCAAAAGGAGAAAAGCAAATTTAAAAAGTTCCGTAGGTTTCTAACAGTGAGACTTTGGGATTGTGGGGAGAAAAGAAAAATTGGGTAAAGGTGGAAAGCAAAAATACAGTGAACTTCAGCAATCCACCAAGAATTCCATGATACAAGACAAGTACTACTTGCACTTTTCTGTTTTGAATATTTTGATTTCCCACTTGCATTTCACACCGATTCCATATTAATTGCTAATATTTACTGACCCAGATCCTTCAGAAAGTAGCTTTAAAATGTGTCATAAACCCCCTGCAATTTCTGCTTGTAGTGATATATTTGGCTCGGTGATTGCTCTCCATGAATTTAAGTGAACAGCTTTTTTTAATTTTTGACTGGTTGAACCTTTCTTTTGAATCTCAGGGTGGCTTAAATTTGGAGCTCCTTCAGCAAAGGAAGTGCAGTTATGACAATGGGGAGCAGACATGTGAGGATGTTGCAGTAGCCACACTTCAGGGAAGGCACTGATTCCTGACAGGCTTTTCCCATAAGTTACTGAACTGCTTTAAGTTACAAACTGCTGTGATGTGATGATCCTGCACGTATGAAAGTCTGGTCTAGTTTTTTTCTCTTTCAGCTGTTGTGGTAAGCTGTGTGAATGACGAATGGTGAAAAGCTTTCAAACAGTTGCTTATTTTATGAAGTTATTTCAAGGGAACAGCAATAGTTCTACGACAGGATCATCGGTAGGACCTCCTTGGTGGGTCTGTGAGGGAGAGAGACAGGCTTTCCCTGCTTGTCTCCCTGTGTCCTTCCAATGCTGAGTGATGTGCACAGTGGTGCTGGGAGGGGAGCACATCATTCCCTCCCCCAGTCAGGAGCTTGCAGCACTGCAGAACCTGCATTCTTCATGCCTAGCTCCTTCAACACCTTTACTTTGAGCTTTACATCATCATTTAATGCCAACTGAACAAATAAATAAATCTCTAAAAGGATCTCATTGTTCCCTGCTGCCAGCTTGGAATGATGCCGGGATCAACTTCAACAATGGCCTTGACATCCCACTGTGCATTAAATTGAGGGTGAAGGGAGAGAAGGGGCAAGGAAAGCAGAGGCAGGTGGAAAATCCCTCTTGCTCCAGTCTGTCCCCTTATATCTTGCTCAGTTTGTGATGCTTTGCCCCACCTTGAGCAGTCCTATTCAAGGGGCTTGGGGTGTTCATATTTCCCCTGCCCCCAACAGATCATGTTATATTCCTGTAGAAAAGTAAGGCACGTGTTCCTCATGCTTCAAGCAGCTGAAAATGAATACTAATCACGTTCACCAAGTCCTCTTTTATCACCTTATAAAATATTCCAGGTGGTTTTTTATTATGTCTTTTAATGGCCAGAAAAATATTTTTTGTTATATTGGGTGAACTTTCAAGAAATGGTCATTGATCCATTCACTGTTTTCTGATTTTAGTGATTCTATGTGGCCACTTTTATCTAAAATACAAATCTTCTCTTTTATTCAACTTTGCAGGAACATACCATGGAATGGTTTGAGTCGGCTTGGAAGGGCCCTCAAAGCTCATCTTGTTCCAGCCCCTGCTATGGGACACCTTCCTGTATCCCAGGCTGCTCCAAGCCCTGTCCAGCCTCTCCTTGGACACTTCCAGGGATCCAGGGGCAGCCACAGCTTCTCTGGGCACCCTGTGCCAGGGCCTCCCACTCTCACAGGGAACAATTCCTTCCCAGTATCCCATTTAACCCTGCCCTCTGGCAGTTTAAAACAATTCCACCTTGTCTTCTCCCTCCATCCTTTGTCCAAAGTCCCTCTCCAGCTCTCCTGGAGCCCCTTTGGGCAAAGGGCTCTGAGCTCTCCCTGGAGCCTTCTCCTCTCCAGGTGAGCACCCCTAGCTCTCCCAGCCTGGCTCCAGAGCAGAAGAGCTCAGCCCTTGGAGCATCTTCCTGATGACCATATTAATGACCATAAGAATGTAGCATTCGCACCTCACTTCTTTTCCAATAAATATGAGACACACCTGAAATTACTAAAGACATTCTGAAATAATACCTGGTGCTGCAAGGATACCTGAGAACCTGTGCTCCAGGGAATTTTGACTTTTCATTGGAATTCGGCAAAATATCTATGCTTGGCATAAAATAATTAAAAACCTGACCATTCTCTTTTGTATTAAAAAGAAATCTAGTCTATCCTATGGGGATAACCCTTTGTCTTTTTTGTTTATGCATAAACAGTCACAAGACTCTGAACATTCGCTGAGCCTGATACATTTTTTTTCAAGAGATCTTGAATGCCTACAGCTATACTTGACTCCAGCACAAGTTCTGTGTGTTCACTCCTTCTGAAAATTAGGCTCATTGTTCTTTTCCTAAAGCAATGACAATCTGGGTCTCAAAGGCAAAACCCCACTGTACCATAAGCTGGGAGTGTAACAATATGCTTGGGTTTTTGTAAAGAAATTTGCAAGTCAAAAACAAGAAAAAAGGAAGATTTTAATTTTTAAAAACTGGTTTTGATTTAACACCACCTTCAAGATTTTAAAATCTTGCACTTTTTTTCTTCTCCAGTCAGTATTCCTATGGGGACTTCTCTCAGTCTTTTCTATCCTAATAGAAATGAAGCAAAAAATGCATTGCTCTTGTGTTTTAATTGTGAATGAGAGAGCATTCTAGCTGCCTCACGCAGGAAATGGGAAGTTGGACAGTTCTTTTCTTTTTCAGGTACTTGTTAATATTTAAGAATGAAAGAATAGGGAAGAAAAAAAAAATCAAGCCTGATGCCAGATCTCACAGACCTCACATAAATAAATGTTTTGATTTTTCATTTGTTCCGCACACATTTTTTTTGAAGGCTCTCAACTTCCCCGTGAAGCAACTCGTGTTTTTTTAAGAATCTCTCATTTAGAGGGGAAGAAGTTCCTTTCCCCAGAGACGCTGTGGGTGCACTCACAGTTACATTTGTTCAGTGAAAAGTCTCTCCTCTGTGCATACGTGGGGGAAGCACATCCGTTCACGAGGAAATATTGACTGGAAAGCAACATTCACCCTCTGAGTGTTGTTACCTCTGAAATTCCCACCACGAATCCTGTGCTGGAAGCTGGTGGATGGCAGCAGTGCCTCTCTGGCGTGATCATTCTCCGGAGGTCATGTTTGTATCGCATTTTAAACAGGGCAGGGTGAGAGGGTCAAATCAATGCGGGTTTCAGCTATCTCCTGGTTTATCTGTGAGGTTAATGAGTGTGTTCCAGCTCCTTATCTCCTCTAAGAATTCCTGTCCTTAGTATCAGCTGAGGGTTTGGTGTCTGTGCACCCAACGTACAAATCCCTCTAATTAACTTGTAATTGCATGCTTTGGGCACTTGCATTTGTTCTAAACCTAAGGAGATGTTGTAGGAGAGAATTTGGTGTTTCTTTCAGTCATTCAAACTGTATAAACTGGACAATTCCACGACTGGAAGAAAACAGACTGGAACTTTGCTAAGGACAGAATACAGAGTTGGGAAAGAATTAAATGACCCACTGGCCATGTGTGATGTCTCATGAAGTACAATTATTCTTTAAATAGTAGAAATCAATAGTTTTATGAAACCCATCACACTGGTTGCAAATAGCAACTACTGTTGCTAAAACAGAGTAATTTGGGCTTTATTGAACTTTAATGTTGTTCTCAATATATGGCTTGGTCTCTACTCGTCTTCCCCATGGTAAATGTAACGGCTTTTTAATAATAATCTGCAAACTAAATGAATTGGACATTTCTGTGGAGATCTGGTAGAATGAATGGAAATTCAGAATATTCTGATTGGTTTGTTCATTGCTTGATAGTTACATTAAACTGAGTGGAAAAGTGGATGGTGTTCAAAAGAATAAGCTGAAAGTACTCTTCCAGCTCCAAGATGGTATGTCAATTTAGGTTTTACAGGCTTTCTCAAATAATTATCTGTGCTAAATTTTACTGTCTGACATTTTATAAAACCAGAGTAATGAGCTTAATATAGAGAACATATTTGAAAACATCTTTGTTGGAGCTGGCTGGAAATTTCAACAACTGTTTTTGATCACAAATAGCAATTTGATCAAATACAAAATGTTTTCAGAAAGTCTGAGTCAATTTTTTAGCAGAGTGAAGTTAAAATAATACCTTCAGAATGTCTTTCTTTTTATGGTTATTAAGATAAACCAAGAAACTGTTCGGATGACTTAATTCCAGTTCAGGCTTTTCATACTGCTTTGAATTTTGAAATGACAGGATTACCTGTGGAACACAGATTTGATTTTATGACAAAGTCTAATCTTATTATTCAAAACAGTTCAATATTTCATTTTGCTCTTTGGTGAAATAAACAGTCTATTTGACTGAAATTGAAGACTTTGAATTTTGCTTCTGGTCTCAGTGATTCTTTTTTCCTGCCATTCCTTCTCACAGTAGAACAGTCCAGATTTCATGTTCAAGCCCACTCAGATTTGCAAAGTTCGGGTTTGGACTGTGGTTGAGAACTATTTAAATATTTCTATTTAAATGGATGATACCAAACCTGTGTGAAAGATTTTGCACTCTCCTTCCATAAATGCATCCAGAGTAGGCAGACATGCAAGGTGATTTCGCTGTTCCTAATTTACAAGAAAAGCAAGTTGCCCTTGATAGCAGTGAGCATTCATCAGCGTTTCAGCATCATTAAAATTCTTTGTTTGTTGCTTTGATGGTAGTGCCTGTGTTCCAGCACGTAATGGGTGAGGAAAGCTGATGCTCATTCCTGTCACTGGAGGAGCCATCCTATTTCTTTCTCCCTGAGCCTCCCCTGTGGACTTGCACCCTCCAGGATGGGACTGGGAGCTCTTAAATTTTTGTACCTCAGCCGTGAGAGCCGAGTTGCTCCATGACAGCTGCAGTCTTGCACAAATAAAACAGGTAATAGAAGTTGACAAACTTTCTCTTATGAACTGAATTTCCTAATAGCTTTTAGTTTCTTTAATTGCTTGTCATGGTTACAAGGAGAGCTTTAGTATAAATATTAATGTTATGAATGAAACATGAGACTTTTATTTTCAGCAGTGTCTTCAAACTCACTTAGAGTTTCCTTCTGGTAGAATGATTGATGGAATGTCTTGTTGAGGACTGGAGTGACTGACAACAGGAATTGTAGTTCAGAAGAAATAGCATAGATTGGAAAAGCATTTAGTTCTTGTTATGTTGCTAGAAAGAGTTGAGAGAACAAATCCTCCTGAGTAACAGCTGACACACAGTGTCACCTGTAGACATTAGGGCAGCTTCATGTATTGGCAAATTTTTCCTTCGGTATTCTCTCATCCTGCTTCAGAACCCGTTGTCCTTTACATAAAAATGTGCTATTTATTGCAAAGATTTTGATGGGCGATCGAAACAATTTCCTGGTAAGGAACCTATAGCCAGTTGTAAGTCCTATGCAAGAACAAGGAAGAAATTATTATGCTTTAAAAAAATTGAAAAAAAAAAGTCATTTTTCCCATAAGTACCTCTTATAATCTCTGCCCTGGAGCAGGAATAGTCTGGGATTGAAGTAAATAAGTAACATCAATAGTTGAAAGAGAAGACAAATTTATAGCTTTTTTCTGAAGTGGCCAAGGACTGGAGCTGCAATTCCCAAAGTTCTCTGCTGAGAAAACTTAGGAGACTGTTCCTAGAGTGTATTTGGATCTACAGAAGAGTTTCTCAATAGTCAGCATTAAAAGCCCTGGCCGTGGGTTACATCTTTTAAATATGTCACCACAATGCTGGAGACAATTTATCCTCTGAATCTTATTTAGTGGAGTGTGTCCTTATCCAGTGGATGGAGATCCTATGGATTATCATCTTATGGGATTTGGTGGAGAGATTCTGTGTGAACAGCCAGCTCCTACATCCCCTTCCCCACTGATAAGGTCTTTTTAGTTGATGTTTTCTTTTCTATGGAGAATATTTTTCTTAGGCTGAAATTTTGTTCCAACGGCACCTTGCTCTCAGAATTTGAATCTTACATGATCCATTCACTCATATTTGACCAGGGATTATAAAAACTGTATGCACACATTTTTCCACTGGAAATAAGAAGTGTGACAATTGGGTAATTATATTTTTAAACATTCCTGCATATGTATTAAGCCATCCATAAGTTTACTTCAAGTTTAAATACTGATGTGCACATCTGCATCTGTGTGTGAATGTCCCTGAGCACTTGCTGGGTTTTTTAACAGATTTCTCTTCTATACTAATGCAAAGCTTTGAAAAATCAGTTCTTTGAGTTAAGGCAGTATTGCAAGAATTATCATCCCTGGCTTTAATGTACTCAGGAAGCAAACGTAGTATTCTTAATCAGTCATAGCAGCCAGCTTTAAATAGGGTGAGAGAGATTGTATTTCACATTCCCTATTTTTAAAGTGAAAATTAAACTAAGGAACAGCCAGTCAATAGACTACATAAACTTTATAGGCAAAGTCATGGGGCTTTTAACTTGTCAAACAATTTCATACACCATATGTAATCTAATTCAACAGTTTCAGTGAGAGTATGGAATCCTGTCTGATACTTTTTAACAAACATAATGGATCCTCTTTAATGTTTTCATGATCGCATTCTGTAGCCTTTATATAGTAATTATTTCATGAATGTTTATAAGTCTAAACCCTCAACAAGAATCCCTCCACATGAAAATCAGAAGTGTAAAAATGACACTTCGTGCTGTGTTCCTTTTGAGAAGCTATCTGCACCTCTCCCTTCATTCCGCATTTTCCTTACAACTTCCAGGCTTTCATTTAAAAATAACTTTCTCCTCCTTTCCTGCCAGGAAGTTATCAGCTATCCTGGTGTAAATCTGTGCTGACACATGTTAATTCAACCTTGCTAAGAACTGTCTGCTTTTAAATTGCAGTGGCAGCAAATCCATAAACTCTAGAATTTACTGAGGGTCACTTCAGTATTAAGATGCATTGGCACAGCTGTGGCAAACTCTGATCCTGCAAATGGCCACACTCAGGCTGCAGCTCTGGAGCAGGGGCCAGGTTCTTTTGAGGACAGAGCCTGAGCACTACCCCTCCTAAAATATCAGTACATTTATTCAAAGAGAGTAAAGATCTGCTGCTCACTGGAGCTTAATTCAGCTGTCAGGTCAGATATGAGCCAGGCTGAAAGGTTTGGGGTCATTTTTGGAAGTGTGGGATAAGTTATTTAGCACCTTGTGCCAGCATTGGTGTCTCTGGTCCTGTGAGAAGTGGCTCTGGTTTCGTGTAAGGTCAAAAAAAGCCTGTGTGAGGAGCGGAAATACCCATGATGAGCATAAAAAGAGAGTGGATGATCACACAGATGAACAAATCTCACAAACTGACTTCTTGCCTGCCCAGGGGTGCAAAGAAAACAGATTTTAATAGCTGGTTAATGAAGCTTTTAACCTAAGCACAACAAAGCTCTGGTTTATTTGCTGTGTTTCCTGGGCTGGGGGAGGTGGTACACAGAGAATTAAAAGAAGCTCCTTCTCCCTCAGATTGAAAAAAGATGCACAGATGCCTTGAGTGGTATGGACAAAGAAAGGAAGGAATGGGACAGCCCTGCTCAGCCTGACACAGTCATTTGTTCTGGAGGTGATTTTTGTCTGTACCTGCTGTACAGAGCCAGGTTTGGAAAGTCCTGGGAAAATCCTGTGTCAGGGAAGATGTACAAGAGGTGGACTTGGGCATGTCTGTTTACAGGAAGAGCTATGAAGTGTGCTTTTAAAGAAAAAAAAGAGGTTTTATTTCTTGTACATTGTCTACAAAGATAGTCTTCCTCACACAGTATTTCCCTGTGTAACAGTTTCCTTTATCAAGCAGAAATATAATAGAATACTTTTCCTCCTTCATCCCTTGGCCTCAGAAGAGCTTTTTCATATCCTTTAAGTGTCTGTCACAGATTTTCACCAATGATGCTGAAACAAAGGCTAAATGTTTAGAGCAAGTAACACTCGAATTTGTCCTTCAGCCTTTCTGGGGAAAAAAAATTGTTCACCTAATGCCCTCATTTGCTATCCTCAGAGGAAAAAAGAGTATTTTTTTCCTCAGTGGTAATGGTCCAGCCGGAGGAATGTCATTTAGCACCAAAGGATGTCAACATCACAGCGCATTTACTAATTTTATCAAGATTAATATAATCCTTGGCACTTGGTCCTAAATCATTGGTGACAGCTCACGGCAAAATCTGAAATATCACGGGGACCAATGACACTTGCTCCAGCTTTCCCTTCAGCAATGAGACTTCTGATATATTTATCTTAATTAGCAGCAGCAGGAGGAAAAGGAAGAAATAGAGACAGAGAGAAATTCAATTGAGTTTGAGCGAGATCATAATTAAGAAAGCAGTAGCTGTACAATTCCAAATGTAGATTTCTGACAACGAGAAAGACGTGCAGTTCGCTTACATGAAAGGCAGAAATGTAATGAAGTTTAATGAAATATTTGTCATTCTTTTTCCTTTTCTAAGCGCCAGCTCTAAATGCCATCCCTGGGTAAATCATTCAGAAAAGCGTATTTTCTTTTAGAGTAAAATCTCCCTATCAATGGAAAAAAACAACAAAAGTAAGCAGCGTCATTGCTGAGAGATGAAAGATAAATCATTCAAGTTGTTTAAGCTTGAAATGCCTTTAAAAATTAAAATTAGTTGGGTGGAATTAAATATAAAATCTCTTTTTCTAGTTTGTTTGATTATTACCCTGTTTTCTGGGTGGTTGCATTGTCTTTACCTCCAGTAAATACCAGAGCAATGTGCTGAGTAACTCAGCAACAGCAGTCTGGGTATCCCTACTTTTATTGCTTCTGGAAATTAAAGACTCAAATACTAATTTTTTATTAGTAATTTACCCTTCATAATCTATCAGGTTATCACTAATGTTTATAAATAGTTATAAAATTTATAAACATCTGTTTTTTTAAATTATTTAAATTAAAACCAGGAAATCTGCTGCTTCTGAGTATTTTATTTTTCTCTTCAACAATTCTACATGAATTTTGCTTATAAATTAGTGTTCTCTAATGGCTGATATGGTTTTGTGGTTTTTTAAAACCCTGTTAAAGTAATGGAACAGCACAAAAACTGTTGGAAATAGTGAAGAAGGTACTGGAGAGACTGGGGTTGAATGAACATTTATAGAGGAGGAAATTCTGCCCCAAATTACAGGAAAAAAAGTGTGGTTTGGGCCTTTACAGAGACAAGAGTGGAAAATTCAAGACACAGGGTAAAATGGTTGGGAAAACCAGCTACCAAAGGACTCAATATTAATGGCCTTAAAATATCTTCTTTCATCTGTATTTTTTAATTGCTTATTCTGGCAAATGCAAACACAAAATTATTACAGCTTCTTTTTAAGGGCTTTTATTAGACTAAGGGAACTTTATGCACAAAAAGCACATTTGTGTGGGTTGGCTGGGTATGTCCCCTGCATCATGTGATAATTATATGGTCAAAATATGTAAAACTCTGCACTCTGCAGGAAAACTGGAGTCAGCTGAAGGCCAGCTGAGTGTGCAGCAGTGCTGCTCATTCCAATATCTCTGCTCCCTGCCTAACTGGATTGCTGCTGGGACAGCAGCAATATTAAAGTCATCCTTTTTCCCTGCTGTCAGCTGCATCAGGTGCAGCTCCCCCTTATTGACAAGTATCTAATAAGCTCGGATCTGCTCACTGCTATCTTTTTGGAGGTACTGTGCTTCCACTGAAGGCCATTTGGTCTAGCAGATAGATTTCCCCTTCTGTCACATTCTTGGGGAAAATATGCCCTGTCCAGCTTCACCTTGGAAGGCAGATGTTCATTATTACGATTCACCTGACAGAAGAGCACATGCTGGCTGCAGAACCTGTCTCAAATTTAAATATGTGGGAATAATCTTTGTGAAAACCAAACTTTCCCAGAAAAAAACCCAAAACAGAGTGTATTTGAGAATTAAATGTTTAACAGTATAAGTTAACTATTGCTGATAAGTGAACTGTGGTTATTAAAAAACCCCCAATAAAATTATCCACAAAAAATGGAGAAACAAAACCCCAAAGCTTGCAGAAATATTTGGTTGCTCTGTACTGACAGCTGGTTTTCACAATCTGCAGTTTGTGTGAGCAAAGGAGAAACCCCAGGCTCAAACTATTCCACATGCTTCTTGAATTGCACAGAACATTTTAGGTACTCGATTGAAGACCCCAGTTGTTTCTGACACCCTGACTGGTGGCTTCACTTGGAGGGTGTGAGCAGGCAAACATTTTGAGCAAGCAGCTCAATCTCCCTTCAAGTGATATCAAAGTGAGTTTGGCTACCTTGATAAAAATGTGTCTGGGGGTAATGCAGACAGGCTGTGCTGTGACTCGATCCTAATCCCTCCTGAGGAAACAGAGCCGTGGAAAGCCCTGGGTGACCCTGTTATTCCTGCAGGGCCAGAGGCACCTGAGCTGCTCTGCACAGCCCTCGCCTGTTGGGAGTGAGGGTCGATATGGGGTTGGATGCCACCAACAAGAGCTCAAAATCTGGGTTTCAACCAGTTCTGGAGCTCTGGTTCCTTTCAGCCAGAGTTGTTCTATGAACTCATGACTTCAGTTTCACAATTCCAGTCCAGGAAAATATGTATTCTAGTGATGAGAAGATCTGAGCCCAGTGGTGTCTTTGTTAAGGCTGAGGGAGTTTTGATGCCTTGACTAAATTCTGGATGGCAGTGTGTGGAGAGGAAATGTGGGGCCCTGCTGCTTTCCTTGAGTGCATTTTCCACAATTCTTGGCAAATCTTAGATGAGTCCCCAGGCAGGGCTGTCTCCAGCTGCATGTGGGGTTATTTTGGCCCTGTGGGGTTATTTTGGCCCATCCCTGGTGTTTTGGACCCACCCTGCAGGTTGGGAGAGTCGTTCTGTACCTGCCCATCCACAAAGCAGAGGTGTCTGTGCCCTGCCCCTTTGAAATGCATTAGAATGAGATATTTAGATAATTATCACACCTCAGTGTATAACTGTGGTTAGAAATACTGAACACATGAAAAAGGAAAGGGTAGATGTTTTTGTGTATCCTTCCTGAAATATTTTTAATTTTCCAGTCTGGCACTTTTTTGGCATTTCCTCTGAGGGGCATCTTTCCTTTTCATTAGACTTCAGATAAATGTTCTCCTGCCACTGAGCCAAGTGACTTTGTTACGTCTCAGTTTGAGACTAATGCACAAGAAAAGTTCTGCCATCTAGCAATTAGTCCATTGAAAAAATTGAAACCTTCAAGACATGTGACAGGACTCAAATTTTCAGGGGCTTTATCTCAGCCTTAGACTCAAATAAGCTCACATAACCTAATAGCTATGATTAAAATCTATTTTTTACTAGAATATGCTCCCGTTGATCACCGTAATTTTCTTTCCGTCCTGTTTCTCACTTCAGGCTCTTTTTTCTCTCCTTGTGTGAGATCTGAACACCTGTTCAGTCCTTCGTCAGTAATTTTTTTTCCCTGTAAAATGTTAATAAGTTCTTTAAACTGAGTTCTGCAAATATCTAGAAAAAGATAACTGTACCTTTTTGTGTGTGTGTGTGCGCTTTCAGTGAATTATGACTTAAAATATTTGCTCTCCTTTTTGGACATTTTATATTTTGATTTCCTGTATTTGGTGCAATGAGTGACGCAATTTAATCTGCCTGCATGACGATACTTGCATGAACATACACTAATCTAGAAGTAGTTACAGGACTTGATGAGTGAAAAATAACTGATGGGACACAAAAATATTTAGAAAGAGCCTTGAAAATGGGAAATTTGCTGATTGAAATCAAATTATTTGAAAAGTATTTGTGATTTTTGAGAGCAGCAGAAAAGCAGCAAAAATGCTGTTATGTATTAAAAACTGTACATTCAGGAGGTCACAACTAATGGTTTTTCAGGCCAGGGAAGGACTGGTCAGAGCTGTGCTCTCCAAAAAAGAGAGGTGCTGGGAAGTTGCTGCAGTAAAACTGATTTAATGGCTTAGATGGTCAGATTTCGGTGCAGCTGATACGATGATCCTAAATCATTCCTTATTGGGATGTATTTTATTTCATGTGGCTGAATCCCGCATAGGTTAGGCACAGCCCACTCCCTTTAAAATGGTCAGAACCTGCTGCCCTCTGTGTTCCTGCCTCAGTCTGGGTCTGGCTTGTCAACATTTACCTTCTCAAACACCAAATGGGACACAACTGGTAATGATTTGAACCATTCCCATCTGTTATTGCATTCACATCTCAATTTACTTTATGTTACTTCGTTCTCTAACAGTTTTCTTATTTCTGAAACTATTGTGAAACTATTAGTAGTGAGTAGTGTGACACTTGATTTTAATTTCTTGGTGAAACTTCAGTATTTCTAGGTATAAATTTATTAGAGTGTTTCAAGAATAACAAAAAATATTGATGCCGTATTTCAGTATTATTTACTGTGAGATCTAATGAGAAAAGAGTGCTTTCACACTCACTGAGACTATAATTTAGGAAAACACTGGAAGGAGTGTAGGATTATATGACACAGTTCTTGACAGTTATGGGTCCACTAATCCTGGCCCCACTTGAAATATTTGGGTTTCTGTTTTCCTTCAAGACAACCACTTTGAGGATTTCTTCTGTGAACCATTTCTGGCTCTGAACTGGAGCTGCTGTGGAAAAGGAGCTGCTTTATGCCCAATAATGTTTTGAATTAGGGACTTGCTATGGAAGCGGTTGGACTCTGGCAAATAGGAGATCACTGAATGGTTTGGGTTTGGAGGGACCTTAAAGTTCATCCAGTTCCAGCCCCTGGCGTGGACAGGAACACCTTCCACCATCCCAGGTTGCTCCAACCTGCCCTTGGACACTTGCAGGGATGGGGAGTCCACAACCTCTGTGGGTAACTGTGGCTGTATTGGCAGGGACTGAGAGATGCAGCAACACGGAAATTTAGCAAGAGAACGAATTATTTATTAATTTACAATACCATTTATATATCCTAGTTCCATAAAACCATTGGACAGTGTTCACACTTCTCCTAGGGTGATTGGTTAAAGTCTAGACACCCACTTGAAACTATTTCTTCAGTGTACCATAAACAGAACTTAACAAAAACACCAGATGTGAATGTTATTTACAAAACCTATCTTACTGTTTTCATAGCTTGAATGGTAAAGGAAAAATTCTCACAGAATTAATGCAAGAACCTGAGAAATTCTCCTTCTAGCAGCATTTCAGTATCCACAGGTAACCTGTCCCAGGGCCCCACCATCCTTATAATAATGAATTTCTTCCTATACATAATCTAAATGCAACCTCTTGCACCTTGAAGCTATTCTGCCTTGTCCTGTCACTGCTTGCCCATGCAAAAATTCCTTGCAAAAGGAGATATGGACAGCAATGCATCCCATATGGTCACGAGTTGCTTTCCATGATGTTTGTAGTCTGCTGGTGGTTCCACGTTCCAGCTTTCTCTGGGCAGTGCAGGGTGTGGGGCACTTTGTGTGCGCCTGAGTACAGAGACACTGCTCCTGAATACAGCTGCTGGCTCTGCCTCGTGCAATTCCATCTGTGCTGCTTTGGTTTCTTCTTTCTGGGGAACTTCTGTAGCTTCCCAGAAAAAAAATTACACCCTGATTGGAAGGAGAGAAGGAGGGAGAGAAATCAGCCTGGCTTTTTTAAAGTGAGTATGGGTTGTGTGCCAGCCCTTGGCGCTGCTGCCTCTGGAGAGGCCCCACGAGCGCCGTGCCCAAGGGCTCAGGTGCGGAGTCAAGGTGCCCTGGGTCCTGTGTTAGTTCTTTGCACAGGGATGAATTTTTCTGCTGGCATGGAAAGGGACTACAATAGCTGCTACAAACGTATTTTTTATTCATCTTCTGGTCTCTTCATGCCTCGCAGGTACTCCGTGGGGAGCCTCCCCTGCTGTCTGCTCTGAGAAGTGGAAGGTTTTGTGCATATTTTAGGTTAATTCTGAAATCTCAGAAGTCACCTCCTCAGCCCATTTCCATAATTATGTGGAACAAAATCGTGCAGCCATGATGGAAATGGGAAAACGAAGGTAGGAGTTAATAAAATAAAATAAAACAAAACAAAATTAAATTAAATTAAAAATTTCTCACACTCCCTCCACACCACCCCCCTGCCACACCCCTGCCTTCCCAAAATGTGGGCCTGATCTCTTGCTTATGGAAACCCATACAAAAATCTTAGTTCTGTGTGTTTTTAAGGCTCATTCCAGAAGTCATGATTTCAACTTGTGTAGGATAAGAATGTGTGTTTTCCAGTGTACTCTTATTAGCTGTGGTCTTCACAGCATTCTTCACTTAGTTACCGGTAGCTCTGATCTACTGACCCTCTCACAGTCAGGTTATTGGATTTGTGTGAGGTTTTTTATTTGTAAGACATGCTTTCCCGGGCTTTAATATTTAAAGTCATCCTCAGCTCTCTGAAATGCCCACTTCTTCACGCCTTGCCCCCTCCCAGTACATTTATCCTTTCATGGGGGCTGAACCCTGGAATCTCTTGTGATTTGGGGCAAATTTCCCATGTGCTCTGTGACTAATCCCAGTCTTCCCGGGGTGTTTATTGCTTTGGTGTCTGGTGGCAGCTGAACAGCAGACACAAGATTTTCAAAGTGAACTTAGAGGACAATATCTGCCTCAGCCCCCTCTCCTTCCTTTCATTTCAGGATGTTCTGGGGTTTGTTTTCATTCAACCGTGGTCCAGTCCTATCTCTTGGAGAACCAAACCAGGGGTTTTTTTTGTTGATGGGCTGAGTAGTACATAGCAAATGTCTTAATTTTGGCCTCTCTTTGAAGTCATTAAAGTTACAGAAATTAATTCTCATTTATGCAAAAAATTGCCTTAATCTCGTTGCATTTCTTCCTGAGGAGATGGCTGAGCAGATATCATTCTATTATTGTCATTGCTCTGTAAGGGCAAATGTTTGTATTGCCTTATCTCACCTAAACTTAGGCGTTTATAGTCTTGTTTTATTACATATCTCACAAATATATTTATAGTTTCCTCCAGCTCTGGCTTCCTTCATATCAGGAACTTCTCTGCAGGGAGTGAAAAAAATACTTCTAAGGCTGTAATGTTCATCTTTCTCTGACATGCTTGGTTGTGATATATTAATTATTTTTAAATAACATTCATTAGAACTGTGCTCATTTCTTCCAGATTTTAGAATCAATGTCAGAGAAAATGAAAGCCCTTGTTTCAAATTCTCTTTCTGATTATCACCCCTCTAATTGACTTTTGCTCCTTCCCAGTCAAGTTTTAATTTCCTCATGTGGATATATGCGGCTGTCTGTTTCTATTTATCTTTCTTCTGCCTAGGTTTGCCTTTCTGGCCTAATATTGTCTCAGTCTGATTAATTTCCATCACATACTAAGGGCTGTGCAGAATGAAGACCCTAAGGAGTATCTGTGGAAAAGTCCCAGTCAAGGTCAGCTTTGCTTTTTGGGAAATTCTCGGTATTTCCCCAAACACCAGCTGGGACAGAGGCAGCTCAAAGTTATTTTCCAGTTTTCATATTTCACAGGCACCATGTACATTGCTGTGGTCTGGGGACAGGCAGTCTCTCATTCTTGAGCAATCTTTATGACAGACCATTTTTAATTTGATGTTATTTTTGAATTATTTGTATATAACTCTACAAGTTTTTACCAGTTTCAGCTGCAATATCCAGAGAAGTTCAGCTCCCTGGTGAGGAGGAGCACCTGTATGAACATGTTTAGTTAACTGTGAGAATACCAAGACATAGTTTATTTATATTAAAACTTTATCAAGTCTGCACTGACAAGAATTTGATCACCCAGTGCCACTTAATGGACTGTCTCCCAAAATTTTATCCTGTTTTTTGGCTGTGTTAATAGCCTGATAGACAGTCTAAATTACTGCATATTTTGGTATTTGGTAATTACTGCATATGGCAATACCAAATAAATCCAAACAAAACCCACAACCAAAACCGTAACAGCTTCATAGATGCATCTGATAAGCTCAGCTGTTTTAATTATCTTAGTTATCAGTATGTTTGTGTGATTGTAAGGAAAGGGAAACACAGTTTGAGGGTGGAGCTGGCAGAGACCTGAACTGGGCACTTTAATCCCTTTGCCACCTGCGAGTAGGGAATGTCTCTCATTCCTCGTGGGATGCTCTACTGCATCTCCTGGTACAGCGTTTCCCCACTGCTGATCAAACAGAATGTTCAAAACCAACCCCTGCCCCACCTGAAAATGTGATAGGCAAGGAGATATTTGTCGGAATGCAGAGAATTCACCGTGTTACAGTAAAAGCACAAGTAAAGCAAGACAAAAGGCTGTGTCAGAGAGTGACTTAAGTCCCTCTTGTTGGTTAATATTGGCTTCATAAAGTACAGTGCAGGGTGCAGCATCTCCTAGGAAGATTTTTTTTTTAATACTCTTCTCAACATGAGAAGGAGCTTTTGTGTTCTGCAATACATCAAATATATATTTGCCAGAAGCCTTTATTAACTTATTAAATCAGCAAGATGAAATAGCCACTTTGTTCTATTTAATTTAAAACAATAAAACTAAATAATAAAATTGTGGCTTCATAATGTAGTCTTGTGTTAGATAAGAAAGTCTTTTATTCAATGTTAGAATTTCTTCTGGTGGTATTTTAGTTTTGTTTCCATCTGTATGTTTAAGTAGTGACACTACAAAAGGGTCTGTATGTCTGACAGCCTGTGCCATACAATCAGATGTGAAACACTTTTGCTGATGCAGGTAATGAGAGTATGAATTTAAATGCACACCGGTTTAGAAATTGAGATTTATTTTAAAAAGGAAGGATAAAAACACCAAAACCCTCCAACCAAAGCTGCAGGTATCCTATGTGGAGGTGAGTAGGATAATCCAACTTCCCAGTGATAATTTCTGCATGAGGCTGATGTCAACATTGAGGAAATGTAAATTTATGGCTGGAAATTCCCAGATTTTATGCAATACAGAGTAGCTTATTGAACATGTCCCCATAGAGTGGTGTTGAAAACAGAATTTTAAGAGTGGGATGTCAGTAGGAGTGATGGATTTTGAAACTGAGGATTTTAAAAGCTGTCTTCTAGCTAACCAGGGCTGCTCATTTTCAGGTTACTTCAGCTGTCCATGGGAGAATTCCTTGCATCTACCCAAAAATTCTCCTTTCTTGACCTCGTGTTAGCCCCAGCTCCTGCTGGGGGTAACCTGGGTCTGGGTGCCTCTTGCCAAGGAGAGGAAAGGCTCAGCCCCTCAGGTGCAACTCTGGGCTCAGGTCCTTGGATTGTGAATAAGGAGGAATACTGTCAAATATTTAACTTAAAGTCTGAGTTCTTAATGCTGCAACAGATTTAGAATAGCAATTTTTGAACTGGCAGAGGCTTTTTAACTCCCCATCAGGAGCAGAGTCAGTTTAAAATGTGAGTTCAATGTCTTCTGTCAATTTGTGAAACAGTTAAATTATTTTTAATGTTTCTGGTTATTTTAGTTATTAAATTTTGCATTTGACACAAATGTCTTTAAAACAGCCATGGATTTTTTTTTCCTAGGATTTGGGGGCGGTTTTTTTTGTTTTTATTTTTGGTTTTGGGTTTTTTTTTGTAATAAGCATTTTACTGAAAAATAGAATGAATAGAGAAACAGAATAGCCACAGTCCAGATTACATCTAGATTTCCTAAAATCATCTGCAAAAGATTTAACAATTCTTTGAGACCATAATACCATTTTTTGTGCTTAAAGCATTTATATGTTCTCAGTAACCACAGTGGTCTACACCAAAGCCCAAAAGATTCTGGATTAATTTTTAGTCAGAATCTGTTGATTTGTTTTGAAGGTACACTTCCAGCTTTTGTATCTGTGCTTAAGTTTTACCTAATCCACTTGGTTTTCTGCCTGTGCATATAGAGGAGGCTGAAGAGGATACAAACATTCCCAAGTTCAAAATCCCTTGTCAGAGCATAAAAGCACAGGTGCATTGTAGCTTTAGTTTTCCTAATAAATTTATTTTTTATCGTTCTTTTGATATTGCTTTTGGCGCAGTAGTTTTTAATAAAGGCTGCAGGAGGCAAGACTCTCTGTGTGCTATGAAACCTGCACACGAGCCTTCTGCAGAGTTTAAGGAAATGTGAGATCCTATGAGATCCTATTGCTCTGAAGTAGCTGCTTGTTGATATTCTTCCATGATTTTTCTTTACACAGGAGCATGGAGGGCTCGGAGTCGGGGCTGCTGGCAAAAGCTGTGGGAGGGATTTCCTACCAGTATATGCCTAATCAAAATATGAAACACGTATTCTGAAAAGGTCACCATGGCAAACAGCTGGGTTGTATTTCATGAATATATTAAGCATTTCATTTCTAATGTCTCATTCCAAAGACAAAGATTCTAATGAAACTGGAAAATGGCAGGAAGCTGCATTTTTTAATCTGGCTGCTTTTTGAACCGGCAGTTTCAAAGTCAGGTTGCCACTATGCATTGAGAGCTTTCAGGGCACATAAAGTCTTGTTAGAGCTGGCCACAGCTTTGCTGAAGTACCCAGAGATTTGATTAATTTATTGCTATTTTATACAAGTAGAATAATTAACACCTGCTGCTTGCAGGAGTTCCCTCTTTCTTCTTATCTTGCACTGTTCAGAATGAAATTCTGCCTCAGGAGCCCCAGCCCGCAGAGGGAGCTCACTGTGGGTCTGGCCTTCAGTGGGATGATCATGGAAGAGGAAAGATGGAAAACTGGATGCCCTTTACAGCTTCGGAACTCTGGGGGTTTTGTCACGTTTTCAGTGATGTGCAGTGCACTTTCTGAGTTTTATGGGTACATTAAGGAATAACATGGGCTTGATGGTTGAAATTAAATGCCTTGAAGGGTATATTTTTTTTAATTTGTGCCGAGATTTCACTTAATACAAAAGATAGCTATCAAAAATTTTTATTAGGATCTTACTGTGCCCTGTAGCCAGCCCCAGGACGGCAGGACAGTGATGGCACTGATGGTCAGTGACAGGTATTCAGTAAATGAACCTTAATTATGTGAAATACCATGGGAAAAGGGAATACTTCAAGCAGCAGCACATGAATTGTAGGTCAAAATGTGGAGTGGGGATGGTGCTTTTTCCTTAATCTGCTTTCATGGCTGGATCCTGTGCTGGGAAAAGGACAGATGGACACATCCTATATAGATGGAGGATCTGGATATATGCCCTGTCCCGCCCTGTCTTCCTTGCTGCACACAAAATTAGGTTAGAATTGCTTAGGTAGGAATGGTGTGGGTGAGGACTTTTGGTGTGGAATACAGTACCAGCACTTTGACTTGTCTTCTTCCCTAAGAGCTGGTACAGTTTTGAGGATGAAATGCCACACCCAAGTTCAAAAAAAAAGAAAAAAAGGGAGAAAATATGTTTTGGTTTATAGCTTTATTTTTAGCCTTAGGTTATAGGCTTGTGAGTGGAAAGAAATATGGTGAGGATGAATTTCAGGTCTCTGCTAGACCATTTAAAAATACAAATCTGCAGTACACAGCTTCTTCATAAGATTCAGCTGCTGTGGAAGGGGGATACAACATTTGTCAGTGTCTGTCAGACGTTTAATTGGATAATTTGCAGGTGAATAGGGATTATTTTGAGTAGTGATTTGACATTTTCTACTGTATGCACCACCGAGAACCACTCCCCCCTCCTTTAATTATGTAAGAGACTTGATTTTGTTTTGAATAGTTCTTATTAGGAGTTCAGTCTATGGTGGCTATAGATTATTCATGAATCAGCCTTTCTCTTTTGATGGAGACAAAATTGTGCCACCATCGTAAATCTTACAGCAAATATTTCACATTCCCAGTCCTACTGGGAAAAATGAAAGGAGCAAATATTTTTCTTGCAAGCCAGAGAGCAGCCGTGCTGCTGGGGCAGACAAGGCAGTGAAATATGCTCAGTGCTGTTTGTCATGTCCCAAGCTCCAGGGATCCAGGTTCTGCCTGCTGGGTGAAGGCATCCAGCGATGAATTTGCCTGTTGCAAAGAGTGAGGGATCATTTCCAAGAAAGCTGAGCATTCCAGCACAGTTGGGGTGGGTAGGTGTGCTGGAATTACAGGTAAACAACAGCATATGGTTCAGCTTGAGTACCCCAAACTTTTCAGGGTTTGGGGACCAGGGATTCCTGTTCCAAGTTACCCTCAGGAGATGGTAACGCCTCAGGGAGAGCCCAGGGGTATGGCCAGGGTAAAGGTGGCTTCTCTGAAACTCCCCAGCGAAGGTGTCCCAACAAGTTCTGTGTACTCAGAATCCTTGGTCCTTTAAAAATAAATAAACCCCAAAGAGGCCCTGTTGCAGTTCATAACGTGCACAGAAAATTCCCCTTCCGTTTTTTGCCTGGCTGTGGCTCCTTTGGGGGCTGTAATGGCGCGAGGGCAGCGTTGTTTGGTTTTATTTGTCTGGTGCAGTTATTTCTGCACCGACATTTGGAGCAGAGAGAAAGCAGGTGTGATAATGTAGGTAGGATTTTACTCTAAATAATGCGGACAGGCTGGTGTTCTGAAATTTGTCTCTTTGTGAGATTTGATGACC
Source organism: Oriolus oriolus (assembly GCA_013400235.1). NCBI lineage: Eukaryota > Metazoa > Chordata > Aves > Passeriformes > Corvidae > Oriolus > Oriolus oriolus. The sequence goes on from VXBT01004886.1 coordinate 132,408, forward strand.
AAAATAGTCCAAGGAGGCCTGATAAGACTTATCATTACAGGAGGCCTGGTCCCTTGGGAAGATCATTAAGGACTAATAGAATCTCTTCAGTGTGGAGTGGATTTGGGCTTTTATTAGTTGTTCAAAATGTATTTTGTCACAGCTTTCCTGAACAATTATAAGGAGTTTTTTTGCTGAAATTTATCATTTTTGAGTGTTTTACTGAGGTGTAAAGAGTAGTCCTGCTTTCAAGTTTTCCATTTCTAATCATGCTTCCTTTCTCCCTGTCCTCCCCCCAAATATTTCTGGTTGTCCCAGTCTTCACCAGAAGACCAGTCTTGAAAATGTGGCCAAAGCCCAGCTGTAAATCAAAAACTGGAGACCTGAAAGGAGAAAGCCGTAACAGCTAAAGAAACAAAAAACCAAAACCTCCCAACCCAACCAACCAACCAACCAAAAAAACCTCGCAGCAACCACAAACAACCAAAAATAAAAGAAACCAAGCAAACAAACCCAACCATCCAATCCCAGGTTTCTGGAAATGCTTCTGCAACAATTTTCTGAGTTGGGGATTTTTGACATAATTTACTCAATGTGGCTGAAAATACTAATTTGATAGAATTCTTCTGCTTTGTTTTTTAAGATGTCCAATTATTTCAATGCTTTTTCTTCAAGTGAATGGCCTTTTGATGAATTATTTCTCATTTTCTCTCTAAGCTGAGGTTTGCTATGTTGCTGTGCTTTACCATCCCCTGGGTCTGCAGTTCCCTCAACATTTCCAGGGAATAAGTTGATATGGTCAGAAAGAAGTGTTTTTCCTGCTCAGCTGCTAAGATTTGTATATTGAGATAAGCACTGGGTGTCTTTTCCTCATGCACCAATATTTGTCTGTAGACTGATAAAACTGTGTTTATATTTCCATTAAACTTTTCTACTCTGGTCTAGATAAGTGGATTATTTTTAAAATTAGTGCAAATTTAAGCCCCAAACTCATATTTTCTCATTATCTATCGTATCCAGGTTACTTATTTTACTATGTTTATTACTGGAATTCAGTAATTCAAAGTGTAAGAGAGAAAGAAATGAAGAGGAGGGAGAAAAGATCAATTTATACTGAAATTATTAACAATTACTTTACAAGTGAATGTTTGTGGGAATTTGGGCTGACCATATATATATATGTATAGGAAATAAGAAAAATTCAGCAAGAAATGCTTTTGGTAGAAGAATTTTGTCAAGTGTCTTTAAAGTTTCAGGTAACATTTTAAAAAAAAACCCCTTTGAATTTAACACAAACAAGCAACCCATCACTGCAGAAACTGATATGAATTGCATTAAATAGACGTGCTTCTTAAATAGCATTAGCTATCCTTTTTCATTATGTCAACACCAAATTCCACAACTCCCTTTAATTTTAATAGATGTTTTTTGGCAAGTAAGTGAAGATATGCACCATGAAATATTAGAACAGATGCACTATTGCCTTGATCCTGCCTGCTGCTTTGTGTGGGTTGAGTTAATATTGTCTCTGTTCAGAGATTTTGATGTTCACTTAATATATTAATTTGTAGGTTTGAGGTCTGAGATTGTTCATCTTTTATGCTATCCTGCAGGCTGTTGTTTATTTCCTTTGGTGCTAAGGAGTAACCATGCAAGTATAATGAGTGCATTGATTAATCATTTCAGTGTTAAATCATTTATATTCCAAATTAAGTGGCTTGAAAAACAACTGAGAAAAAGTTTTTTTAATTCCTCTTGCCAGAGCCTGACCTGTCCATCCCACAAATGCCGCAAATGTTTACCCAGCAATGCAGTGCCTTCTCCAGAGCAACATGAGAATTTTAGTAAAATAGAAATATGTATTAATTTTTGCATGCTACGGGTAGCCAGGACATTCAGAAATGTAGTCAAATAAGAATTATTTCTCTCATTTTGGGAAATCATCCTATTACCCCTCCACTTTCTTTTTTCTTTTCTTAAGTAAATAGAAGTCTAAAGGTACAGTCTAATATTAGGCTTAGCTGCTCAATGTAGTGCTCTGCACCACAGCAGGCAAATAACCGAGGTCTTCTCCCTTCCTGTGGCTGCATGCTAACTAAGGCAAATAACCAAGCTCATAAAATAAACAGCCCCTGGCCCTGCCAGATCTCCTTCTCCTGGGCCCGTTATTGCCTGCTCCTTTAAAGTCTAAGCACAATGGAAATTTGCATGTTCACAGGGCTTGTATCAGGGGCTGATGTTGATATTTTGTCACCTTCCAAAATCCCTCTTGCTTGTTACACACATAGGTGATGAGGGAACCTTTGGGTTTAATGTGAGGCTACCCATAGCCTGTGCCCACTGCATCCCAAATAGGATCATTTCAACATCCATTATCTTCTGATGTTTCTTGAATCTGTTACATGGGAATAGAAGACTGAAGATAAATGCAAAAGGATATGATAAGAATGCAAAATGAAATTATAAGGATGAGCCTTATAGAGCTTTTTATGATCTACTCAGTAGCTCATTTTGGTGTTGGAGGTGTTTTTGTTTGTTTTGTTTCTTTGTTGGTTTTTTTTCCCTAAATACAGACTGGCTCCTTTGTGTTAATTGCAAAAGAGACTCTTGACAAATGGCTTGAAGAATGAGTGAGTCATAAAGTGACAAATTAGGCGATTAGAATATTTTAGTTTGGTTTTGTTTTGGACATTAAACAAATAGAATGCCTCACATTAAGAGGGGACTGACTGTTGTTTTCAAACTGGACATGGTAGAAAAGACTACACTTCATCTTGCACAGTCTCCTGAGCACATCAGCAGCACAGGCTGACCCTCACCTTGTGTGAGTGGCTTGGGAGGGACTTCGTGCATGTGCAGGAAAACCCATCTCCCCCTCGTCATTTTATACCTGAGCTTCTGGACAAAAAGGTTTGGAAACTCACCTTGTGGGGCAGACAGAGGCAGAAGTACCCCCTAAAAAATTTATGAGCCCTGGAGAACGTTCTCCGGAGGGGTAATGAAACAGAATCCAGAGAGCTGTGAGTGGCTTCATGAAAAGAGAAGTGTTTGAGTTTCTGCCTGAACTGGAATAACAAGGTTTTAGCTGACACTGGAGAGCTTTATCCACAAACATCAAAATAATTTCTAGATAAAGAGGGAGGTGGTTGGGCTTTTTGACAAAATATGTCTTTCAGTTGATATAATGAAAGAAAAATAGTGGAGATATAAGATGTACGTGAGATTCAGTATTAAGTTGTCCAGGCATTACAGTTTCAGACATCAGATTGATCAGACCAGTCAGAGGGAATATGCAAGACTGAAATCAAATAATAACTTGTTTCTAAGAAGGAACTGGTAGCAGTTTGGAATCTGAGTGATTTTCTGGAAGGACTTTTTTCAGATGTGACTTCTTTATTTCTGGTCCAGGAGGAGCCATAACCATCCAAAGCATCTCTTTCCCAGATCAAACCATGTGAGCTGGGTCCCACAGTGCGAGCGAATGTTCATTTGGTCAGCTTCCAGCTGGCAGGTCCTGAATGAAGAAGTCTCTGTCTCTTGTGACAGTGGCAGTTCTGCTGCTGGAGCCCTGAGCAGAACTCAGGTCTGGACAGTGAAATGACATTTTCCTGTAGAAAAAGCACACAATACATGGGAACTGAATCCATGCAGTCACACATTCAGCCTTGAGCAATGGCCTTGGCAGATCTCAGATCCTAAACCATTTGAAGTCTGTGTGAGAGCCTGGGAGAGGAAACTGGCAGGGAAGGAAGGCAGGCAGATGGTTCAGCTCTGGATGAGCTGTGCCCCACAGGGAGGATGTCACATCAGGTGCCACTGGGCAGTGCAGGTCACACCGCAGTTCCTGCCCCGAGTGACTGCGGCACCGCTGCACATGGGGAGGGTGGTTTGGCTATTGCGGTGTGACTCGGGAGAAATTCATGTGATTCCATGGCTTTCCCATGGCTTCCTGGGTGAGTGCTGCTTCTGCACTCTCGGCCAGTGAGGGGTACATTCAGATTGTGCTGCTTGGCTGAAAGAGAAGTGTTATCTTGAAATGCAAGTTTGCTACTAATTTGTCTCCTTTCTGTGGCAATCACAGTGACCAGCCCAGAAGTGTTACATTTATTATGGTGTTATTAAAGCTGCCAACCACAAATGAGGCCCTGAAAGACTGGGAACAACACAAAGGGAGAGTAAAACTCTATGTTCCCCGTGGTATTCTTTCTTTTAAGGGCTTGTCTAAAGCAGAAAGCTATTCTGGTGTCAGATAAGGTGTGAATAAACCCACATAAACCAGTACAGTTTCATGGGGCTCCTCTGATGCCAGATTAAAAGCAATTTGTCTTTGGTTGTATTTTTGTTTCCAACAACTGCACTCTTATGTAGGGTTTCCAGAAAAGAAACATTTTAGAGTATTCTCTTCATCTCCTGAATTTCAGTGTGTTGTGCAGCTGCTTTCTATTTATAACTGTATGTGTATATTTATATGCTCTGCATCCTTCCAGAGCTGGCTGTGAAAAAAATGATTCCATAAAATACAGTTTGTAAAGAACCTGGGATCCTGGGAATGATACATGTTCTATAAATGTGTGGCCAGTTGTCACAGTGGGGTTTTGTGATGTGTGAGAATAACTAGGTGAAGCTCTCCCCTGTGCTGGAAGGTGGAGATGGAATGTAGGGAATGACAGGAAGTAGGTGGTAAAGAAATGGGATGAGAGGGGAAGGATGAGTCCTCCAGGGATATAGAATCAGCTCCATTAAAGAGTTTCTCCAGTTAAAGATCTGGCCCAGAAGGTATTCTCATGCCATGACTGATGTAGAAACTATTTGCTGAACCTGTCCTACAAATCTACACCTTTATGATCAGTGGTTGGAGATCCATCTGAGTTTCAATATACTTATGATATGATTAAAAACATGAATTTAATGGATAGGGAGAAATTACTTTCTTACTTTGTTAGTATAAAGACATTATGTCTGACCTAGCTCTGCAAATATCAGGAAGGAAATAGGTAGAGAGGAGGAAAATGCAGCAGCTGCTTTTTAATATACTGTGAACTGCTTGTAGGGTGAAAATCATTCATTCCAGAGATTATTTTCTCATCATTTACATATTCAGCTGCCTCGTGTTCCTAAACACAATTCGCAAACTGACTTAATTGTTTCTAGGCCTATAACTATAAGGGGTGTATTTTAAAAAGCAAACCCATCAATACGTTAAATAACAACATTTTAATTAACTCAGGAATACTTTACCTTATTTATTGTGATTTATTTTTCCCTTCTTACCTAGCTCTTAAGAGCAGAAGCTTATGGGTTCCCTATGGAATTCTGTTACTATAGTGAAGTTGTTCACTGAAATTTGAACAGACAAAGCCTTGAGTGTATTGGAAAGTTTCCTGCCAAAAATTTAGTATTTCCAAGAATTAATGGAAACAACTATTCCAGTGAGCTGTTAACTGCTGTTCACTGTCATTTTAATCCCTCAACTACTTGATTCAGATTTTCAAGAGTCTGTGAAGTTGTGTTCAAGATAATGCTGAGATGCTTGTTTAATTTCACGGAGTAAATATATTCAAATACTCCATAAGCACAACCAGGGAGCTTTATTTCTCCCTCTGAGATGCAGCTCAAAGGCATCATCCTGAGGGAAGGGAAATTCTCAGCTCGCACTGACTTAGGGTGCTTCCTGGTGGCAAAGGCTCAGGGGCATCTGACATTAAGACAGCAAAAAAGAAAATGATTCAGGAGGCTTGGAGAGAAATAATTCTCAAATTCCACCAAGTAGTCAACTCAAGTTATTTAATAAAGCACCAGGGAAGACTTGGGTTTGTGACTGTCATATGGGAGGAGGAGATCAGAAGACAATAGTGACATCTGTGTGGTTCCACTGGGCAAATTCTTAGAGCTTCATTAATGGGGCATTAACGAGCAGAAGACTCATTGTCCTGGCAGATCTGTGCCTCTGGATCCTGCTTGTCAGGAGTTTATGATGGACCTGATCTTCCTCCTCCTGCAGTCAGTGGCACTGCAACCATCAATTATTTGTTACACTCCTCATCTATAAAATATCTCTGTACTTCAAACAATTAAGGGCTTATGAAATATCCCAGGCTGACAGCCTTAGAGATTAAATTCTGTTTATTTGTGGAGCAGGTTGAGTTCAACTGAGAGTGCTTCTGGCACTCCACCTCCACGCTGTTGCCCCTGGACCCTCTCTATGGGCAAGAAGCTTCCTCATCAGCAATTTTCTTTCATTTATGGCATCCCAGAAATGCTCAGCCAGACATCCACCCACTGAGCGCTGCTGTTTTACCTGGGCAGGTATAAATGACTGTTTAAATTTCACCCATGACTAAATGCGTTCTACTTATCAGCAAGAAAAGTGCTTTACTTCTGTTCATATTTCGTCCTGTTTGGAGGAATTTCCTCTGCCAGGCCCAATCGGACTGCACCAGAATTTGAATTTTAAAGATCCAAGTTTGCAGACCACTGAAGAGCCCTCAAATGTGAATGAGTTTCAGTGGCGGGCAGCCATGGGCACTTTGGCATCAACAACCACTGGGTGAAATGTTCAATATCCTCTTACCAAATCTCTGAGGCCTCCAGTCATGTTGATGGGTTTCTTTTCGTGTTGTTTTAGATATTAACTCTGCATACTAGGGAAGAAAAACATCAGGCATAGTCTGAGAGGGAAGAAAAGTGTTGTAAAAAAGCAGGGGAATATTAATAATTTTATTAGTATTTCTAAATTATAGTAGTATTTATACAGAACTGTAAAAGAGGCCATCTACAAAACATTAAAAATCATAGACATTTTAAACTGAGATTATATCCTTGGGGAAATCAACAGGAATTTATTGCTATGTGTTTGACTTGTACTATTTCATAGGAGGCTATTGGTTCAAACAAAATTTGAAGGTAAGTGCAGTATGCCTCGGACCAAAGAAATCATTCATCCTCTGCTAATTTGCCCTGTGACATAGAGCACAATGTATGAAAATGTTTAATGAGATTAAAATCATATTTAGGAAAGAATTAATCTGGGCCTTTATCATCTGCAAAAAGTGAAGTTGAAGCTGTGACATTAACTTGGAAGCAAGGAAATATAACTCATTTAGGGGGCAGGATTTGGTAAACATCAATTTGTACTTACAATCTATACAGGAAATCATCTTCATTAAGTCTCCTGCTGATCACAGTGTGTTTGGAAAGAATTTTTTCCTACATAATGCAATTGCATCCAAAGAGTGGAGCAGCCTTGAGGTTTAGTATTGGGCACTGCCAGTTCCAACGTGTGCCAGCACTTACTCACAGGAGAGACCCTGATCCAAAGAAACGCGTTTCTCCCCCGAAAAGTCAGAGACCAGTGTGTCTCAAATGGAGCTGCTGCTCCTCCTTATTTTTATGAGCGCTCTGAGGCATCACATGAACAATATGAGTAAAGAAGCCCCCTTCTCCTACAATTCTCCAAATAGACTGAATAAATGGCCATATCTCCTTCTAGAAGTTGAGCCTAAAAGGAATAACATCCTGCTACCACTCAGGTAATAGAGTCCTTTTTTCACTGTCAGTGGAACTGGGCTGGTGTTCCTGGCATGCTGACAGGCCGTAATAAAGGCCATCACACGCGCTGTCTCCAGACTCCCAGAGGCTTGCACAGGAGTTTCAAGCGCACAGCATGGTGCCTGAGAATTACGGCTTCAGAGAAACGTGTCTGCTAATAGCGATTTCTGATAAACACCAGGTGAAAACCAGCCCTGGCACTGCCAGGGGGAGGGGCAGCAGGGGGAAGCTGTGTGTGATTTCTTCATTTCTGCTAATAAAATTAATCCTGGTGCTGTGTGTGCTTTATCTGTGGACTTCTGATAATAAAGATGCAAGTGCCACAGAAATAATTTTAGGCACAGGGAAATGAGTTGATTAATCCAAGTCCTTTGATAGAAACAGGAACTTGTTCTCCAGCTTCTGAACTCCTGCATACCCCTGAGAAATAGCCTGGGATTTCACTGCTTCCTGTGCTAATTTCTGCAGAGTCAAACTGAAACATTTTGTGACAATATAAACTTGTTTTTGAAAACTTTTATGTAGCGATTTTTTCAGTATATAAAGGAAAACTCTCATTTTAAAAAATATATTTCTATTCGCTTCTATATGCATATCTACATGAATTACCATTTTTCAGGCTTCTTTTTACTGAGTTGTATTTTGTTCTGAGTTGTTTAAGGAAATAAATAATTCATTATAAGTTTGTTATTCCTGTGAGATGTATTTAACGCAGGATCACAATGACGGTGGGGCTAACATGTCACACAATTAAATTATATTTAACAAAAGTCCTTCAGATTCACAGGCTTTGTGGACTCGAAGATCTACATGAGTTTATTCCTACACAAACTGGGATGGGTATAAAAGCTATTACATTGCTGATTTAATCATGTGTAGCTTGTTTTGTACTCTACCATTGCACTTTTCAAAGTTTGCTGTCAATGTTCTCTCTGATTCCAATTGTTTGTCACTGAATGTCATTTATTGCAGGAAAACTGATTATTTTCTCAGAATGTTGATGGGAATTGTAACAGAGTTGGGAGTAAAGCATTTCCATTTTTCAGCTGGGTCTGTCAGAGAGCCAAGGATTGATTCTGGTGTGTCCTCCCTCCTTCACTCTGTCAGGCCCCACATCAGACCCAAGGCCCTGGACAGAGGGGAATCAGCAAAGTTTGGCTAAATTTGGAGATGGAAAACTAAAGAATGAAAGGGGAATAAGAATGTCTTCCAAAATGTGAGACAAACTTTGTCCCAGCTCTCTCTGAGACCTCAACAGCAGAGACAAGGCAGAGTGGCATAAAGGAGAACCTGTGGTTTCAAGCCACGTTTATCCACTGAGCACAGAGAGCAAATTAAATGGGAATTTTAGTGTGGTCATGCAGTGCCTGGGAGGGTTCTGGGAATCTCTTTTCTGAGTTTATTAAAGGCTGTGGTGTGCCCCGCAGTGTTTATTTCCAACACGTGTAGTTACCTACCCAAACTGCTCTTAAGTGGGTGCAGGATTGAAAGCCCTGCATCCACACAAAGAATGAAGATCTCAGTGCCCAGGGAGAGGGAAAATCGGCTTACAGTAATCACCAGAAGCCAGCCAGGTAAATTTGTACGTTTGCTGCTGTCAAAATTGGTGGTAGTGTGGAACCTTTTAAAACCAACCTGTTTTCTCCTGCGTGCAGTGTCCTAGAGACTTCTTTCCCCACAGAACAGAATTCTTGAAAAAAATCAGTAATTTTCTCTTTTGTGACATTATTATATTATATATCATGTGGCATATTTTATGATGACTGTACGAAGTCTGCCTACGTGGTTCTTGCTCTGTCTTCAAGCAATTAATCTTTTTGGTCTCATCCCAATACATTTTACTGGTAATGTTTGGTGTCTGATGCCATCCATGTGAATACTTGCATGGGATGAAATGCTGCCTTTCGTTTCTGTGTGATCTGGCTTTACTGTCAGGTAATTTGTAAAGAAACGAAGAATTCCAAAGCAAGTGGTTCATTATGAAAATCAGTGACTAATGGACCCTTGATCAACACCTGAATCCCCACTAATGGGAATGCCAAGCACTGGTGTTGGGGTCCAGCAACCTGTGCCTTTATGGAGGGCCAGTGGGAACTCTCCTCAAATTCTGTGCCTCAAATGACACCTTTTTATAAGGGAGAACGTTCCTCATCTATAGGAAGGTGAACTTTCCTGTCTTCTTCTCTATCTTCTTATTCTCTATCCTCTCTTTTATAGGTGACTTGTGAAAATAAACCCAATCCTAGTCTGTGACAGCAAAGGTGCAAGGGGTGTAATGTACAAAGATGATTTTCCTGGGTTTTGGGTGTTCCTGAGGGTGACCAGGATTCACCACTCCTGTAGTGTGAGGTCCCAATGGGAGAATGAGCCTTTCCAGAATGAGACAGATAATTCATAGGAGCCCTAGGGGAGGGAGGATGTTGGAGACTAAATTACTGCATCTCTGTTAGCTCTTCCTAGCTGAGAGCACAATTAAAAAACGTGATATTATTTTTAGAAAGTTATTGTTAATTGTTCTTTTCAGCAATCACACTTTCCACTTCCATATTGTTGTGACATCTCCTCTATGGGCATGGCAGTTGCATGAATTAAGTTAAGTGCTGTTGTTCAGCTTGATTACAAGGAAACTGAAATATGCTCCTCATGGGCATTATCTGTCACGCTGCTGAAAACAAAACCATCATGAAGCTCTGCTTATTGCTGGGAAAACCTCGCAGTGCATCCATCGCTGTGAGGTGCCAAATGTCTGCCACTCCTGCCAGAGGCCTCTCGGAGTTACCTTGCTGTTGTGTGACATGGGAATTTTGCTCTGTTCCAGCCTTCTGAGATTGCTGCAGTCTTTCCTCAAATTCTCTAATCCAGCCTTCTCCAAAATGAGATTTTTTTTTATTGTTGTTCTTCATCTGAGGAGGAAGGCACAACGTGTAGTTCATAGACTCCTTACATCTATAGGCACATGTTCCTCTCGGTTGTAAAGCATGAAAAATTCATCATCCAATTGCTAGAGTAAAACGAAACACCTCCTATAATCAGTAACTCCATTTGTGCCTCAAAGTCCTCACATTTGTGAAACACACAGAGGTAAAAATGGAGATGGGACTATCGTAGTTAATTCCTCAATGCACTCTGTCTTTTCAAAAGTTCTGTGCCATTATTTCCTTTCTGGCCTCCTTGTGTCATCCTGAACGTGGCCCATGTGCTCCTGCCTTCTGTGAATTGTTTATTTAGTACCTGTCCTCCTTTCACTTTTAAAACTGTGGTGCCTATTTTAGGCCTCCTCAGAAGCTTTTCTCCAAGTGGTTTGAGCCATGTTATTTTCATGCCCTACTTTGGAAACACATGACTCAAGAATTACTTAAGAATTACTCTTAAGGAGTTAAAACATGAAATAATAATTTTCTCTTAGATTTAATGAGAAAATTGGCTGCTATCAACTGTAAGAGCATGCTTTTGTTTTTCAGCTTGTACAGAATGCGTGTGAAAGCATCAGCTGATCTTAGGCTTTATCAGAAAAATTGCACTTTCTTTATGTTTAACTCTTTGTTTGATTAACTCCATCTGTTTTATAAATTATCTTCTTGATAAAGAGCACATAAGACTAAAACAACAGGGAAATTATTTTTTTTAGCTTGTATCAGTTTTGAGTATATTTTTTTTTCGCTTGTCCATACCTGTCCTCTCCTCCTTCAATTAGCAACCCATGATTTCTTCCCATCCCCAGCCAAGCACTCCTGGCATCATGGACATTATCTGGTTTTCAGAATAGGACTGAGACCTGAACTGTGAGTGGCTTTTTTTTAAGTGTTGGCTAAATTGATTGACCGAGACTGCCCTGAAGAACACGTCCAAGGTGCTCAGAAAACATGGCAGTGTATGTAATATACACAATGAAAAGAGATTTTTGTCTCCTAAATGCTAGGATTCCAGGAAATTAATATTTCACTGTGACCTGATTAGAAACCAACTCTTTCATTTAAGGAAGTTGCAATTGAAACAAGCTTTGAAATTCTTTATTCATTTCATACTTTGACTTTTCTGTGTGAACTGCTTTCATTTTTGACTGTGTGTGGTTAATAATAGCTGGACAGACAGCAGCTGTGCAGTCCTATTCAGGGACTAATGAGTAGTTCACAATCTAATATTAAGGAAAGGTTGTTGCTTTGTTTGTAAATCAGCCTCTGAAAAAGGCTGTACTGAGTGAAGTCACTATCCTCTCTCATATCCCTGCTTTCCATCTGGAAAAGGAGGAGCAGCAAGTTGTTTCTTCTGCCTCTCTGTGTGTGTGTTTGTGTGTGCTGCCTGCTGGGCAGAGGCTGGAGCAGGGAAATTCAAGATGTCATTGAGAGCATCTCAGCGTGTTTATCTCCAGGCTCTCCCGTGGCTGGGGGCTAATGGGTTTGTGATGGGTTTGTGATGGGTTTGTTCCCTCTTCCCACGCAGTCAGGGATGCTCTGAGCAGCACTGGGCTCTGGAGTGGTGCTTGCTGGAGCTGTGTAAGCACAGTGACTCAGCCCTGACTGGGAGGAGCAGGGCGTGCTGACCTGCCAGGCTCTGGCAGCACTGCTGGGGATGCTCCTCAGGGTCTCCAGTGGCCCTGTGCATGCTGTCACTCGTCCCAAATCGCACTGCCAGGCTGTGCTCGGTCCAGCTGCTCCCTGGCTCTCCTGTTCGCTGTGCTCATGCAGCCTGGGAGCACTGCTGGGCAGCCTGTGCCTTTCTCCAGGCAGGAAAACAGGTCTCAGTCCCTCTGCTTCTATCCAACCCCTCTTCATGCAGCAGCGGTGGCACTTCTGCTATTGACAGAGTTGAGGCTCATAACAGCTGGAGGACCTGCACAGAGAATTAAGCAGGGAGCTCATGGCAGTGTCTTTTGAATAGATAACTTAAATATTGGTATTATGCTGAGCTCCTTTTAAAATTTGCCATGCATTTAATTCCTAATGACCTAGGCTGACCGGTGTTTTTACAGGGCTCACTTGACATCTTGAAAGACCTTTCAGAAACAGACAGGTTCTCTGTAAATCAGAATCTTCTAAAATGGCTTAAGTTGGAGCCTTGTATCATTTCTAACTTATTTTCAGATTACTGTCCTCAAACTTGGTATTGTTTCTAATGATTGGCTCCTTTGTGCTTACCTAGGGAATGCTGTAGAGAGGTTGTATCACGCTGGGAAAAAAAAAAGCCTAAGGAAAGGTACATTTTACAGCCATTAGGTAGTTTCAAAAAGCGTAACAAAAAGTGAAATAAAACACAAAGTGTTTTATAGTACACAGCATACTTTCTTATCCAATCACGGTTATTTACTTTAGGAAAGATGTCCTTGATGTGGCAAAGAAACTAATATATTGAGTTATATATTTTTAGGCTGTACCTTGTGCTTTGGTAGTTTTAAAAGTAACAAGTGAGGAAGAAAGAGATGATGAGTAAAATGTTGAGCCAAAAATGAATCCAGTGTAGTAGGGTAACTTAACATGCCTCGAGACATGCTTTTTTGCCACAGGAGTAGGTAATCACAATACTCCACTATGCAAAATGCTCTGTTTTAAAGAGGAAAAGAACAAGAAAAAAATCAGTTTAGGGAGAACATTAAACTTGTGTTTGGCATATGAAGGTTTCGAGGCTAGTGATATGTAGAATTTATGTCATTACTATTCTTGTTTTCAGCTACACTCTGTGTCCTGTGACCAAATAATCGGAGTATATTTTACACACCATTATGCAGCAGCATAAGAGCAGGGTGTAGTTTTTCTGAAAGCTTGTCTATCCACTCTTTGCATTTTTTATTCCTTTTATGCACTGCTCTGCGACGTAAAAATACAGCCTATTCCCTTTACAGTTGTATAAATACTGAAGGTTAAATTGTACAAATGGTCTGTGTCTAAACACTTGATATCAAATCTGCACAATTTATTGAGGAGAATGCTCTAAAGAAGCAAATAAATATCTGAGAGTGTTGGTACAAATCTAGCCTGTCGTGTGCAGTGCGTGGACAGGACCTGCTGTGCCCAGCTGCTGGACCTGCTGGCGTAGGGAGGACACCAGGGCTCAAGCAAAGCAGAAGTGCTGTGTGACGATTCAAAAACTTCCTGAGCTGATGCTTCAATTGATGCCATGATGATTTTTTGCTTTTTCTTTTATACCCCTTTTATACACTCTCTTATATAACTTTTATGTATTCTTAGTGCTTTTAGCCCACACAGTTATAATTCTTTAAGTTTGATCACTTCCCTCAGACCCAATATCCCGTTAAGGCAAGAGCCCAAACACCCTGGAAACCCCAGACCCCGAGGGCCTCTCCAGAACACATTCTGTAAACAAAGCCAGGCCCAGCCAGGGGAAGGTTCCTCGCTGAGGGGTCTCTCTGGAGTCCCTCACTGGGCAATCTTTGATAGATGTGCTAATTAGCAAGGCCTATAATTGCACACACATCACATCGTGGGGGGCCATTTCTCCGGGGGGCATTTCGGGGTGCATTTCGATGTGCATTTCGGTGCACCTGAGGATCCTTAAATAAATACCAAGGTAAAATCCTTTTTCCCTCTTAACTGTGTTCAGCTCTCTTAATTTTAAGACCAGGAAAAGGCATCACAATGAGTAGAAAAAATCTGTTTTCTGTAGTAAGAAACTCGTTTCACCAAATGACGGGAAGCTGAGATCCATGGAAACTTGACTTTCTCATCAATGCACTTTGTTCACAGTTTGCACCGTTGTTTTTAGAAAACATCTTTCATTGCATTGTGGGAGACAGAGCTCATTGTGAGGAGTGTAGAGTAATAGTGATATAAAATGCAGTAGATGTCCATTTCATTCATTCAAGAAGGAAAAAAAATTACTGTTATCTGAGTTACAAAGAGTTCCTTGAAACCTTCTCTCTGTGGGAAATAACATGGGGAATATATTCTTTAACATTTCTTGGTATTGAGTTGGCATTTTTTTTTAATGACAAGTTCCCTTCAGAGTACAAATATGTAATAATTTGATTCGTTAATAGTTTTATTAGTGATTGATATGTTTTTCTATGTAAAATCCTTTTGACATATTCTCCTAGGAGTTATTTACATTAAGGAAGAGATAAACTGCTGCAGGGTGGCTTTTTGTTTTTTTTAAAAAACAATTGCACATTCAAACATTAAAATAATTAAAATGCCTCATTTACAGTGGGCCTGTGGCTAACGATTTTCATTTATAAGCCTTAAAAATGTCAATGCTCTTAGTGAATTTTGGGTAAAACATAACTGATTTCACTTGTTTTAGAGTAATTTGTATGCTCTTGTTAAAACAAACAACTTTTGTGAGAAGAATCTGACCTTATACTGATTTATTTCACTCTACTAAGCCACGAGGTACAGTCCAGCAGCAGCTGGAAACCACCTAATGCAATCATTTATATGCACTTTGTAGAAAGTTGCTTTTTAATTTGGCCTTAATCAGGAGCAAAACAGAGCCTAGAAATGAACAGCTCTTGGAAACACAAAGCAGTGAAGTTCCCAGCTCCAGCAGCAGCTCCCAGGGGGATTCCTTTTGATCTCATTCAGATCTAGGTTAAGGGTGTGGATGTGCAGTCAGAGTTCTTGGAATACTTGTGATGCTCAAAATGCAAATCCTGCAGCAAGTCATTAATTAATAAATCGATCAGTTTATTTCCTCCTCAGGCATAGGTGGTGTCCATGCCCTGCAGTTCAGGATTTTGCCTGACATTTAATCTTTTAAAGGAGAACCGAACTGCCCTGATTGTGAGCAGCACTTTGCTACTGGAGCTGGGAACTTCAGTACCTCTTACATTTCAGTGCTGTTGATTCAATTTCTATAAATGAGCCCAGGAACTGAGACGGGAGCAGTAGGAAAAAGTACAAAGGCGTTTCAGATACTTTAAACAGCAAAGAGTTTTCAAACCCTGGCTCGTGAGGGGCCCTTGCAGCTCTTCGATTCAGCCTCTGTCTTCTCTCCACAAGTTACAGCAGTGCAGTTGCTGAATTGTGGCACAGCTCTTCGAAAAAGAGGGGGGAAAAAATGAAAAAAAAATTATTTTACCCAATTTTGAATACGGGTATGGGGATAAAGGTAGATGTTGAAGTAGTTTAGTGCTCTGGGTGAAGTTTCAAGGGGAATTGACTTCTTCTTCCCTCCTTTTAACAATGCAGATCCAAACACATTATTCTGTTCCATAAGTGAGTTTAGCATGGCACGTAATCCAACCAAAAAGCCACAAAGCATCTATGATTTATTTAGCTGAGATCAAAGACATACAGCTGCAAAGAACCTAATGAAACTTTGATGATGCAGCAGGCAGGCTACATCTATTATTTAATTTGGAGGTTGTGATCTTATACAAAATTAGCTTCCAGACTTCTCTTGCAGTCGGGCTGCAAATATACTTGTACTCCATCATTCTGATATGGAGTTGAATCACCAAGATTTCACAGCAGATCCTTAGATGTCCTGTGCTGAATTTGCTGTCAGGAAAGGAGATAAGAGATTCCCTCTCCGGATCAGCACAGATATATTTCTGGCCACCTGGTGCTCAGCACTAGGACAGTTCAGCTTGTTTTATTTAAAGGGCCAAGACTGAAATATTTTAAAAACATGATTGATTATTGAGATATGTCCAGGGTGGACACAGACCCAGGTCTTGGCCTGCTGAAAATGTCAATGAAGAAGTAAGCCTTAGAAAATTTTGAAGAAAGTTATTAAGCTTTGAATTATTATAGTTCTTTGTTTTATGAAACAAAACAACACAGAACAAAGTCTAATTAAAGTACTTTTTTCTATTTCTTGTTTAAAATAAGAGAAACCATATCCTTTCTGTTATCTTGTTGATAGAAGGTTGGGTAAGCAATTACTAAAATAATTTTAATTGAATTTTTTTACAAATCAGCTAGGTTGTCTTTATTAAAATGAGAAGGCTTTAAGTTGATGTTTTTGACTGAAATTTTACATCAGAGCAAGTTCTGGAAATTGAACATGCTTTCGTCAATAGCTCTGATTTCCACATGTGAGTACGAGTGCATTCGTATGAGCAACATTCGGCACTAGTTTTATAGCAGCAGTCCCAGCCAATTTATCTGATTTGGGTGTGTGATGCTGAAGTTAAAGATGAGTAAGGTAAGTCCAAAAAGCCTGACTGCAGCACAAGGAGCTCTGTGGAGCGGGACCTTCCATGCTCCCATAGCCCCACACTCCAAGTCAAGCACATGGGAATTGTCTCCCCACTCCCTGTGTTCGTTGCCCACCTTCAAAATTATTACAGTGTTCAAGTCAATGGTGCAAGTCTGGACCTTTCAGGGAGTGAGAACAGGAAAATCTTGCCTGTCCTGTTTCAAACTGAGGATTCCCCCTGTTCTTCTGCAGCCGGGAGAGTGATGGGATGGCTGCAGAGAAAGGGGAGCAGGCTCTGAGCGTTGGGGAGGAGAATGAATGTAGGCCGAGAAACAGTGATCTCATTTTAATGCCTTTACCCTTTGGTCTGGAAATCTGCTGTAAAATACAGATTCACACTTCCAGAATCCACAGGGTTTACTTGAGATTGGGTACCTCTGCTGAGTGCATCAAGGGAATCGGGGGGAGATACCTGTCCTTGGCTGTGTTCTGAGGTACTCTTCTGTATATCTGGCTTCTTTTATGCCCACTGCATGTGTTGGCACTTCTTTTTGAAATACCCAGTGGTCTAATTCTGGCTTTCTTCAACTGAATAAAACACTGAAATCAAACCCAGAAGGTAAGTGATAGGGTTTTTTTTCTTTTTTTTAATAGATGAGGTAGAAAGAAAGCTCTGTGGGCTGCTATTTTTATTTCACTACTGAGAATTTACATAAACTGTATCACAAACAGGTTAAAAGATTAATTAATTGTATCAGTAACAACAAGTTTCAGATTCACCTGCTTTGGACTTGGATATCCTTGGATGGTCACTGAGTTCTTAGGGTTAAATGTGTCAAACTGCAGCAGAAAGCAGAAATACCCTTAGCACGGCTATTAAAAGCTGTGGGTTTGAGGAGAATTTTGGTAATTGACAGATTGGTTATTTATAAGTGAGTCTACTGCTGGTGAAATATCATGCAAATTATTGAAATGAGAAGTTATAATTACGCAGAGTGGCATAAGATGATACATACCTTTGGTTATCGCTTTATCTACTTGGGTTTTTTAATATAAACTTTAATCAAAGAAAAACAAATTTCAGTTAATGAAAGGAAAAAGAATGTGATCCAGATCTCTGGGGAGATATAAGGGTTAATTGGATTTCAAGTACTGTAGCTCCATTCTCAATAGTGTTCATTTTCTTTGCCAGATTACAGTTGTTTAGTTTCATTAGCCTTAAAGTACAGGGTCAGCTTTTAAATTATACTGCATTAGGCTGCTGCTCTCTTTTGCCTCATTCCTTCCCTTTTTGCCGCGTGGCCTCTCTCACGGCCGTGACCCTGCCTTGGCAGAGGTCACTTGTCACTACCACCAGAGAGCTGCCATTGGAACTGCCAGTCCTCTTCCCAATGATTCCTGCCTTCCTCCCACGCCTCCAGTACGTCCCTTAGAAGGCAGAGCTCTGCCTGTGACTGTCAAAACAATGAATGGAAGCTCCCCTTGCCTTGCTAAAATCAGTGTTTACCAATAAACTGTGCCTTGCAAAAAAATACCGCTTGAAGGACTTCAGTTGGCAGCACTCACTGTGACTGCAGGAAAGACTTCAGCAGCCCTGAAGGGTTTATTTTAAACTCCAGATTAACAAAGGAAATTATTATGTGTGATGATGGGATAAATTTATATTCTAAGGGAAATGTTTTCCATGTTGGGAAGGAGAGGTCCTTGAGCAGGGCAGGCTGCTAGGTCGTATTTGCATAGGATGAGTTCCTTTCTTTCTCAGCGACTAAAATTTCAGCTTGCAAATATTGATACTGTTTGTGTCTAGAAAAACAAATGTTAATGAACTTAGCTTAAAAACAGAGTTGTGAAATGTAGGTGGGACTGGGTGACAAATACAAGTCCTTGTCATTGCTTCCTGCATAAGGCGATTGGCTAAAAGCCTTGACTTTCCTCCTTTGAATCCCATTGGTATTTGACTTTGATGCGCTCAGGGAGAGAAACACCAAGTAGTTTGCCAGATTTTGATATGAGCGTCAAATCTTGTGCATTCACTGGGTTTGAACTGTGAATGCATCTTCCTGATGGAAATAAGCTCTTTTTGCAGTGGAAAAATGAGCAGTGCATGAGCTTGGCCCTCACATTTGTATGTCTGGATTAATTACAAAACTGTGGTGGTGTTAGCAGGGATTCAGAGATGCAGCAACACGGGAGTTGAGCAAGAGAATGAGTTATTTATTAATTTACAATACCATTTATATATCCTAGTTCCATAAAACCATTGGACAGTGTTCACACTTGTCCTGGGGTGATTGGATAAAGCCCTAGACACCCACTTCAGACTGTTTGTCTAACGTACTAAAAAACAGAACTTCATAAAACCACCAGATGTGAAAGTTATTTACAAAACCTATCTTACTGTTCACATAACGTGCCTGGTAAAGGAAAAATTCTCACAGAATTAATGCAAGAAGGTGAGAAATTCTCCAGCTAACAGCATTCCAGTATCCACACAAAACAATGTGATAAGATGCATAGCAGTTTTTTCCACTCAATTCCATGCTTATATTTCCACATCCTTGAAAGAAACAAAGCATTCCAGCGGTTTAAATGAGACTAAACACTGGCAGTGATGGGAAGAAGTTACAGAAATGCATTGAAGTGCCAGCCTCTAGAGACAACATTTAGTTTACCCTAAGTTTTAAAAATGTGTCAAGGTTGTTTCTTTTTCAAAGAAACACACAACGCTTTAGTGAACCTGACATGTCTTGGAGCTGACCCTATTAATTATTTTTGACTTACTGTTTGCTATGCATCCACAGGGATTTGCAGAGAATCAAGTACACTATTGTCGAGGGCTTTTATTCCTTCTTTATATTTGCTGGTGTGTGTTAGAGAGTATACATGTAAGGCTAAGAGCAGGTGCTGTGTGATAGGATTGGAGATATAAATTCATCTGTCTTGAGAGGGGAAACCTTGCAAAGCGGATTAGGAAAATGAGCTCTAAATTTTTTATCTGCACAGCCCAAAAATTCAGACATCTTATGGAGTACTCTAAGACATACAATACCTAATTTTCCTGCAGCTCTTAAAATGAAGATTTATAAGGACAAGTTCGAAGCCTAGAATACACTCCCCAGCAAGGAGGACCAAATTTTTATCTCGGTGGCACAAGTAGTATATTTGAATTCCTGCACTAAATGTGCAAGTCTTGCTGTGCATCCACGTACCATGACTGAGAGCAGCTTCCCTCCCCTGTACATTTGCACTTTGGGGACCACAAAAAATTGAGAAATTGAGGAAAGGATTGGCTTGTTAGGCTTGGGGTGAAGAGGGAAGTGGGAACAGTTGATGAAAGTAATGAGTTGAGGAGAAAGTAACACAGATGCTGAGGAAATTCATTCTTTTTCCCATTGTTTTGCAGTCATTCACAGGAGAAAAAATGGGAACTGTAGGAAGAAAGACAAGAGGAAGAAGGTGAAATAATAAAAATGTGCCTTTGTGCAATGAAAAGTCATTTCCTCTTCGCCCACACCTGCACAGGTTTTAAGTACAGAATGTATTGTTTCACGTAGTAAAAAAAATATGAAAGGACAGAGAACAAAACAAGGGGAGTTTGTTGTTTGTGGTGTTTTCTTTGTTCATTTGGGGGTTTTGGTTTGTTTGGTTTTGGTTTTGTTTGTTTGGGGGGGTTGGTTTTGGTTGGTTTTTCTCTTTTGTGGATTTTTCCTTTTTAGTGGTTTTTTTTTGTTTGCTTATTTGGTTTTGGGGTTTTCTCAGGATAAATCCATAATTTTTCAATTTTGTTCTTTTCAGAAGTCCAGCTGAGCTCTGTGGCTCCATGACAGAGACAGCTGTACCCAGGATGGTTTTGACTCCAAGGCAGGACCAAATCCTGCCTGCGTGGGCAGACCTGGTATAGAAGGTGACAAAAAAATTATTGAAAATTCAGACATGAGTGATTCTCCGTATCATTGTCACATAGCCAGGATTTCTCTTGCAAGACTGAATTTAAACGAGAGTAAGGGAACACCATTGCCCTGAGTGATCAATATTTAGCACTGTAGCATCTGTGTTTTTTAAAAAATATTTTCTTAGTTCAATTGACAAGGCATGATATGACTGTGTGACTATTGTCAATTGTCAGGAATGTGGGAGGATAAATGGGAGTGTCAGTATAAATGTGCTGGAGCAAGACTGACTCCTAGAGCAATATAATCTTGAAATACAGGCTGCGGTTTGACACTCCGCTCTCTGTGGATAATCTCTAATAAGAGTTTTCCTGCGTGGAAAATTCCTATTTGAATCTGATTTCAGTGTTGGATCACTATTTTTTAATTGTTCATTTTTCCCCTGAAAAGTACAATTTCCACCTCTAACCGTGACACAATCCAGCACTTAAAAGCAACTGACTGCTCTAAGCTAAGCTGCTACCTCTGCTCAGGGTTACCTGCAGGGTTATTTGGCTGTGCCGGATTTTGACCTCCTGAAAGCAGCAGAGATCAATGAAAATTGAGTGAAACTGGAAGGAAAACATAGATTTTTAGTGGGCCCTTTCTAGCCAACTCAAGAAAAGAGAAATGGCATTGGAGGCATTACAGTGTTGAATCCAGGGGTGTGATTCCTGTGTGCTGTGATGCCGGAAGGGACAGCACTGTGCTGGCTGGTCCCACAGTGGATCCAGTAACCCAGGCTGCTGCCAGAGACACTGCTGAAGCACAGCTGAGTAAATCAGAATCTCTCTTTCCCATTAATATATTTTTTACTAAGCTCCACTAAAAAGCCCAGCATTCAGCCAGTTTTGTCAACATCTGCAAGCTGTTGTGGACCAGGATGAAGCTGATGTTGGGTGTGGAGCAGGGAGGTGCTGCAGACAAATGGCAGCATCTGGATTGTGGTTCTGCTCTTGCCTGTCTTTTTTTTTCTTGCTAAGCTTTGAGGTAAAGGAGACTCCACCAAAAACTTTTCACCAAAAAAATTATGGTAAAAATATACAACAAGAGATTTGAAGAGGCGCATTTGAAGTGTTTGAATTAGTGGAGAGATCCTCTCTGAATCGAGATAAATCTATACAACAGCCACTCAGAAAAATTAGCCATAAAGAGCATGCTGGAGATAGTTACCAAGCAGCTTCCCACCTGAGAAGAGATCTCAGAAAGATTATAAATTCCTTTAAAACTTTCATATCCTCGAGACTTTTTGGCTGGCACTTGTCTTAAATGTTGATTCTTTTTAAACCAAGAAGGAAGTATCCAGCAGAATATTGTCAAAATTACCAAGTTTTTGTTTAAGTTCAGTATCTTCTTTTAAATGAAATTAGCTTGACAGAAAAACGATTCTTTGTAATTTTTTCTTTGCATTTTCCTATTGGAATATAACAATCCCCTCTTACTTTATAGCAAATGTTTAGCTATGAATGTGGTATTGTGCTTGGAATTTATTTAATACTTTATTTAGGTACATTTTAAAATTTAAATTTAAAACTATTTTTTTAAGTGCAGTGGGGTTCCTAAAATGTTTTTAATTATGCTTCAGCTGCAGGAGTTTGAAGAAAAATCAAATACTTTCTGAGACTGTGAAACACAGTTTTTTCAGCTGGAGGCACAGACTGAGTGAAGAGTCTTCAAAGGTTGTGCGTGCAAACTTTTCACTTTAGACACAGCCCTACTCTTTGCTAATGGAATTTTGGTAGGCTTGACTTTCCTGTCTTCCAGGAGTGGTTCTAATTGCAACAAAACCCATAAAACATTTAGCAGCATATGTTTGTGGGTCAGCACAAGGCTGTGGTTGTTTCCATCCCAGAGTCCTGAAGGACGGGTGCCATCCTGAGCACCTTGCCAGGAATAGGCAGAGAGGACAGCAAGGACTCGTAGTCTTATTCCCTGCACAAGGGGGCAAACTCGACCAATCCAAACTTCAGCCTAATCCAAAATTTATCTGCCTTCCACCCTGAAAATGCCTGCTTGGAGATGGGCTATATCTCCTACAAGAAAGACCTGCTGGGCTCAGGTGATTTCCACGGCAGGGCAGACCTTTGGTTGGACATCCTTGCTTCCTTCAATGCCTCTGCCCTCACCATTTCTGCAATAATGAACTAAATTCTCCTTGCATCTGTTGCGACCAGTGCCTTGAATGCAGAAGACTTGAAATATACAAGCAATGGGCATTTCTGCAAGGTAGAAAAAGCTGCCTTCTTTCACTCAGTAGCAAATTTCTCACTTTAACTCAGTTAAATAGCACAAAATTAATAACCACCACTAAAGAATATTATGGCTCAATTATTTGATTTCACTGATTTTTGCCTGCTTAATTTGATTTGCCTGGTATTTCTATTCGGCAAGGAAAGGCAAACTGAGCCACAGGAAACAGCAACACTACAAAGTTGTACTGAAATGATCAGACTCTGGATCAGTTCTTGTCTCACTGAAAGGGTAAGTTTTCTTGCTGTCATTAGTTGCAAAAGAGTTTAATTTTATTGATTCTTTATTAATCCATTTTTATTATTTGTACTTTCTAAGTGAATCTCCAGGGAGAGTTTACTTTTAACAAGGCAATACCAGGTCACCAGTTTTCCCTGTAATGGATTTATTCTTCCTGATACAGATAAAATGAACTCTACCCGCATGTTAAAAAAAATAATATATAGATTTTTCTCAATAGTTTTTCTACTGGCATATTGCTGTGCATGTTTTTGGTCTTGGAATGCCACCAAGCCAGATAAAGTTTGATGGACAAAATTGAAGGGCTTTGGGAGCCAATGTCAGTCCATTTGCGCAGCTCTTCCACAGCAGTGTTTTAGGTCAGTCGAAGCAAAAAATGTGTTGTTAACTATAAGCTGGTATTTTGTGGGAATTTTTAGCTAATTAGCTTGTTCTTTAATTTTTATAAATAAACTAATAGGAGAACTTAATTATAAGAATTCTAGATTTCAATATGAACACTATTATAAAGTTGTGGACAGCCAGCCGAGCTCCATTATGAATCATCTTTCTACTGGAATCCTAAATCTAAGATATAAATAATCTCATTTCTAGAGGAAAAGGAGGCTTCATTAAGACTTTATCTTACAAAATCGGCTTTGAAACAACAGTTAATATAAGAATCAAAACTTTGTAAATTTACAGCAAATGGAAGGAGAGAATTCATTGGAAGAAAGTAGGGAAACATCTTGTCCGTGCCATTGTTGAGTGAATTCTCAAAGTTTGGCTGTTGAATTCAGTAGACTTCAAACTACCCTGTAATTATTTGCGATTTTCATTATGCTTTCAATCCAAAATCTATTTCAGGTTGGTTTTTGAAATATTTCTTGCCCATAGTTTGTTTTGCACTGGGCAAACACATGAAAGATAAGCAGCTAGAACGTCAAGAAAATATTTTAGTTCAGAATGTCTTCAAAAAAATATTAAAATCACCTAGGTATTCAGAACACATTTCTAGTCACTATTCCTCTTTTTCAGTCCTTATTGTCCCACAAAATTCTGCTTTGTTATTTTAAAGGGGTTGAGGCATAAAATTGATTTTAAAAGTTGAGTGGAAATTTGGGGTTTTTTTTGTTGTTGTTTTTGCGTTTTGGGGGTTTTTGTTGTAAATTTATAAAGTGAATCCCTTATATATGGCAATTTGTTTCCATATTAGAGCCTGCAAATTCTGGTCAAAATCCTTGACTCCCTTTATTTTGCTCTATTTTATCACCTCGGACAGCACCTGGGGAGTTCTTGCAGCCCTGTGGTGGCCATCCTTTGTTTATGAAGACCAGCAATGAGACGTGTCAGCTCAGACACGTGGACCACTGTCCTCACATACAGAAACACAGAAATCTCACAAATCCAGCATTGTGTAAAGACATTTGGAGGAGCAGTCCCTCAGCACTAGGGAAAACCTGAACATGGTTACAACTTCAGGGTGTACCTGGGACGTAAAGGCAGACTAAAAATGCATTTTCATTATCCCAGAAAGGAAAATAATTTCAATGAATATGTAAAATGCAAACACCATGACATCTGCAAGAAGGAGCTGTGCTAGTTTCTCAAATTAGTTCAGACTTCACATATTCCGCCCCCACCTTCTGTTTAACAAATGTATGCATAGATGACAGAAAAAAATGAAGTCTAAAGGAAAAAAATCCCAAACCATGGGAATGAACTAATTCTCCTGTCAGTCAAGTAGTTATAAAACAAGCCAAGCATATACTGAAGGTGAATGTTAATGACTAAGGAGGCAGACAGATGGTCCAACTTTTCTTTAGGTGGTTCATCATCCTTTATTATTCACAGAAAATGGTCTTTGATAAATGCATTCACTGTTAAAAAGATATTCAGGAAACATAAAGGTCACCTTTTGATTATGGTCAAGCAGAGTACATTTGATAGATTTCTGCCACTTTATGATTTTATTGCAAACACAGGGTGGGGGTTTGATATTTTGCTGTGGGCTGTGTGTGTTTGTTTTGTTTTATCAGAGTTTATAACCGTTAATCTCCATGTTTGTTTCCTGCACTTAAAAGCAGAGTGTCATTCCCCAGGAACCCGTTTTGGTATTGAAGTCTCATGTTCCCTCCACGTGATGACATTTCTGCACTAACCATAATTACTGAGAGCTCCAGATCTCTGCTGCGAGCACTGGCACCTTGGGGGAAGTTCAGTGTGTTCTGGGACTTTCAGGAAACCCTCAGTGTCTCCGAGGGCTCAGCCAGCCCCAGCCATATGTTGAGGAAGAGAAATTTTTTTCTTCTGTGTTGACTAACATTTAGGAAAGGTTTATGCATAGCTGACTGAAGGAAACAGAAAACCAGCTGCTTAGACACCAGCTGCTGGTGCTGATATGGCCAAGGCTTTTCTTTGCTCTGCAGACAGGAATATAGTGTTGTCCCAAGACATCTTTGCCTTTGCAGCCTCTCCATGGCTGAGTTCTGGCTGCAGGTTTGGACAGGCAGTCATTGCATGGCACCATTTTTCTTTACACAAGATTCGGGGTGCAGAGGTTAACAGTGACCCACTTGGCAGATGTTTCCCTCTCTGTAATCAGACACAAGTCCCCGCATTGCTGCAGCTGTGTGGACATCAGCCTTCCAGCAGAGCAGCACTTCCAGGAGTAAGTTTTGCATGTTTTGTGAGTTTCAAAACACAGGAGCAAAAATTGCACAGAGGGTTTGTATGTACGCAGGGGGAAACTAAGTCAGCTTTTTAAAAAACTCGTCTCACCACATCCTCTCACTACTGCCCACTTGATTTAGAAAAAAACCCCACAACCTCAACTCTATTGACCTCAATTTTGCAGTGTTGCAATTCAATATCCTCAGCAGTGGTGTGCTATTTACCCAAACTATTAAAATATTGCTGCTGCATAATGTGTAACTTGCATTAGACTTCCCATTAAGGTGTAGTATTGAATCAGGCAGCTGTACTTTGAGTTCTTTTCTCAGTTCACCTGTGTAATCCACCAGTGTCTCCTGGGTATGGAGACAGCATTTCAGAGGAGTTGAACTCCAGCAAGCTGGACAGGGAGATAGTTCTGGCCAATGTAATTATGGAAATGGGAATTCAGTTTCTCTGGCATATATTACCAGTATTACTTCAAAGACTTGCGCAGAATTCTCGCCTATCATCTTTTTTATGGGTTCTTTTTCTTTGTTGCACAAGTGAAAAGGAAATATTAAAATATATTGCGATAATTCAGAGGAAATAATTGAGCCCGGATCCATTTGCAAATGCTGCCTATTCCAGTTGGAGACTGGTTAGCCAGAAGTAAGGAGATAGAAATTTGGATCTTTTTCCCCTCCTGTCTTGCAACCATGTTTTTGCAGAATTTTCTGTGGAATTCAAATGAAAACAGCATTACATGTATTTTAAATCACATCAAATAATTTAATAGAAAGTCTAGGTGGTACCATCCTAATATGTATTAAAAAAACCCTAAAAGTAAATTGTCTCATAAAACCTTTCATTTGGAAAAATTATTTTTTTAGCACTTTAAAGGATTCTATGTAAAGCTAAAAGGATAACACAGCTCAAATATTTTATGCCCTTCAAAAGTCTGCTTTGTGAAATTAGTCTGGAAATTGAAGAATGGCACTTTGCACTCTCCTTGGAATCTTGGAAATTGTATCCTAATGCAAGTTCAAAGCACAGGAATGATTCTCTCTTTCCACAAGAAAATAAGTCTAATTGAGGACATCAGCCAGTTGGAGTCTGTCTAATGTAATGAAATTAAATAAATAGAGGTGTTTAGACTTTTAGTTTCTTTAATTTTATTTTTTACAAATTATTTTAATGTTGAGGAACTAGTCTTCCCTTTTCCCACTTTTCAGCCTATTCATCTTTTTCTTGGGTTCACTAGGAATAGACTCGACAGCAGTGCTTGAGTACAGGAATATTTGATGTACTGGGGCTGAAGGAACTTCCCTACCCGCTGAATCTTTCTCTGCGTTAGTATTAGGGAGTTGCACGAATGTCTGCTCAGAGTAGACTTATCTTTCAGACCTGTTTTTAATTTTTAGCCTTCTATTTAATTAGTGCATAATTTCCCCCTGAAAGTGAATTCTTTGAAGTAATTTCCAATACCTCATGGAAGTGGACGTATTTATAATTTCGGGTCTCGTTCCCGAGGAGTGATGGCAATTATAATTGTGAGTGCAGGTCAGAGCTTATAACACTTCCCAATAGTTTTGTGTGTTAAAAAGTCATAAAGCAGTTTCACATTTCCATTTTTACTGTATGAGTAAATCTTGCAACAGTGCAGCACAGCTTTTTGGCAATCAACCTGTCTCATGGCCTTAGCCAAGAAGTGGACCCCTGAACATTTTTAAAGGGCAGGACCACAATGTTAACTCAGGGCAAAAGCAGTGTTTTGCTGCCATGAGGAATAATGGAATTGTCCTGCCATTGAAGCTGAGCTGACTGAAGCCTCTCTCTGTTTTGGTAACCTCTTTTTGACTAATATTGCTCTGCATTGAAGTTAACCATTAATAGTAATTATAGGAATTTAGGAATAATATAGTAATTAATAGTAAAATTAATTTTCTCTATAATGATGTAAAAATAAATTATCTTTAAAAATGCTTAAGCTCCCTTTTCAGTCAAACAAGAATTATTCACACCTACAGAGAATGAATCACCTTGCCTAGAGAAACACCTATGCCAGTGCTCTCCATTAATTCCATAAAGAAACTAGAATAATGGGAATTAGGATGCTCCAGTTAGGTGAAGGGAATAGTTCCTAAATGAACAGATCTTTGCTTTGGATAATGCCACACATAAGCTACTAAACATTAAAACTCCGTTTACTCCCTACAAGGATTGTACTCAGCTCATCTTCACCTTCATATACTGGCATTTTATTGTGGTTTAGAGTCACATTAGAGATGAAGAGATGTGATATGAGTTTCTGGCCTGAGGTATTTAAAAATAATAGAGTGAGTTAGAAAGAAATTATTTAACGTGAACATGAGATTAGCAACTAAGCCATTGGCTTCTGGGTTCGTCTCCCATGCCATGGGCTGCCTTATTCCTTCACTCCTTTTTCTCTTTTTTCTACAAATTGTGAGATTTTCAGCACAGTGAATCATCTGGAGTATTTAGGCTCTTGGCTTTTAATCAATCATCCCATTTTTATTTATTAGTCTGGGTTCCATTGACACTGCATAGAATAAGGCCTTCCCCAATGACCGTGTAATAAAACCAGGAAGAACTGTAGATAATCAGCCCTTGTTTGAGAGGCAGTCACTGCATCCAGGAATTCTGCTAAAAAAGTAATTATAGCCCAAACTGTGAAACTCTCAAAGGCTTTTCTGAACATCTCATTCTGCTTGCACATTTCAATTAACAAGGTTCATTTGAATCAGTGGCTGAAAGAAAAATGCATAACATGGGTGACAGACAACAAATATTTCAGATTTCCACATTCAGTTAATTCTTTAAAACCGCTGTCCAGTAACACCATCCATTTCTTTGTTGTCTAATTCACTGGTATCATATTTTTGATTGAAAGACAGTTTGACGCTCTTGCTTTTGCCCTGCATGGGATTCTCTTTCTGCCCCATCCTCCCTGTTTCAATTTCACACCAGTATACAGTACAAAATGCTTTCAGTGTGGGAGATCCAGTAACTGATGGCAAAAGCTGGTGGGTTGCTCTGTAGCACTGAGAACACAGCCTTTGCCATATACATTATACAGAAAAAAATCCCTGAATTGCCTGGCAATGAATCCCCTTAACCACTGTTTGGCTATTTGTATGTTAAAAAAAAGACTTAGAAGCCAAAACCTGCCTACCATTTAAAGAAAACTGCATGTTCCACTTAAAGTAAACAACATCTTAAATAGCATTGCTGCCAGCCTTTAAATTGGCAAACATCCCCAACCAGTGCCTGTTAAATATCATTAAAAAATTATGGTCAGTGGGAAGTATGCACATTAATACTTTATGATAACACCTAGGAGTGCCCGACTTCAGCTTGAATGTAATTTGCCCAGGCAGTCTTTAATCCCATTAAAGAGAAAACACAGAGTCCAAGATCAAGCAGTACCTGCAGTCCAGCCCTGGCCCAGCTGAGATGCTGCTGCTGCTGTTCCAGGGACGAGCTGCACACAGGAGGGAACTGTTCACCTTCCAGCAGCTGCCCCCTGTAACAACAGCCCACAGCACTAGGAGTTGAGTGGAGAAAATAACCTGAAACTCAGTAGTAATTACTAAAAAGAATTTAATACCTGAGCTTGCATTTTGAAAGATGCAGAGTGAGACATTTATGTCTTGTTTTTCCATCGTCAGTGCGTCATTAGATTAATATTGAGTGTTAGTATCAAGCAAAGGCTTGGTGCTGATTTCAGTCACTCCCTGCTGGTGATGGTTGTGGTGAATACTGTAAATACCACAAGACAATATATCTTTAATAGGATATTTCAGTGCGTTGACTGATCAAAATCACTTCTGAGCCAAAGACAGACCAGTGTGAGAGGCATGGAAATAGCAGGAGGGGGGAAGGCAATATTGTATCAGTTTAAATTGAGGTGGGGTTTTTTTTCTGTGATAGTGCTGGGGACTGCCACTGAGATTGGTGTTTCTGTGACAGTTATTGATAAGGGCAGAGATCAGGAGCTTTTCCCCACCCTGCCACACTTACTAATTCAAATTAAAAAAAAACCAGCCCTAGGACCAGGGACAATTCATCATAGAGGGGACAAAATGCAATGCAGAGAGATTTAATTATCTGCCCTTTCCTTTATCTGGAAAAAAATGGAGTATTTCCACTGCAAACTGCAACCAGGTGCTGGGAGCCTTGGCTCTCCGAGCTGTGAAACAGCCAAACCACATCCACAAGCAGTTCTCAGACTGAAGGAAAAATCAACACTGGTGTGGTGATTCAGAATTTATTTTAAGAGAAACTGTAAAAGATACGTTAATTATACTGTTGTAGATTAGTATTGTGGACCAGTGGGCCACCAGATAATTACTTTTCATGCTTTAAAACTTTTCTGGTAATTTTTACACATGTTTCAGCAGCATCCATTTGCCTCAATTATCATCAAGGAGCACTCAATACAGGCACTACACAGTAATTAATGGGTGCCTGCTATGAAGACTTTATAGAGAAGATATAACATGTCCTAGCTGGGAGGGGGAGAAGAACCAGAAATTAATGAAGAACCACATGGCTGAACTACAGTTGAGGAATATTAGAGCAGAAATGGTTTTCTTCATGTGGGATTGTGTATTAGACTCTTTGGTATAACATGATTTTTGCTGCACGTCTGGATGGCTTTAAAAATACGTGTATAATTAATAAAATGATATATTATGGTTTTGAGCAAAATTATGTATGTTAAAATGTGAAAACTGAACAGACTAAGGTTTACATATACGTTCTGGTAGTATTAAATAATACAAGCAGTAAATTCACCACTTATATTGATAAAAAGTAAGCATGAATCAATTTTTCATCATACAGTCTTTAAGATCATTATAGATTTCCCATGTTTATTTTGAAATAAAGGAGAAGTAAATATTATGGAAAGATTTTCAATGCCCAAGAAAAATATTGGAACGTATTGTAGACTTTTTCAAGTGTACAGTTCTATTGATTTAAGCAACCTTTAAAAAAAGAACCCTAAGAGCAATGGTACACCAGCCCAAGCAGCGATTGTATATTTACTCTGAATTGCTCTTCTTTGCTTCTGAAAATTCATAACCCAAGGCAGAACTGAACACTGAAAGCGAAAAACCAAGCATGTAAAATCAATTGATATTCTGACTAGCTCCCAGAACATCTTTATTTTCTATAGCCACGTTCAACCATGTTTTGTATCTATTTATCACTGAACTCATTGGGCAGGACAAAAATGGGGCAAATGTTAATGCCTCATGCATATGCGCAGAAAGTGTTCCCTTTTGCCTAAATATCAGCATTTATATCAGCTTTTTCGTTCTTCTGTGTCTAATAGGAATGGCAGATAGTAGGTGCTGTGGGCCAAGACTCTTCAGTAACACTGTTCTCTTGGGTATTCTTGACAGTTACTTTCAAGAGAGACGTGAGATTAATGTAGATCCTTGTATTTAGTTTTTACACATTAAACATTTCTGAAACTGGGCATATCCTCAGAAATACCACGAACTTTTGAAAGCAGACCCTCATTTCTTAGGGAGCATCATCATCTGATGACAAAAATTAAGCCTCGGGAAACCTTGCTGACATTCAGAGGACGAGATGGAAGCCTCAGGTGAGTGTTCCCACCAAACCGAGGTACCTGCTCGGGCCAAATACAGCCCATCACCATCAAAGTAACCTAGTGTACACCCGTGTTTCATGCCACCAACAAAAATTTAGTGTGAAATGTCTCATGAGCATATGGAAAAGATGTGCGTTTCATTTTGAGGCAGAAGACAAAGGAGCAGATAGACACCATCAAATGATTTGACAAATTATAACTCCATTGTCACAGTTTTGCTTTTGTTGAACATTATTGAGTTTGTCATCATCTTATGGAATCACGTGTGTGGCTGTACCTGCAAAAATTTCATGCCACATCTGAGATTTGGGGTTTTTTTGTCCTGAGTATTTTGGTCCTTTCCAGTAGAACGTCTACAAAACTTGTTACTGTCCCCTCCATGTGCAGAGAACTTGTAGTAGTTCTGTGGAATCTGAAAAGTCTTAGAGCCCTGTGCATTCCGTCAGTGGAAAAGTGTCGTGCCTTGGTACAAGGTGTTTGTAAAACCTTTTCTGAAATGAGGAAACAGCCAGAGAGGGCTGCAAAGTCCTGTTCTGGACATGATGTTATACAGAAAGCAACTCATTACCTGAATTTGCCTTCAGATCTTCAGCCTGCTTTATGCAGAGCTCTTTAGTGTTGTTATGTGTGACATACCTGTTAATCTTCTTTATCTCCGTTTCACTTGGTTTCTGGAGCAGTTCTTGGAGGAATAATGAAAGACAATAATTGCTTGTAAAAATCTGTGTGTATCCCAAGGTCTTTAATAACTTGGTTTGTCCCAGGAACTCCAGCAGAATTTTAGTGACCACATTTTAATCTTTCATAGCAGTTGTGGACTGCAGCCATGTTTTCAAAACCACAATGGGCGTTTAGAATTAGCACTGGTTTGCTGTGTGTCTTATAGCTGCACTCTTGCAAAACCATGTTCTCCTGAAAGAGAAGAAAACCCAGCATTATATAGTTGTCCTTACTGCAACAAGCCTTGATTTTATGAGTTCAGAACTAAATTTAGCAGATGCCCTTGTGATGTAAATACTGTTACTCTCAATAGACAACCTTTTCTTTTTCAAAATTACAAAATTACACCATTAAAATTATTTCAATGAAAAAGATTAGGAAGACTTCATGTTGTTTCTGCTTAAAACACGCACACAGCTTCCAGAAATTACTGCTCTCCTCTTTCTTAATCTTTTTCCTGGAAAGAAAAGACTTGACTCTGACAATGTCTTGTGTGTGGGTTTGTCTTGGTTAAATCCTGTTGTGTTCTTGCGTCTGTTGTACAGTCTGCTAGCTCGTATGAAGGATTTTAAATCACAAATGGCATTGGGATTTCTAACTTTTTTGAATAATCTAGATCTTGCTTGGTATCAAAAGTATTTATTTCTGATATATTTGATAAAAAACCAAGAGACCTTAGAAAACTATTTAAAGCACTTAGAGGAAGGTCAGTCAACATTTCCTCGAGGTGATTCAAGGTGTTTCCTGGTTTAACAGACAGCCCTATGCCAGGATACACTCAGATATCGGCATTCAGCAATGCTTGTATTTCCAGGCTGCTGTGTTTGCTTGCTTTTGCAAAGATCGTCACATTCTCCAGAGGATTAACTATTATGTTCTCATTCTATTTCTGGGAAATCCAAGTATTAGTGTTTGACAGTCTAGCATCAAACTTAGCACTGTAAAAAGAGAAGGAAGACTAATTAGATGGCAGCCCAAATGCTTGGGGTTTGCCAGCAGATTCTGACACTCATATCTGAATGAAAGCACCAACACTAGGAGCTGAAATAATTTTTCCTAGACAATGAAGCCAAATGGATAAGGTTGTATGGGTAGAAAGAGCATTTGCTCCTGGGGCTCCCCCAGATGGTCTCTGTTTGGACCACAGGCTGCTGGATGATTTTAACGATGTGAGGTTCATAAGGAGTAGATCAGCTACAGGCTAACATGAGCTTGGAAGTTAGTGACGGAGAAGGGATGAGGGGATTATTTTCACAGAGGGAGTTCAAGTAATTTACCTCCATATTCTCTCTTTACTCTCTCTTCCACTTTCTTCACCTTGCAGCTCCCAGTTGAAAAATAAAACTTTGCCATGGAAACACATGGGGTAGGGATCAGTAGGGAAACTTTTAAATTTATGGCAGAAAGTTACATAAAAGATGACAAAGTACAAAGCACACAGAGGAAGGTACCATGAAGATGACATCCTGCAACACCCAGAGATGGAGGAACCAGAGAAGTCAGCATGTTTTAAAGGAGATAAAGTGAAATGGTCCTGCAGATGCCACTGCTTCTTTATGTGCTCCATTGTGCTGATAAGATACAATGATGAATCATCTGTCATGTCAGTGTGTGACAAAATATATTTGTGATGAGTTTCCTGAACAGAAACTTCACTGCACGGCAGCAGAATTCATCCATCTTACCCTTGGCCTCCGTGTAACCAAATCCATCGGGGGTGATTGAGCCCAGTGGCCAGAGGGCCAGGGGTCAGTGCTCCTTGGCCTCTGAGCTGCCTTTGCCATGGAGCAGGGAGGACTCTCAAGAGGCTGGTGATAGTTCATCACAACATGGAGATCAGGCTGTGGTGGGGTGGGAAATCTGACCAGAGGCAGGGAACCTTGAAGCAAAAGCACTCTTTCTGGTTAGTGCCCCAATTACAGGGAGTAAAAGAGCTGGGGCTGCCTAAGGCGGCTCTGGAGTGCAGCAGAGCAGGAGCTCCAAGTGGTGACAAGGGCTAAAAGGGGAGAAAATGTTGGTGAGAGTCCAAGGGAAGCCTGGGAATTGCACCACAATCAGAAAGACGTGTGTGAAGCAGTTTCAGAAGCTTATGATTATGGGGAGTAGGGTTTTGAAAATTCCTTCTGAGGATAGAAGTCAGCTCTCCGTAGGCACCATTGTCTCTTGGTTTCGCCAGTGACTAATCCGCAGGAGTTTTGTTATTCCAACCAAAATTTTGGGCTTTATTTTGGTGCATTAATGTGGAAAACACAGTTTGGGAAAGGCAGAGCTCATAGCATTGTATATGGCTGCGTTGTAGGTGAGGAAAATATTTGCCATCCCTCAGGTGGAGTCAGGTAACAAACAAGTGAACTAGAGAGTGTCTCGTAGGGGAAGGTGGAGAGGCTTTTTTTTAATAGAATTTTTCTTAAGTGGTTTCCTAGAGCTGCCTGTTCATAAACAACAGATATTATGGCCCTGTGTCCCCTGCCTGATCCTAGCAGCCATGGGAGATGTCCTTTGTGTCTTACTTAAGACTGCTGGAGTGGAATAACAACATCTGAGCAAGTGGGGGCTCCTCTCGGTGGGCCATGAAAACCTTGTGTGAAGATTTGTGAGAGGAAGGAGAGGCCCTACAATTTTCTTCTTTCAGCTGCTCACTAGCAGACGATTCACAACACACAAGACAGAGGCAGAGGTGTACAATTGAATTGGTAACTGCAGAAAGTTTGCACCTCCACTTCGAATGACCTATGGGCTGAAAATGCTGAATCCATCAGAGGTTGGTGCAATAGGCAGGAAAAGGGGGCAATTTTATCCCTGCTGTTAATCTGAGAAATTAATTTACAATAACTTGTTGGATTTGGGATTCTGGACCTCACCAGAGCCAACACCTGTGCCACGAGGTGTCCTTTACTCTCTTGCTTGCCCCCTCAATGAATCGGAGTATTAGATTGCCTCTCTCATTAAAGACATCCCCTTCAGTGTTTGAAGTGCTCATCAACCTACAGCAGCAGTGCTTTATGTGTTATTTATTGGCCACTGGATGTGTCCTTTGTGGTTCTCTATGTGGATTTTGTTCAATTTAGCAGTTGAAGGTTTCCTCCTAGAATAACAGTAATAGAAGCTGGAATATGATGGCTGTTTTCTCTACCTACTAATCAGACAACAGTGTCTTTATGTACTGCATACTTTTAAAATAAGCATTAACACAGCATTCTGTACAATGTGTGGATGTGCCATAAACACAGATTGTGTTTCCCTATTTAGATTAAAATTTTCTTTTTTAACTACTGTCCTTGTTGTTTTCATTTAATTCAAGGTCACCTTTTTGCCTCTTTTCTCTTGTGCCTTTCCAGTTATGTCTGAATTCCATTTATTGGCCAAGAGTCTAATTTCAATACTTCAGTTTTGGTGACTGGTCTACTTAAAATTTTCTGGGTTATGATTTCCCTGGCTGTTATAGAAGAATTTGTTGGCATTATTTTGCCTTCAGAAGTGTAGTTTACATAGCACTGCTGTCAAGGACTATTCAGTTCTGTCTGTATAATTCTTTGGTTTAGGACTTTGCACTGAACACAAATCTATTGTCACATCTCTGAGGTAATTAAAGTGCAGATCTTAGACTTCCATGAGGGTTAGAATGTCCCTGTGACTTGAGAAATGCCAACTCTGTTTCTGAAGCAGTTCTGGCTTCCTAGAAATTCCATCTGCTGTTACCGTGTGTGCCATGGATTTAAGTAGGGAACTCTACATCATTTTTCAGTGGGATGGACACCAGGAGCAGGAAAGGTCTGTATGCTCTAATTTGTTGACTGATGCCCATTTCTGCAGAGGAAAAATTTCAGAAGGACCATTCTTCTTCTTCTCCCCAGTCCTCCAAGTGCAAGTGTCCATTTCTCAGTCCTAATTGGAATTTTCTGTCAGCTGGGGGATTAGACTGGGACTCTTGAGTTGTAGGGGAAAGATGTAGGTCAGGACATTCTGGGCATGAAAATATCCCAATTGTACCTAAAGAGCTGCACACTGATACACCTTCAAGGAGATTTCAGTGTGTTTGATTTGGTGCTTGTTTGGTTGAGTAGAAGTTATGGAGTTTTGAGGGGGAGTGGAAAATATTTCTCAAAATACCGTGAGCTGATTCTTTATGTTGATGTATATAGATGTGCAGAAGAGACAAAAAATGCCAGGCAGGCTTGGCAGTTGGTGCAGCAGGATCAGAGTAGTGGAATGAATGTCCAAATGTCACCTTTTTGCCAGAAAGTCAGGTTAAAGAGAAAAATATTAGGGAAATGCTGTCAAGGCCAGAGACATTTGTCATTCAGCCCTTTTGGTGTTTCGAAATGACAGCAGGGGAAAAAGAGGTAGAGCAGTGCTTTCCTGAACTGGGAAAACTCTATTATTTCCTTTATGAAAAGGAGGTGGTGAAGTGATGCAGAATTATTTACAACAAAACACCTGCAGATGACCTCTGTATAGTGGTGGTTTTTGAGTTTTTTAGACTGATATTATAGAAAATGAAGAAGCCAGGTGAATTTTAGGGAGTTTGACTGGGTCCCAACATAGCTGGAAATAGCTACTGATTGAATAATTCCTATGAAAATGAAAAACATTTTTAAAAAACCCTTTCCTGAAACCCAGGCAGCACAGCAGCCCAGAAGTGATCACTCAGAATTAATTTATCTAGCAAATCCTCTTAGCAGGAATGCTTTTAATCTGACAAATGGAAGGATGTTCAATGTTTTGAAGTCCTTCTACGACATATTCTATCTGTATCATACGTGAGGTTCTGTACTTGAAAATTTGTAAACCTACTTGATTTTTGTAGTGGTTGTTCTAGGAGTTTGGAAGACTTGGTCAATGTGCCTTCAATAACATATTTATAAGCGATGAAAAGTTTTGGAAAGTTTAGCTCATCTGGTGCTTGAGAGAACAGAAGTGAAACAGGCTTTGGCTTTGAGCTTCCTAAGAAAGAAGGCTTCATCTGAAAGAGAGCTCCAAATAGCAGGCCCTCTAACCCAAAGCAGTGAAAAGCTCCACTCACTTCCTAGGCTGTGCTCACCCTATAGATTAAGTCCTAAGGAGAGCTTGCTTTGCTTTTTTTACCAGTTCAATTATAAGACTGAAAATTGACTGGTTATTCATTGTTAGAATTTTTTTTATTATTTAAGAATGTTTGGCTTAAGAAGGAATAGGAAAAATAACTTTCTGCCATTGTTCCAGCCAGATCGATGTAATACCCAAAACTCCAGAAGATCAATCTCTGCTTTGAACTTCTGGATCTAGGGCAGACATTCTGTCTTGATAGAAGACAAGGTCAGTGCCTTTGTAAAACTGGGTTCTTATGTAAATACAAATCTATGTGGTGCAAAAAATGATTTTTCTTGATTTATGGTGTGACCCAATCCTGCAATGTCCTTCTGTTCTGATTTAGTGCCAGCAGAGTCTCTGACTTTGACTTCCCAGTTATTGGCTGTTCATCAAGGAAATGGATGAATTTGATCTGTTTTTTTTCTCAGGTGGGCCACTGCTCTTGCTGTGAACTCCACAAAAATTCAGATGGATTGAAGGCCAGAAAGATTTTCTTTTAATTTCTCCCCCCACCATTACTTTAGATTTTTCAATGTGGGGAGTAGAAGAAAAAGTCAGGAGAAAAAAATTTTCTTCTCATGTTGAGTTATTTTCAGCAAGGATCAGGCTAAAGATGTGCTGAACCACAAACACTCAGACAATTCCATACACTTCTGGAAGGAACCGGCAGGAAGTAGTGGAAGAAAAATATTTTCAAAAAAATATAGGTATTTTAGAAATATCTTCTGGTATCTGAGTGCACAAGAGATGACATCTGGATAACATGGAAGATTGGTGGTGAAGGCAAGAGGCCCAGGAATCAGGCAGTGAAATGAAGCCATTTCACACTGTTGTCTTTAAATGAATCATTAACCCCCTGATAAATACGCAACAATGAGGAGGCTACTTAATTTGACAATTAAATTGAATTACTTGGGAAATTACCCAGTTTTAATTATAACTTAAATTATTAGAAAGTTCACTTCACTTGAGAGAGGGTAAAGAAGAGTTGAATGCAACCTGTTGAAGTGATGGCTGCTCCTCCAGGGGCTGGAATTGAATACTCACTTGGGATTATTCAAATGCATCACAATAGGTAAAGTGAGAAGATTTTGTGTACTAGACCATTATTAAAATACACTGTAGATGTCACAGCTTCTTTCTGAGGCAGGGATGTGACCTGGGGAGAGAGAGAAAAAGAGGCTGAATATAATTTCAACCTCATCCAGGAGAAATCTTCTACACCTCCATCCAGGAGTTCCCTCCTAGCTCCTGATCTCTGAATCATCCTGTGCATTTTCATAGCCCCCTGAGTGGATGGCCAAGCTATAGCTGAGTTTTATTGACCTTGCCTAATATTAACTGTGGGCCAAACTTTACTTCCACTGCATCTGTAAATGATCCCATTGGTTCCA
Organism: Oriolus oriolus; assembly: GCA_013400235.1. NCBI lineage: Eukaryota > Metazoa > Chordata > Aves > Passeriformes > Corvidae > Oriolus > Oriolus oriolus. Next base: position 170,912 of record VXBT01004886.1, read on the forward strand.
CCTCATTTAAGTTGCTGGAGTATTATTTGCCTTTGAAGTGGTAATTTTAAAAAAATACATTCATTGATTATAGTTTAATGTGAAATATAAAAACTATTCAGGAAGCGACAGGAGACTTTGAAAGAGACACTAAATCCTCTCTAGTTACAAATGTCATGATGCCATGGAAGTTAATTTTGGAAATGAACTCTGATTTAAAAAACAAAAGAATCAATTTTGCTGGTGCAGTCACTGGAGCTGCGACAAAGAGCAGGTTTTGAGTGAGCCTGATGCATCCTGAGCTTTCTGAGGTGTGGAGGGTGACGGGGGCTCAGCTGGCCCTGCTTGGCACGGCTCTGGGTGGCAGAATGGGGTTGAGGTGGCCAGTGTCACTGGGGGTGACAGGGCAGGGAACCACGCAGGGCTTTTGCTTGGGATCCGTGTCTGCTTCTGCCTGTTGGGTGCTGATCATGAATTGAGACCTACTTGTCTGTATGTCAGGCTGCCAAAACCGAGCTGAGGGGTGGAGTTTGTGTCTTGGCTGTGCAAGTGACTCGTGGAATGGGATTTTTCCCACTACTTCCAGTCCTTTAGCTGCCAGTTTAGATGATTTTCAATTCAGTTAACACTTGAGGCTCTACTTAGCACCTTCTAATATTCAGTATTAAAGAAACCTGGCTGATGTCCCTGTGGTGGGATGTGCTTTTTGGTGCCAAAATGCAGAAAAATATTAGGCTAGAAACTGCATCTGAAGCAATCAATGGCTTTGCCTGGAACTTGCTGGAAATTATACTTGAACATTTTCTGCTGCTTTTAAAGTGGTGTTAGTATGTGATCTGTTGTAGTGACTGTTGTGATACTCCTTCAGTAGGCCGGTAAATCAGGTTACAGGCTTAGAAAGTGTCAGAGATTTAGGAACTGCACCGTAAAAGAGTGACGGATTAACAAGGATTTTTGCAAAAAGAAACAAAACAAAACAAAAATCTTTTATTAACCTGAAGCTTGGATATATGGTTCTTAAGGATTTGTGGAAAAAAGCTGCAGAAGGATCCCACTCAGCAGAACTGTTCTAAGTGGCGTTGAAAATAATTTTACCTCCTCTCTGGAGTAGCCTGAATTACCTTTATATACTGTCCATGAAAATACACAAATATTTCGTTGCTCTGGATTAAGAAAAGAAAGTGATTAGTCTGGCAAGATTTGGGTTTTTAATGCAATATATACAGAGAGAAAAGCGTTCAGGTTTTTTGCCAGCAGAGTCAAGCAGGTATCACCTGCTGAGTCAGAGGTTTACAGTCTGTAGTCACAGTTCTGTGATAAGGAACAAGCTGCACACAGATGGCAGAAGTTAACAGTCTGAGCCTGCCATCAAGACACATAAACGATGATCCATAGAAGGCAGAGCAGTTCTGATGGCTTGAAATAGATTTGTACTGCCATGTACTTTGTACCTTCATTTGTGTAACCGTGTTATCATTCTGTTGCACACAATATTATTTTTAAAGTGACATAAATAATGCCAAAGGACTGAGGGTAATGGGACTGCAGGACCAAGGTGAGGAGTCTGTTGCACTAAACCTTGGAAGGAAGTGCTGCCAATTCCAGTTTCAGCTGCAATTAATGAATCTATTGTCATGACCAAAGCAATAAGTGAATCTTAGTCTCAAGGATGATGCTGCCAAGCTGTAACACAACTGGTGTCCAAGTATTTCGCAGTTCATAGACTGGAAGTTTGCTCCATTTTCCATACTTTAGGATAACTGCTGTGTTTTGCAATTAAGATGTACCCCCCAAGCCTTCCCAGTTTTGGAGTCCTGAGCCTGATTACAGTGGCAGATATTTTTTTCTGCTTCGTGTTTCAATTAAAATATTTAACACTGTGGTAACACATTGCTAGATTTCAATTATTTTTACTAGCTTGACCTTCTTTTAAATAAATATTCTGTAAATATAAGAAGCCAGTGGAAAACATATCCACTTTAGAAGGACCCATGTCCCTGCTTGATTTGTTTAGCAAGACAGCAGTTTATCGTGTCATTTCTATACAGCAACAATAATCCACTTATAGCGGAGAAGGGACTGTTGCTAATTCACATGACTTTTAAAAAATTATGTTGTTAATGAGGTGATAAAAACATCGTTGAAGATGGGTCTGTACCTGTGCATTTTAAATGAGAAGTAAAAAATAATTATACTAAAGACATCTAATTAATATCTGTCGAGATTAAAATAAGCGGAGTTAATTTATTATGTGGTTTATAAGGGTTTGTGGCACGCTGAAGAAAGAGCATGATGCATATCCAAATCAAAAGTAACTGAGTTTAAGCAGCTCTTTGGGAGCTGAGGCTCCTATTAAAGTACTCCAAATTGCAGAGGGTGTCAGCTAGGAGTCAAATGTGCCTTTTCACTTGCAGCTGCGATGCAAGGAATAATGTAACCGGCACATTAGGTACTGATCTCAGCCCTTCATATGCCAGCAGTCTCCAGGGCATGCAATGAAAGGCTCTTGCCTGAGCCAGTTTAAGATTTTTTCCGTTTCTACCTGGCTTTGCCCTTTGCCCAAAAGTGGTGGATGAGTTGGGCACTGCTGTGTTCTCGTGGTGCTGTCCTTACCATCTGCCAGGAAGAGGTATCCTTGCAGAATTAGGTCTTTTTCTCTTTCCTTGGAAATTTGATTCTGAAGCATCTGCTGTGCTGGCATAATCCTCTTCTTACTTAACCCTGGCACTCACTGCCTTCCCAGTCACGGTGCCTGGAAGTCAAGGACAAAGTCAGAGATTCCGTTGCAGCTGAATTTTCAGCGTGGTTTTGTGTAAGGCTAACAAGGCCCTCAAAATATCTGCCAGTACAGGATAACTGGGCACTAATGGGCTAACTTCAGCAAAATTTAGATAAATAGATGCCCACAGGAGTGCAAGTTTGTTAAAATAGCTGTCAGTGAAGACAGAGGAGTGATTCTTTTACCAGTAAAGTGTGAACTCCACTCTTACTGGGCCTGAGAAAATCCACAGCAGTTAAATTTTGGTTCTGTTTTACCATGAATGGAAATCACTTTGTATTATTTCCCCCTGAGAAGTTCTGACAGAGGAGGAGCTTTTTCATTTAACTGCTTGTTCATGCAAAAATGGAAGTAATTTTGAATTAAAGAATTGTATGTTTGATCAATTCATCTGAATCTGGTACAATTCTCTTTCCCCCTAAGGTTCCGTAATGGTTTTTAATGATGTTCATTTAAAATGGGTGTTTAGAACAAAGAAATCCATTGAATGGGATGGTCACACTTAGATTAGAGCCAAGTGAGACTTTGGGTCAGATAATCAAACGTGATTAAGGTTTGGTTTCAACAGACCACGGTCTAAGAGAAGTTGAGGGCTGTAGTAAAGTTGAAGTCCTAATCAGTGAAGCTCTGCAATCTGTGACATCCTATGGTGCCAGCAGTGGGAACGTGGACTTCAGCCCATGTCCCAGTCCAGGCTCTAGGCTGACTCTGGTGCCATAAACCTCTATTCCAAATTCTCATCTGACATGGAGAACAGATTGGTCCCTCTCACTTCAGAATTAAGGATAAACCTTATATTTCTTCCCTCAGTTTAGGCAATGTGCACTTATTTTACACCTGTTTTTCCAACAGTCCAGTTCCAACACGGACTGCTGAATGCAATCATTAATGGAAGTCTTCTCCTTCATCCTCTGGAGACTCGGAAATACGGTAAAATGAAGGTATAGGCCGCCAAAGACCAAGAATGCAGAATCGAGATAAATTCTTGTCAGAAGGATCCATAGGTCTCTAGAATAAATATGTGCTGTAAATGGAATTATGTATATATCTGGGAAGCTGGAAAAAAAGAACAGATGAATGGAAGAATTAAGAGCAATAATAGACTGAAATCTTACAGGGTGCCTAGCATAGGAAGTTAGGGATGGTTTCTGGGATGAAGTACAGGGATGAACTGGTGAAAGAAACCTGGCATTAGAAAAATCAGCAGAAACTCAGGATTTCTAAGAGTGCAGGTAGGGATCTATTCACTCTTTCCTCAAAGCACATCTCTCTGCTGCGAAGCCAGCCTGTGTTTCTCCCCATAAGTATGCGCATCAGGCCACACTAGCACAGAGAGTGGGCAGCCAAACAGATGTTCCCTGATAAATAACACTCCTCGGCTTGAGCTTTCTATTGGAAACATTTACTTCTCTGATACTTGTAATGCAGCGAAACATCTATTGTTCTTGTTTCAATTTTTAGCCCCCCCTTTTCCCCACCTGCAGCTTTATAGAGCAGTTTGTCTTGTAATCTTTTCCTTATTGCTGGAAAATTGTCCATTTCAAACCCTGATTCTCCTATCAGCCGTGCCAGATCAAATCCACAGCAGCAGCCCCAGGGACAGACAGTCCAATCTGAGTCCTGCTCTTGTCATGTCAGGGTTGTGTCCTGTCTTTTTTATCAGCTCTGTCTACAAGGAATAAATAAATAAACATCATTCTTACACATCGCTTTTCTCTTACAGATTTTTTTCATTATATTCAGTCAGCAGATTTTCAGGAAAGCATTCCTGACCACAGATCAGAGCTGTCTGCTCTAATAATTTCATAAATCTTAGGGAATGCCATCCTGAACAATTCCCATCGTGTTAACAAAGTATAAATAATTAAAGTAGTCTGATCTTTTTATTGCAGGAATTATTTTGCAGGGTAAGTATCTCACTTTGAAAACCCATGTTACGTAATTTGTGTATTTGCAGGGAACAAAACAGGCTAAATTTTGTTATTCTTCGAAATTACAAGAGTCTGACTTTTCCCCTTTCAGGTCCTATATAAATACTATGACCCCGTGTCTCCATTTGGTTCAGCAATGCAATTTACAGGTCAATTTAAATGCGGACATTTGATTAAATGAATGTAAAATTAACTCTACTTTTTGCAGACCTGGGGGAAATAATCCTCTGAGTATTAACTTCCCAAATGATGGAACACACAAATTTTTTTTTGAATAAGAAATATATTGCAGAAAACCATACCCCATTCAAGTGCAATGAAAAGGCAGAATGCTGTCATTTCTGAAAGAAAACATTCATTAGAGCTAATCTGTTTGGCTGTCAACCAATTAAATGGCAACATCGCCTTCTGTATGCTGTGAGAAAAATTACCTTAGAAATGTTTATTTTTTAGTATGCTATAGAGGTATTTCTGATAATTAGCTTTTAATCACATTGTAGCTGTTTTAATCATTATGCTTTTGAGTTACAGACAGAGGATGGGATATGCTGGGAATAATCCCGAGATATCCTCAGCTCTTTGGGAAGAAAAAACACAGTCCTGTAGGGGAAACCCTTAAATACAAATTAAATTGCTGTATTGTAGGAAAGGCTTAGATGTATCAATGTCCATTTAATTCAGTGTAATCATCATAATGTGTCCATCTTGACTTCCTAGTGTGGGGCAAATCTTGTGTCAGTCATTCTTCTGGTGCTTTTATTTTCCCAATTTTCATTGAAAACATGCCTTTGGATCAGAAATGCAAAGTTAGGGCTCATTCTTGCTGAAAGGCTGAACATTCCACTTCTCTAAAAATTATCTTAAATCCACTTTTCTCACAACCTGTGTTATTTGACCTTGGCTCACTGAAATATTAAGCTTCTGCTCGAGTTAGTTTGCAGGTGTGCACTTGGTGGTCCTGTTTAAAGACTACAGGAGGTGCTCAGAACTCATCCCAGCTGCAGCGCTCACACACGGGACTAAACACTCGCAAAAGCCTGGAACCAGGAGATGCAGGTGAAGTCCCAGGAAGACACAGAATAAATCTGGAGGACACCAGACCAGCTTAATGGAGCAGGAGAGGCTGAATCAACGTTTATGCTCATCAGATAATACACATTCTGATTCACAGTCACAAGCAGATGAAGCCTTGCAGAGAAATGTACCAAGTGAAGAGCAACAGGAATACAAAGGCAGGAATCCTGAAGGGAGTGGGTTGTTAAAGCCTGGAACCTGGTGGGTTACCCAATTGTCCTAAAGCCAAAGATCTGGTTTAGTCACGCTGACAGTTTTACACTCTGTACTTTAGTGAATTTCTGTATAAAACCTTAAGAAAATCTATTAAATGTACTCAAATCAACACAGTCTGCTTGGACTGTCAGAGCATTTTTCCACGTTTGGTAGATTGCATAATTTATGGCTTCGTTATGCTTTGAGGTGAAGCCTTAGGATTACAGACTCCTTTTAGCATTGTTTGAAAGCTATTTTTGTTTTTTCAAAAAACTTTTAAAGCCTCCCTTCAGCTTTACCTCTTCGACAAAGATAAATTTTCTTTCCCCTTTATTGCTGTGGATGTTTTTATAACTTTAATGGTCCTGCTGATGGCAGAAAAGGAGTTCTTAGTAATACAGGAATGCAAATGGATGGAAGCAGCTCTGTAAGATGGGCAGCTAATTAGGAGCTTTGCTGGTTTTTATTGGGGCTTGGACTCCGGGAGAGAGGATGTACAATAACTTGCTTTTGACAGAGAAGATGCTATTGTGGCTCTCTGTTAATTAAGGAATATAGATTGTGGCCTCGTATTAACAGAGTAGATATGATAGCCAGATTATTTGTCTGGAATGTGCATAAAATGAATACTGAAATTGTTTTGGCACATCTTGATAAGAAACCTTCAAGGCTAAAATGTAATAACATTGTAACCATGGTGATGCTGTTGAATTAGGATTGATGTAATGTTAAGAACAAAGGTTGATGCAATATTTTATTAATAAATTTTTCCCCAGCACAGTAATGTCCCTGGTTACTGTTGGAGGCTCTGATGTATGATGGGGCAAATATCCTGTTTTTATAGGTTCTGTTTACCTGTGTGCAAAGGAGAATTGGCAGCACAGACTTTTTTTCCTCTGCCTTTTCCTGTGTGGGATGGGGTGGGGGCAGAATATTTGGGGCTCTTTTGTCCCTCCCCGAATGTGGGTGGGAAATTCTTACTTCAGAGCCACAAAAATTGAAATAATTTACAGCAATGAGTGTTGTTTGAGGAAATGCATCAAGCTCTTTCCTAAGTACAGGTTTTGGTGAGTTGCCTCCTTTCACCCCCAGGTATCTCGTTTCTGTGGAATAGCAGGGTCTTCTCATTAGTTAATGTCAACTCCTTCCCCCCCGCCCAAAAACAAGCTGTAACGATTTAGTTCAACAGTGCTGTCTGAAAAAAACAAACTCTTTTTATAATTTATGTTAAGTTGCTCTGCATTAATATTTGACATTTTTACAGTCCTACCTACCTTTAGAAATGTAGTTTAATCAAAACCCTGGATTTGTTCTTATTTCCTGCTACATTATATATTTTGCCTCTTGTTCATGGTACATCACCACAATTACTTCTGTCTTTAATTAGATCTGCATCATTAATCTAGGCTGCATCTCAGGCTGATCTTTGTTTAAATGAAGTAACAGTTTGCATTTCAGCGAGAGCAGAAGAGCCTGCTGGAGCTCTCTTGACATCTCACAGCTGATGTCTTATGATGTGGTTAGAGGTCAGTGCAGTTGACTCCAAGTGGATTTAAAGTCAGTGTATTTCACCGTAAGGAGTGTCTTTAATATCTAAAATAAGCTAATGAACACTAAATGATTGTGCAGTCATTTTCATGCACATACTGGTATGCTGTCTCTTTGAAGTTTCAGGTAATCCATTTTTATCTATCAAACTTTGTGTTGGTGCAAAGCTGAGCCACCAAACCAGTTGGAAAAGTGTGGACTTTTAGCCTCCATGGAGTTTAACAGTTGCTGGATGTGTGCTGCTGCAAGATGTTCAGTAATGGCAGAGTTTCACCCCATCCTTGGACTTTGCTGCTTGAAGTTGAGAGTGTGTTGAATTCTCTGCACAAATACACAGCAACTTCTTTCTCTAACTGCAGTTGGTTTTAAGGGATCACTTCATGCACACTAAGCTGTAAAACCTAAACTCTACCCCCAGCCTGACTGTGAAGTCCAGAGCTGCCTCTGCAGACTCACACTTCCCTTTCCCCCTTTGCCCAGGGCTGCTCTTCCCTAGTCAGCCTTATCTTTGCAATTTGGGGGACCTTGCATATGACAAGACTTGTCACAGACTTCCTGCCTGTGCGAGGAAATGTGGCCTCAAAATTGATTCCTTCTTCAGCTCATTTTTTTTTCAAGGTCTGGGTAAGAAGGGTCTCTTAAGGTTTTTTACTTTGTAAGTTTTGTCCTCAGCTTATTCCTTGGTGACTTCAAAATCAGGAGACAGTCGAGTGCTGTTTTCCTTCAATTTTTTTTTTTTAATACAGTAACTTTTCTTTAGAGATTCCAGACATCCAGCTAAGCTCCCACCAAACTGGGCTAACTGCAGTTACATGCAGTAACTGGGAAAAGGAGGCTTCTGGGCACAAATTTTAGTGAATGTGACTAACTTCCCCTCTTTGAAGACAGGGGCATGCTGCTTGGGAAAGGGCTTGGCCCTACCTACAGCAGAAGAATGAGAAATGCAGAACATACTAGCAATAGCTTCTTCCTGCTTTGGTCTTTGAAAATTTTTCCCTTTTTGCAGAAAGAGCTTTTTGATTCATTGATTTGTTCTGACATTCTCAAAGAGATCTCAAGAAGATTAAGATGCACAGTTCCCATTAATTTAAACTGGAATTGCCAGCAGTTAAGTGCCTTAATGCCTTGGGAAATCAAAATTTGGTTGATTTGAGGTTTTTTTATTATTATTATTATTATGTAAGGTTACTTAGTGCGATTAACCCCCAGAGCATGAAACCATGAGCAGGTGCAATAGTGATTTGTGTGGGTGACAGCCCTTTGCTTTGACAGTCCTGGCTTGATTCACGATTCAGGAGCTTCTGCATGGCCCGGGGTGAGAGGCAGCAGAGGCCGCCCAGGGAGGTCAGTCCTGCTCAAACATTGCAGGGTTTGCATTCTCAGCTCGAAGCGATTTCTTTCAGCCACTGCAGGTGAGCGGTGCTCCAGATTTGAGGACAAACCTCTATGTTTAAGTGCCATTTATTTAACATAGAAGATACTGTTTTTATCTGTTTGTCAAAGGAAGAGCTCCTGCTGCCCAGTCAGTTTATTCAGACCAATCCCTCCAACTTCTACTCTTCATAAAACTCCTCTGTGCCCTCTTCTTTCCTTGTGCACTTTTTCTTACCTGGCCTCTGCTTTGCTTTGGCTATTGTTTCTATTACCCAGGAATAAATCTGCAGAGACACTGAAGAGGTACCTGTAGCTTCCAGTAAAAGGGCAGTGCTCTCATTGTGCTAATAGCTCAGGACTTTAAAGGCACCAATTAGATCCTGGGCTTCCTGGGTAATGTTTGGCAAGTCACGCGCTCTCCATGCTTGGACATCCCTCACAGAAGCCAGGCAAGATCCATATAGAAGTGAAAGGGAAATTAGAAAGCGTGTGCAAGGCTCTGACTAGAGCTGGAGCCAGTTTTGTCCGAAAATCTAGGGGATTATCAGGAATAATATTGTCAGTAGTGACAGCAGCCATATTACAATTTTTTGCATATCAAGTGGATGTCTGAATTTGAAGAATTTTTAAATGGAATATTTTCAACAAAGAATATATTAAAACCATGATAAACTTAGTGTTTCAGGTGTTAGATTGTTTGAAAAATGTGGACAACAGACCATCCCAGGAGAGCACTCCAGTACAACTGTGTCCCTTCCTCAATTCACTCAGTTTGCCTGATCCCAGAAGAATAAAATGTATACAGGGAAAATCATCCTTGTGAAACCCTCCACAGACATTAGTGAAAAATTGCCTTGGAAGATTAGGAATATTTGAAAATGGATTTCTGTATGAATGGTGCTCCAGGTAAGTCCATGTTGACATACCCTTCGTCTCTAAATTACTGCGGGAAATGGATGGGGCCAAGCTGCGCTAAGTAAACGTCAGAGTACATTATTTCCATAAAAAGGTTATAGCCTAGAACTAAATTTTGCATCATGGCTATAATAGCACTACTCTGGGAAATAAGCACATTAGGACATGCAGATTTGGTAACATCAGCTGTTCCATCCTTCTAAGCCACATGTCTGCTAGTACATTTTCTTATAAATAGGAATTTGTTCAATTTTTGTAGAAAAGAGATGATTTTTAAATGGCATCCTGTCCAGTGTACACAGCTTTCTCTGCCACACAGGGACCACAGGGCAATTATCGGGGCATCCATTGAAGGACTTGAGTAATTTGGCAAATGTTACTTTGTTTTCAGATAAAATAAACCGTTTTAGTACAGAAGGGCATTTTAAGTACTCTTCTTTTTGCTTAGTTTGTTTTAATTTTCTTGTTTCTCTTACCCTTGTAAAAGCATTTCTATGCTCACTGATTTTTCCATTCTGAGGTGCTCGTGCCCAGTTCTGTGACTGATTGCCTTTAAGGTCTTCTATGAAGCTGAGCAGAAGAGAACTCATCCCAAGGTGGGGTTGTACTAGGATATTAATTTAAAAGAGGAGGTCAGTGAAAGACCTCATTAAAAATTTGAAAATACCAGGTCCTCAGTATGAGAAACAGAAGAATGGTTTTGGCAGCTGCAGCGCTCCCCTTAAAAATAAAGCAGATTCTCATTGGCATTGGTGCACCAAAACTTGTCTTCCACTGGTAGTGGATTATTCCTTGCGTGAATCTGCGGGTGCATTGCAAAAAAGCCCTGTAGTCCCACCTGCTCCACATCCACATCAGCACAGGAAGACTGCAGTGAGTATCTTCAGTTTCCACAACTCCAATAACAATGTGGGGAATGTGGATTACAGTCTTTTTAATTCTACCCTCTTCTTCTCATTTTAGGGTTCAACTCCTCAATGATATCTTCTCCAATGGGAATGAGTACTGCAGTATGTTGCATGTGTGTTAACAAAATTTTCCAATAAATCCAAGGTATTCCTTGAGGATTAGTGCTGATAACCCTTGAGAAGAGCTGATAGCCTCTTGACTGTTCTGCCCTGCCTCCTGTACTCAGACCACCCCAAACCAAGATGGGGCCAGGAATTCAGTGATAATTGCTGAGTAGGTGAACACCATCTCTTGTTTTTAGAGCACACCTTACCCAGCTCCAGCTGCTCTCTTTATTGTGCTTTAGGAATCCAGCTACACGCTCTCGGGGTAATTCTGGCTGGCCAGGTCCAGAGAGTTTTGCTGAGGACGGGAATCCCAAAAGCCTTGCTTCCTTAAGGAACCCAGCTAAAATTTCCTTCCTGAACCAGGAAGGAAGAGAATTGTGTCACATTATTTAGTGTGTCTCCAGGAACTCGTGAATGCCCAGCAGCTTTCATTCCTTCCAGTGGTCAGTGAACTCCCTGGCCTGGTCACTGTGAGAATGCCATGGATTTTCTACACCTCCTCCTTTCTGGAAAGGACTGCATAACCTGCTGTGCTGCACAGATCTGCCTTGCCAGAAAGATCACCTTTCCTTTTAAATTCACTTTCCTCCTCTGTTTTTCTCTTGTTGGTGACCACTAATTCTGCAATAACAGCGGAGTTGTCACCACTTCCCTGATGGTTTGCAGAGAGGAGCAGACAGGGAAGACAGGACACAAGGGAAGAGGCGCAGAACTTTCTGCAGCTGACTTGATCTTCACTTTTACTGGTGTGCAGAGAATTTTCTGCTAGCTTCTTCACTATGCTTTAGCTACCTTCAGGAGCCCACCTTGCCTAATCCCAGCCTATATCAACCAATGAGCCCTCTTCTCCTGTGTTTCTTTTCCTTATATTCAGCCTTTTTGCTGTTTTCAACACCTCCTTGTGTCCCTGCCGACCAGTGCTTTTGCAGAGACACTATGCTGCACTTTGTCAGATCTGTTCAGGAGCAGACATCTGGATGGCTTTCCTGCATGCAAGAAACAGAACCGGCATCCTTGTGTAGTCTCCTCTGCGTACAGCAAATTATGGATTCGAGGTAGTTAAACCTCGAACTAAATGGAGTGATTCTTGTGAAACTGATTATTTTACTGTATAGAGTGCTGTAAAATTAGAATCATCTGCATGTTTTTTAATTTCTTTTTGCAGCAAGTGTGACACAGTGGAAATGTGAAATAGTGCCCACCACTCATGAAATGTCTAAAGATGGTGCTCTGTCTGTACCTTTCTGTGATGAAAAAAGTACCTGCACCACAGCTGCCTTTTTGAGTTGCAGGGCCAATTGCTCTGCTGAATTCTGCCCGCCTCAATGCCTTGTGTGCTCTGCATTGTGTTTAATTACCTTTTCAGTCTTGACCAAGTCCTCTGGCCAGTCTTTCATTCTGCAGTAAAACAGTGAGATACAGATATTAACAGTGACTGTAGTCTGAATACCGGGATGTTGGGCTACACTGTGTGCTGGAATAGAGATTAGGCCTTGTCAGCCAGAGAGAGAGCCTCGTTCTCAGACCCAGAGTTGACCCTGGGATTACAGCCAGGTCACCGGGGAGAGAGGATTGTGGGTTTCTGGACAGTGTCAGCCCTATGAGATGTGCTAATTGCAGTTGCTGACCTTGTAAGGTATTGTTTACCTTCTACCATAATAGGCAATGTCTGGGAAATACTCCAGGTGACTGGGGGACACTGAGGTGAACATCTTTCCTGTTTATATGAGGTGATTTCCTGTAGGTTATGGTATTTAAGGGAATTTCTGATGCGCAATAAAGTCTTTGCACCTTTACCACCATGTGTGCAGAGTCCCTGCCCATGCGTGAATGCTGCACCTGGACATAGAAAAACAAAATAATAAATGCATTCCTCTCCCACTTCCTTTCAATTTTTATGCACTGCTATCTGCTGTATCAGTGACAGCTTCTTCTGATGCCTCATGCCATCCCCTAATCTTCACTCTTATTGCAGCGTCTTTGCTGGTTTTCACAGGTGCATTTAAGCCTTACTGGTGTGAACATCAGACTATCTCCAGCTGCTGAGCTCCTTTAATACCACAATTTGAGAGCAGGATGAATGAATCCCCTTATCTGAAATATTTCAAGTTTCACATTATTTATTTCTGGCAGTCTGCTGTGTCCCAGGATTGAGGTGTCTGGATTGCTGCATGTGGAAATTCGTCAGTCCTGATTGCACGTGGGTCATAAACAGTGCTCAAAATCTTTTTGTACTTTTAAATAATTTTCATTATCTTTCTTGTCGCAGTTGATTTTGGTCTCAACCAAACCTGCCTTACATTTCCTCCCCTCTAAAGTTGATTTATCACAGTGTTCTTTAGGGTTACAGAGGTGAATCCAGTGTTTGTACTTTCCACCTCACTGGTAGTTTTGACCCTTTATGGAATGGGTCATCATAGGAAAGAAAATTGCGATTAGTAAGCTGTTTTCTTAAAAACACTCCCCCAAAGCAACCCAAAACCCATGAAAAGCCAAAAAATCTACCTAACAAACAAAATCTCCCAGATCTGTTTGTTTTTTTAACAGGTAAGATGCACTAATATAGTCAGCAACCTGGAAAGCTCTTTACCTTGTTTAATCTCTGACTGACATATGCAGAATTTATATTTTCAGGAGACATTTTATTGCCTTGACATCTGCTTGTCGAGAGGTCTTCTGCTGAGATCAGCCAAAAGTACACAACCTGGTACCATGAAGAAGGCTTAGCTTGGAAATTCTCTTCATTTTGTACTTTTGCTTTCCGTGATGTTACTTGTTCATTACACTTCAGACAGCTGAGCATCAATACCATCTTAAGACCCTTTCTACCATTTCTCTGTACTCATGTGAGTTCCAAACTGATGTATGAACCAGCTCCACGTCTTTGGAGAAGTTGAGTTGTTCCAATGTTCACAGAGGCATTAGGAATTTCTGATTAAAAAATAACGCCAACTAAAAGTCATCCTTCATTTATGTGAGGTTTGTTCATATGCCTCTGTGGAGCTGAGACACCATGGGTAATTCCTTGAATCCCTGAAACCAGGAAGGGTGTTACAGTGTGTTTCAATGGATGACTGGAGTGGGATATAAAATACAGGCTGTAGTGGGAAGTTTGAGTTGATTGTCTGGTTTTGGACGTAATGAAATGATAAAATTAATTAGAAGAAATTTGTCTAGAGAGCAGTGTTTTGAGGCATGTTCTGGATGTGTCAGGGTCTATAGAAAGAGAGAAGCTTCCCTGATTGACTTTTAAGTGCAACTTCAAAATTTTTCTAAGTCTAGAAACCCTGATGGAGAACATTTTTCCATGAGTGGCTTTTTTTCTAAAATTACTGTTGTAACAGACATGAGGATTCTAATTGTGCTGACAGTCAAAATGGCCAAGCCTCTGCACCCAGAGTGGCTTGGCAGTCTGGAGCAGGGGAGTTCATTCAGCTGTAATATCTGGTTCTTTTTAAAACTTTGTATTCCTCAATTGTAATTTTTGTTAAGTACCTTCTTAGAAAAAATAAAGCCCTTGAGCTTTAAATATAAAATCTTGGATTCATCTTAGGAAATTGAGTTTGCAGGTCTTTTGTGGAGCCCAGAGTAAGGTAAGAGGGGTATTTCTCTGTGTCCATTTGCATGGAACAGCGTCCAGAACTAGGCATTAGTGCAGTCCACTAAACCATAAATAAGTTACAGATAACTTCTCGGGTAAGATCAATGGCCCTGTTACTCTGTGGCTCTAAATAATCACATTAGGGGCCTTGGTCCGGGTACGATTTTTTTTCTGGAAAAAAGTGAAAAAAAGAGAATTTTTTTCTTCCTGCCTGTGCCAGTGGCGTGTTCTGAGCACTACCCTTGCAAGCAGATAGAGACAATCTGATTGCTTTTCAAATTGAACCTGTTGCTTGCTGTTTGTATACTTCTGGTTCTCTCATTTACCTTGCTGCTGAAAAAAGAGCCTTTGACTTCTCTTGCGTGTATTTTTTTAAATCACCAACACCCAGGATTGGACCTCAATGTGGAGTCATTCTGCTTTGAGAGGTATCCATCTTAAAACTGCAAACTGCTCCAGAAACTGGAAACAGACCTTTTAATGTGATTGATTCTGTAAGTAAGGAAAATGAACACATCTAAAGAGAACAGTCTGGTTATTAACGCACACCTCCCCTGGGAAATGTGAATTTGGAAATTAAATATGTATTGACTGTGACTTTGAGGGAAGCACAGCCTTACAGCAGGAGAGTGGTTAAACTTGCATGGATGTGTGTTTGCTATTTCTTTCATTGCAGCATAATGAACTGAAAACCTTCTAGTGCCAATGCTGGGTGAAAGCGTAGATTTTGCGTAGTTCTGGAACAGGATCTGTGTTTCCAGGAATAAAAAAGCATGGTGGGTTTATTAAATGTGGATTTGTTATTTTGTATATCCTTAACAGTTCGTGTCTGTCTTATTATTTTGCTTGTTTTCTTTCATTTTTGCAATGTGTCCCAGATATATTGGTTCAATTTTGTGCGTGCCTGTTCAGAATTCCTGCCCTTGCACCTTTGATGTATTGTAATAGTACTGGGAGACCTCTACCCCATCCTGCTTGTTTTAGTTGGTATTTGCAAATATTTAAGAAAATATAAGCTTAGTTTCCTTGTAATGTAGGTGACACACAAGACCAAGTGTGGCCAAAGGAGATTTAACTGGAAAACTGAAGGCAGAGGAAAGCACAGACTTAGACTGTGATTTTTGTGAGGAAGGCAATCCCATTATTATTATTTTTAATTTTTGAAGGTATTCCTAGTAACTGAAATATCAGTATCACCAAAAAAAAAGTCTCCTTCAGGATGGGATTAATTCAAGTTCTGAGGTGAAGTCAAGCTTGCCTTCAGACAAAGAAGTTCACTGAGCATTTTGGGCTGAACTGTCCCTTAATGTCGGAGCAAGAAACTTCCCTGTGGCTCAGCTAAAATAGGAGATGCTGGTGTGAGAGAGCAGTGTCTCACAATGGCAATATATTTAGTGCCAGCATAAAAAGGTTACTTTCAATCAATTGTCCTGAAGTTAGTTCCCAGGTATTTGCTGCTCATCATAAGAATTCCTATCCCCATATCCTTCTGGGAGAACAGGGACTTCCCAGCTGTGTCTAGGGAACGCTTTTCATTAACTAGTCCACGTTTTAAAGGATGAAGAATGTTATGGCGTTTTCGATAGCTTGCCCTGGGCCATCAGCGACAATCATTCCTTCAGAAAGGGGCTACTCAATTCTCCTGAAGTGACGAAACATAGTTAAGGCATGGGGAGCTAGAAGCAGCTCTGTCAAAGAATGTGCAGTGGCACAGTACACTTCCATTCAAAGGTGGGCTGAATGTTCCCTTAAACAGATATAGAAGAGAGATAGAATGACAGATGTTTGATGATTAATCACTTCCATCCAAAGGAAGGATAAAAATTTTTCCAACCTCGAAACTGTAGAAATCCACTAAGGTCATTAAAACCAGTCTGATTTGCACCACCAAACAATGAATTGCAGTTTTTCTCTGCTTTGCACAGTAGTGCGTATTTTTGGCAATAAAAATGCGTTCTCACATCTTTGGAGCATTCCACCAGCTCTTGTCACCCATGTGCTGCTGAAGCTGTTTATCCTTTGAATGACTCTGACTTGATCAACGCTATCCCTGTGAGGATGTTCATCACAGACTGTACTTTGCCTCACAAGTGTGGACACAGTAAACTGACTTGAACAGTCTTGCTCAGGTTCACCGGTGCTGTTCAGGCCAGAAATTTTTACCACGAACTGCCAGAGGTATAAGCCTTGGGCCTTAATATGGATTATCTCCATCTATGAACACACTAGGCTTAGTTCAGTTTGTGAGGCCATGTCTGTACAGAGTCACTCGCCTTACGCAAACTGTGTAATTTCAAATGCATCAAAATAGGAAATTAATTCATAGCTGTATCCTCTAAAATTATTTCTGCTGTGGAATTCTTCATGTGTCAACAGATTTTTAGAGCAGTGTCATGAGAGAGAGGGAGGGTGAGGAATACCTGGTTTGGAACTGAAACAAAATTTTAAAGAAAATCAAGCAATTTTACTACAAGCTTTTCTTAAACTTGCTGTTGAGACAAATGTAAAGACATTTCTTTCTTCAGTCTTGCCACAGACTAAGAAGATTAAGCAGAATTAAACAGCAGTAGGGCACTATGCATTTGGGCTCATCTTCCAGGTCTAGAAGTGGTTGACCCTCTGAAACTGTTGCTGTCCCAAGTAACACCTGAGAATACCCATTTGTGTCCCTTGTTCCTTAGCAATTAAAAGCTGACATTTTAGTTCCATGTATTCTGCAGACATCATCTGTAGGTGCCTCTGTTGCAGTTGGAGGTGCTGATTATATCAGTGAAATTCAGGGTGCTCGCCGGGGACTGAAGAGACTGGTGCATTTACATTTACCTCCTGGGCTTGCCATTTAATTGGATCTAAAATCAATTTTCAATTAGTAGTGGTTTGGCACCTCATATTAGCTGTTAAAATTGTGAATAAATGTAAATAGTAAAGCATGCAAAATTGTAATTTTACCTTAATGAAATGAGCATTAGCAGCATTAGGATGAGATGTGCAGAGTTCTTAAAGAGCTCAGGAGAGTTAACACTGACATGTCCAGATATGCCAGGCATTTCCAGGTTGGCCATATGTATGTCATACCAACACAGCAAATGTTGTTTTGCTGTGTTGGTATGACTCTCCTGCTGATGGAGACACAGGACATCCTTACATACCATCCGTGTGATTCGGGTTAAATGGAAATAGGTAATAGAAAATGGGAGCAAAATCTTATAGTAGGCTTGTCAACACTTACATGTTAAATCAGCCCTACTGTGTGAAAAAAATTAACTGCAGCCTCAAACTAAATTTATCTTAGAGAGATTAAGCAGGTCTGAGGCAAAACTAAAATGTATCTAGGGCATGTGTGTCTGAACATCCTGGAGAATAATATCTACAAGTGGGGTTTCCATTAATAATTGTCTTTGGTTTCTAAGATCTATGGTTTTCCAGTCAGTGGTTGATATCTGTCTTCTAGAGCATGAGCCCTTGGCCCCTTTCCTGTCAGTGCATCTGCATCACCTCGCAGCAGAGAACTGGTCAATAACTTTGCATTCTCTTCCATCCTGTGAGTCTCTTCCAGAAAGACCATTTTGCAACCATTGCCTTTCAGGCTATTTGTTTTCAATTGTTTTAACACCAAATCAATACAACAGAGAAGGGCTCAAATGGTAAACACTGAAAATGGAAATGCAGTTTCTCCTGCTAACCCCCACATGAGTTTTCATTATTTTCAGCAAGGATTGCATGTTTCTGTTTCCCCAGTTTACAAGGAGTTGTACTCCTGTGAACAGCCCAGGTGATTTTCTTCCAAGCATTTCTGTAGAAAGTCTGTGGAGGTCTTCCACAGGAATAAGTTTAATGACAAACAGGGTAGAAGTAGTTGGAATGTTGTAAGGACAAACTGCATGGTCTTCAAATTCTATTAAATGAACTATCTTTTTAAAGGACACGTGGGAAACATTAAAAAAACAACAAAAAAAATCCCATCCTGAAAACAATGAAATTTTTGTTAATGAGTCACAAGTTAGGAAAGCAATCTCATAGTGTGTGTGAGGCAGGAATTAATAAAATCTTCTCTTCAAGCAGCCGATTCTAGCAACACCTGATGTTTACTTTGCTCCTCGCGCTGTCGGCGATCTGAGGCTGCTCTGACTGCTCCAGGCACTGGGACCCTTCTGGAGGCTTTGAAGGAGTCACTGGAGATTCCACGTATCACCCTTGCTCTTGGCTGTTTCCCTCATTCCGGCAGTCCCGGCACTGACCCCTGGCTGAAAGAGAGGTCTCTGGAGGATGGAGTGCCGCTGTCACCAGGCTGATACACGACTGTCCTTTGAGCTTCTTACTCCCAGTCAAGTAAAGGAAGTAATGGAAAACTTGCAGGAGACTTTGCTGCTATATATTTTCTTTTTCTATTCAGGTATAACATGGCTACAGATGGCCTTGGTTTAGCATTCCTGGTTTTCCAGTTATGTCCAAGTTCTCTTCTAAGGCTGGGCCTCAGTTCTCTGACTCAGTCCAGTTTCTACCATTTGCAGCCATAACTATAGTAATTCCTAGAAAAAAGGTGAGCCCACCTTACACTTGTTTCCTGCAAATACTTCCACGTATGTATTGAAGAGTGTATTTTCTGTATTGTTTTAGAGATTCTTTTTTTGTTTTCAAAGAAGTTCTTAGAAGAAAACAGTGTTTATTTTTAAACTTAGTATTCAGGGCTGCTTGAAGATCAGAATTCCTTTGGAGTCACTGGGTTTTCACTACTGCAATGTTAATTAAGCCTGGTGGAGGAGTAGAAGGCGGTGGCTCTTGACCTTCTATATTTATTTTGTCTAGCTACTGCTGTACTTTCTTTTCCTTCTCTGCTCCATAGACACCAAAGACTCTGGTTTTACATCAGCTTTTGTTAATTGCCCTGTGTGTACGACCAGTACTGGGATATTTGGCCCTATTCTATTGATTTGGACAGAATCTCAGTGACATCCTTAGTGCTGTGCTGAGTAACCTGTGTCTGAGAGGTGGCTGTGGTGGCCACAGAGTGGCTTGGGTTGGAAGGAACATTAAAAATCACCTGGTTCCATACCATGGGCAGGGACACATTTCACAAAACCATGTTGCTCAGAGCTCTGTCAAGCCTGAGCTATAGACTTGGTCTTACTACTTTTACCTAAATACTTAGCTATCTAACTTCTATTACCTGTCTACTGTTACCTGTTGCCTAACCCTTAAGTCTAAACCTCCCTAGATTTTCATGAGCCACCTCTGAGCTTCTCCAGGTCCATCTGGACGACACTTCATGATGGGATGCTCTTTTTCAGCTCATATCTGGAGAAAAGCAGCTGCTGTAGAGGTGCAACCTTCATCATTCAGAAGATTTAAGCACAATTTCATAGGCAGAGATCTGACAAACATCTGCTTGAAAACATTGGTCATATATGAGACGTTTTCTGATGTATTGTCTTGACTCTGTGCTGTTCCATGTTAACCCTTCTGTGTTGATGATGTGGGTCTTTAAAGGGAAGAAAAATCTGTCAATAATTGCTTAACAATAGTATGGATTATGTAAAACAGAATATGTCACTGTAAGAGGGAAGAACATGGGAATTCATGGGTTTCAGTAGGGAATGGTATAAACCCCCAAATCCCCCGAATCTTTACCAAAAAAATAGAATTAACTGTGCTAAAATGAGTGCTTGGAATTGTTCCTATAACCGTCTGGTTGTTTATGGACATGTTAAACAGGTTTTGTGTAAGAAGCTATTGGCAACCATCATTAAAACTTCCCCAAATATATATTATTTATGGCACACTTATTCTCTGTAGTAAGTAAAAATTTAAAGGCTTAAGTAGCTTCAGATGAACTGCAGCTGTAACATTCTGTATCTTATTGATTACTCCAGCTGTCTTTAATGACTCTTACTCTTGAGGTGTTCTGAAAGCTTTTACCAGTCTATAATTAGTAGATTTATTTCAAAATCAAAACATTCCCAACTACTTTGGCTCAACATGTCTTACCCTTGTCTCATTTTCTAAAGTTCCTAAATGTGTTGTCTCACACCAATGTTGACTGCTGCAACTGACACAAAAAATATATCTAATTTGACTCTTAGACAAAAAAAAAGGAGCTGTTCCACAGTGCTGTGAGGGAAAATCATGAAAAGCAATACAGTGCAGAGAACTCCCCATCATTTCTCTCAAACTTCTTGTCCCCAGTTGTGGGGGAATAATGAAGTTTGTGGCTCCGGAGAGGAGGCTGGTGCTGGGCACATTTGAAAATCAGACCCTAGACTGAAGTTGTGCTTTTCCTGCTGACTCAGTGTACAGCAGCTTTCTGCTGAGCCCAGGGCTCTCTTAGCACAGGCTGGGTCTCATCCATCTGCTCCTAGGTAATGCCAGTGTTTCCAAAATTCTTTATAGGGGAGCAGTTGATGTGACTGATGCCTCTATTCTCTCAGAAATTGCCAAGATGAAGTGAGGACTCTTCTGCTCTTCTCAACCCAAAATATTTCTTTACTTATGCAGAAATCTCAGAGGAGGCTGGAAGAGGGCTGGGAGTTGTATGCAACTGAAATTCATTATTTCACTGTGTCACTTAATCCATATTACAAACTCTTCTTTTTTTTCCTTCAATGCTTTCTTTGAGAGCATCATCATCATTGGAAACTTCAGCTGCCTGTGGTAACTCCACTGAAGAAGAATCAGTCTGGGCATAATTTACAACCCTTTTTTTTATTTCTCAGCTCTGTGTGTTGATTATTTCTGCTTAACATTTAAAGATAAATTAATGCTGTGGTACACAATGATTAGCATAATAAATAGGGAGATTTCAAGCCTTTCTTCAAGTTAAGGAAGAACCAGCCTGTGTTGAAACCCTGCCATATGTGCAACATGGGGAAAAAGAGAGAACTTGGAAATACAGAATAGGCATCTTTATTGCTCTTCTGGCAAATTCAATCTTGTAAAATTTTTCTTCACTAGGGACAGGATATCTTGGATCATCTGATTTTACATTTGAACCTGGCAGTCCTTTACAAGCCAGGACAGCTCAGCAGTGAATATTAAATTGTAAAAATAAGGAAGTGTTTTTTCAAAGGGCAGAATACATTAGTAATATAATGTGTTATAACCTCTAAGCTTTACCTGTATAAATACTTGAAAGTCTGTCAAGCTGCCTAGATAAAATCTTGATGTTTTCAGCAAATAAATCTTTCTAATGCGTTGACCCTCTATTTTTCTTGAGCCAGTTCAGCTATGGAGAAATCACTGTGACCAGGAATGCTCCATCAAGCTTCTGGTTTTTGTGACAGCAGGAGTTTGTCAAGCTTCTCTTATAGCTGTAGCCTGAACTTGGAAATACACAGTGATGGAAGGGAGACTGAAAGCTCTGGAACACTGTGAGTCATCTTTGCAACTGTCTGGATGAATATCTGCCTTTTTAGTGCTTTCAGGTATCACTAATGGTTCTGCATAGAAAAAGTGATGGTTTGGGTTCTTTTGGCAAATCTCCTTTACTTGGTTCCACTTCAAAATACGTCATAGGTATTTCTGGATTTGCTAATTACAAGCCAGCCAGGCATGTTAATGTTGCAATTTATAGCCACAGCAATTAGGCAACGATAGTGAGATGATGAATCCCAGGATCAATAACAAATGAACCCTGGCTAATTGCCGACTTTAGTTGATATGATAAACCCACAGATCATGTTTGGTAAATGGTTTCTGGACACTGTATCTGGACTAAAGTTCAGGTCTTTGCTCCATGTCCCAACAAATGAATTATCTGCATCTGCAGTCCTGTGGTGAAGGGTTCCATCACTTACCTGTATCTTTTGTGGAGGGGAGCAGCACCTCCTTTGCCATTAGTTCATCTGGTGCCTCCTCCTTACCTATGTGCCACCTTTCGTGATACTCTGTGACCTCATGCCATACTGACCAACAATTTGCTATTTCTCTCTGCTCTTTTCATCTTGCTTATATTGACCTCATGGCTGCCTAATATTGCACAGAAGAGTCAAAGCTCTCTGCTTCAAAAATCTTTGCAGTTCAGCATTTGAGCAGCACTTTAATAACCAGTGCAGTGTTCTGGTCTTGCTGTCTGCAACGTGCTACAAATAACTTGTAGGCAAAATTATCTCATGAAATCACATTTCACGTAAGGAATTTATAGTTTTTAGCTGGGAATTTAAAATTAACTGATCTTATTTTTGTATCTTTCTGTTTTGCATAGTAAAGTAATAAAATCTTGCCTTGCAAAACTAAAGAATTGCAATGCAGGGAAAGCAGTAAGATCTGGAATTTTTCACTCTCTATGCTTTGTGCTTAGTCAGCTGTAGTGGAGAGGTTTACAGAAGATTCTTCCATAAATTCCCTCAATGAAAGTGGCTTGTATGGGTTTTTTCCACACTGGCTTTTCCTATGGCTTTTTCTTTTCACCTGCTTAGTCATCACCTGGCAGGACACATTTAGTGACTGGCAAAAGAAAGAGGGTGAGAACTTGGATTTTAAGTGAATTATTTTCAGGTAAAAGTTTTTGTTCATAGAAGGCATTGATGAGGATGAAAACATGCATCAGCCAGAGCCTTTCTGACAAACACAAATTGGGAAAACTTCATCAGAACTGAGGTATTGACATCTGGTTTCAGTGTTGTGTTCTTCATTAGGTATCTGCAGGGCAGGTTTAACAGCTGAATAGGAAACCTGAAGATGTCTGGGCAGACAGATTGAGGCAGACAAAGAGGTTGCCTGCTTTGCCTGGCTGCTGAAGGAAGCTGATTTATGTGGATGGGAGGGGAAAGTGTTAATACAGTTCAGAATTGCTAAATATGGGCATTTTTCACTGTTTTGTTAGTATCTGGACAAGGTGCTTCAAACAGCTTCCTTCACTTCCCAGAGTGGTGACTCTGAAGCCTGGTTAACCAAAACTATGAAGGCCTCTTCATAAAAAAATAGAAGGATGTTCTTCAGTGCAGTGTGGCATGAAACCCAAAGAGACCCAGAGTCTGAGCAGGTCTCAGTGGCTGCCCAGGACTGGTTAATTGAGTTGTACAGTGGCTCAGAAATGCAGCATCAGGAATATGTGCTGAGCTGTTTGTTACAATTAGGAATTCTACGCACAGCAGCCCCTTGATGAGGCTGAGTGATGTTTGCTTATGGTACCTTACTTCTGAATTTTCCTTACCCTACACTACTTGGCTTTGCAGCCTTGATTGCACTATTTAAACAAGGGACATCCGTGTAATGGATGATGAATAGGGCTTTTTTTGTTGGATTTTGAACACAGTTAAAAAAATAATTTCCAAGAAAACTTCCCATAATTATTTTATCTCTGTCTTTAATTGGTAAATTACTCCTTGTAAGTCTGACAAACGAAGAGTCTTCTTTCCTGGAGTGATTTGATTGGCAATTTAGAGATGATTTCTTAAACTGGAAGAGAGTATTTCATAAGATTAAATATAAAATTGCAGAACTGCTCAAGGCCATAATTTCCCTGCTTTCTTCTAGAAACAGTGTTGTGCTGGATATATATACACCAAACGTGCTCTTGTGACATTGGTACTGCAAAAGAGACACACTGGTAATTTCCTTGGATCTAAAACTGATGAATCCACTCCATCCTTGTATCTGTTCTCTGCTGCAAAATCCTTCAGTTTTCTTGTAAATAAACACACTTTAAACCATAATCTTAACATATTAGAGGCAATTGGTGTCTGTTGCATCCTTTTAGCTTATCTGGTGGTAATGCTTTTTTTGTTTCTTAGCTTGCAAAGTCTTTTTTTTAATATGTGTAAAAATTTGCTTTCTAACAGGGACAATTTGGTGAAGTGAAAAGGTGGATAAAAATTTACTATTAAAAATTACGAAGAGACTAGGTGAGGTCTCCTCCTATACAGAGCAAATGCTAAAGTAAGCTGGGAGGGGCAGGACACAAACTGATTAGAGAGGTTTTGGCAACAAGAACAGGTACTGAACCTTGAGTATGTTAAATAAAATGACAGACACAGAAAGGCTGCAAATCACATAAGGCAAAATATTAATGAAGGCCAGAATGTCTCTAATGCTTTGTGCTAGAACTAACTATTAATAAGCTATGTTGAATCTCTCCTATTTGACTTGATAGGGTTGTTCACAAGCTGGGGGTCTGTCAAGTGAATTACTCCTTCAGTCCCTGGGCTGTCCAAGTGCAAACATCTCTGCTGATCTGTGATCACTTATTGCTTGGGACTAGATTAAAACCCCGTTTCAGCAATAGCCTGAACATTGCTGTGGCAGAGCACTGCAGCTGTCCCTGACGTAGCCAGTTAGACAAATCACTGATTTTTCTTAAAGTTTTCACAACATTTATGTAGCCAAATCAAGCTTGTCATTTCTTAACCCTTCCCTGTTTTACTGAGACCTTCATCAAAGCTCTCAGTGATTTTATTGCCACTAATGACAGTGATGCATCACTCTTCATTGCTCTGGCAAAAACCTCAAGTATTTGATGCACTGACATACCCTGTTGTACTCCAGTCTTAAGATCCAATACAGTCCTGAAGTCTGTCGAGAGAAGCCCATGATCCCTCTTGCACAGATAAATATCGAGTATTTAGTTCTATAATGGACAGCGTTTTTGGATTTTAGACAGTTACAATGATAAACAAGTCTGTGTTTTAAATGAAAGCAGGACACTGCTGAAAAACTATCAGTTATTTCTAGCATGGCTGGTGTAGGGGAGATGAATTGGTGTTAGTACAAAAGGCTAATTCTCTTAAACCCTCCACAGCCTTGATGTCTTTTGATAAATCTTACATTTTGCTGTGAATTAAATTAATAGTTTCTCCTTGTGCTGTGCATCCGAGATCTATGGAATTTGATAAAAAAAGACAAGAAACCCTTTCAGGTCTTACATCGCCCTCCAGCATCTCTGTGGAGCTCTACAGTGCTCAGAAAAATGAGCAGTAAGTGCAGCATTTCCCATCACAAGGCACAGACCCTTTCTGGCAAGGAACCTCGGTTGGGGACATGTTTGCACCCAGGCCTGTGATGAATCAGCAGCCCAGCCATGACAGTGGTTTGAGGGAATGAAAAAAAAGCCTGATTTTTGCTGTTACATTGAACAGCATTGGTTGTAATTACGCAAGAATGCTCTCTGCAAAATAATCTGATTTGTTTCCAGTGGGTTTGGAAGCTGGCAAGGTAAGTGTGCATTCCTGCAGAGGCAGGGAAAAGTTTGCTGAGAGTGCTTTTAGTAGCTGGCTTTGCTCTGATAGCAACAGCCACTCTGGAATGATATAAAAGCCATGGCAAAAGGTGCCTGAGGGAGTTTTTCTGGCTTTCTAAGCTCCAGTCCCCAAGTGCATCTATTTCCTTAAGCCAGAGGGAGTTACGTAGTCAAACACTTCTGTAATTTAGAAGTTTCTCAGAAATTTGACCCCAAGGTCAAAGCAGTATTTGTGTGTCACCAGTTGGTGATTTTCTCCTAGCAAGTTATGTGCCTCTGTTTTTTGCCAAATTATCTAGTGCTAATATATGCTATTTCTAACTTTGGGGATTTGAGCCCTGAAGGACATCCTGGAAAAGATGGATTTTTTTGTGTTTGTGTCCCATGTCCTGGCTGGAATTTAGAGCTGATACGTGCTTAATTCTCCTTAGGTTACACCAACTCAGTGTTTCAAAAGGAAATTAAGTTTGAGATTCTCCTGGGTGTTGCTTTTTTTGGGTCTTTTGATGGGTTCCACTCCACCCCAGTCAGGCTCCCTATTCTAATTCTTAATGTATCAAACTAGGAGAAGTTTTTTCCGTTGTATTCAGTATGGGAATTGCATTTTCTTTATCTATTTGGGGACCTGTAGACAACTTGTTGATTAATGAAATTTTTTTATACCTGGAGGTTGCTCAAAGCTAATACGGTAGTGCCTAAGAGACTTTGATAAGAATACATTTCTCACATAGGGTTTGTATAGACAAGAGTCCTCCTTCACCACTGAGACCCTTTTTCTGTGTTACTGCAACCAGACTGAAAAGGAAGAATGCAGTGGGGAATCTGCCAGGCTATCTCAAATCTTTTAACAGCCTCCTCATTCCCAGTGCTGAGATTTCTCTCTGTTATTTGGTTTTCCTTGCAGAAACAGTGACCACTACTAATATTTCTGAAAAACAAAATACAAAGTGTTTTGTGCATTTAAGCAACAGTTTAGAGATCAGTCCTGAAGAGGAACTCGCAGCATCTGAGATAACATGTTAGATATAAAATGTGTGAGAGGGTCCTCACGCAGCTGAATATAACAAGAGAGTGGAGAGGTGTTGCAGACAGTGGAAAATAAAGCCCTGAGGGCTCAGCTGGCATGCCACTCAGGGAGAAGGTAATGCCATCTTCCTGCCTTTAACACTGGAATTCTCATTGAGTACGAGATACTTTCAGTAAGTGCTGAAAAAGAGCTATTAAATCTCAGCCAGCTCAAGGGTCTGGCTGTTTTGTAAGGACTTCAAAAGAAATCAGAAATCGAGGCATGAACACAAAACTTTTTGTCTTGTGTGACTTCATTTTGGTCCAGATGCCACAAATCTCACTGCAATTAGTAGTGAAGTCCCAGTGGATCTGATAAAGAATTGATTTAAAGGGGCTGTTGGTGGAGCAGAGGGGAGTGGAACAGTTGTGGTGTCAGCAGCAGGTCTGCACAAACACACGGGCAGTGACCACTCCAGTGCTGTATTGATGAGTACTGTTGAAAGGGGGAAATTTGTGGGGGTCAAGAACAGCATCATGAAGGGAATAAAAACCTGCTTGGCTTTAGCCCTGTGAGATATGGAAAGAAAACCAACATTTAGGTTTGAGGTATGACCAACAACTGGAGAAATGTGGGCCTTGGCATTGTACCCAGAAGAGAACACGTTTTTATGGCAAATGATGAAGGGAAGGAAGGGAGGATTAAGTGGTTTGAAAGAATGGCTGTGGAGCCACTTAAATGAGCGGAAAAGAAGCTGTTGAACCCTAAGCCATTGTGGTACTTTGCTTTGTGTTCTACAAATATTTTTCTGCTCTTGGCCTATGTCCAATATTGTAAGGACCTACAGGACAAGCTGGGTGTTCAATTGTCAGCGCCAAGAAATGGCACTGAAAATATGTCTTTAGATGATGATGGCATCTCATGTATCAGTGCTATCCATGGCATGGTTTTCTTCTCTTTATGGGTGAATAACTTAGAGCAAAGGCAAGCAAGTGGGCTTGGCATCTGGAAACTGAAATCTTGAGGGGTTATTCTATTAGCAGCTGAAATAGTAACATTAAACACTTCCTAGTGTTGCCTAGTTTCTAAGTTCTGCTCATGGAGAAGCACTGCCTGGCTGAATTGTGCTTTCAAGGCATGAGAACAGAAGAACAAACTCCACTGTGCAACATTTGTTGGGTTTAGTCTTACAATAAGTAATTACAGCTATTTGTTCTCTAAGGGAATCGGAAATTTCCTGCAGCAGGTAGTCTTGGGTGGCCAGGAGTTTTGCTTGGATGATGCCCCAGAAGCCTGGAGCACCCCTGGAGCTTGTCAGGCAGATGGAGGAATCACACAGTGCAATTTCTTTCGTGGCATTTCCATCATTAGATTGGATTTCCCTCCTCCCATAAGCTAAAATAAGGGACTGTGAATAAACCTCAGAAAATGATAGAATTTATTAAAGCTTGGAGTTATGAAAGCTTCATTTTAAGTCTAATTTGAAGCAACTGCTCAAAGACTCTGCGGTGCTGGTTAAAGATGTAAAACAGAAGACAGTTTCATAGTAATTTTTTTTGACAAAAATTACACTTTTTTTCATCTAGTTCTGAGAGTTGTGGAATAAATTGAGATGCTATAGCTGGAGAGAGCAAGAACTGAACTGGAGAGATTAAAATGCAATACTAATACAAACTAGCACAAGTTCAGTGTAGGTGCACAAAGACTCACTGCAGCAGTAGGGGTACAGTGGCAGTCCAGGATATACAGAGTAAACACTCATTCACTGCAGGAGCACTGGGGTCTCTGCATTCGTTTCCTTCTCCTTGCATGACCTAGACAAGTAAA
Source organism: Oriolus oriolus (assembly GCA_013400235.1). Lineage (NCBI taxonomy): Eukaryota > Metazoa > Chordata > Aves > Passeriformes > Corvidae > Oriolus > Oriolus oriolus. The sequence goes on from VXBT01004886.1 coordinate 199,327, forward strand.
TTGGAGTGAACTGAAGCTAATAAGCAGGGTACCTGTTGGTGTTTAGAGACCTTGTTGCTGCTTGAGTTTCCTCTGTCCCTACTTTACACTGCTCTGTCCATGATCTCCCTTTCCATTCCTGCTTTGTGTCCTGCAATCAATCCCCAGGACAAGAAATTACTCCCTTTTCTATCTTCCCCTTCCCTCCCTTTAGCTGAGGTGCTGCTTTCAACCCTTCACTATTCTTGAGAGCAAAAACTGTACAAGATACTGTATGACATACGGGATATTTGTGTATTTCGACATTTCAAGCCCAGGTTGTGTCCCTCCACTGTGGTTTATAAATCCTCTGGGGTCAGGACGTCTCCCTGCTGTGTGTGTGCAACTCCTGACACAATTTCCTGTCCACATGGCTTGGTCTGTACATACCATCTAAGAAATATGAGTAGCAACAGTAATAGCAAAGGAATCTTCCCATCAGTCTTGAAGTTATCCAGAGTATCAGCTTCAATACAGTGGCATGAAGTTTCTAGTTTATGAAATTTATCTGAAATGAACAGTGAAGTAATCAAAAAGAAAAACCCAAACAAGTATGTGCACTAACATCAGAAGGTTTTTGATCCTGAAACTGGGACTGTGCAATTAATCTGGTTTTCCAGAAGCTAGCAGAAACTTCCAAATGTGAAATTATTCCTCTTTTGCAGAAATGAAAGGATTCAAAAGATCAGCCTCAGCAGTTTCTGCTGGGACTGTGCCCAGGGTATGTCATTTATTGTCTAATTTTTTTCAATTAGATTGTTGTTTCTCTTTCCAAAGAGAGGATGTCCGACTATTTAATCCAATCTAGCTCCGTTATTGTTTTTATCCTGCTGAGCGTCTCACTGCGAATCCAATTGTGCTCTTATAGCACAGAGCTTGGGAGACCTCCAGAGAACTTTCACACTACTTTCCCAGCAGCCAAGCTTACTGGGGTCAAGATCTTTGTTTTGGTTGCAATGTACAGAATATTTCCATCACGCTGTTATTAGCTGGGGAAGGTCTGGGTGGAAGACAGGGTGAGAAATGCAGCTATAGTTTTAAAAACTGAGGAGCATTTATGAGAGGATTTCTTGAAGGTCATCTTCATCTGTTCTCTAGCCATTTTGTTCCATAGCCAGGTGTTTAATGTCCTTTTTGTGGTGGCAATTGCCATGTTTCCAGATTTGCTGTAGGGATCTCTGTCATTTGTTCAGAGTGTACAGTGTCTTGTACACTGTGCAGTACTGGTACAACTGAATATACAACAAAATATACCAACAAAATATACCAACAAAAGATACATCATTGCTCACTATCTGCTTCTGGATGTTTAATGAAGATCACTGTAACTACAGCACGCTGTGATCCTTTTTTACTGTCCTGTAGCAAAGAAGTAAACTGAAGGTAAATCCAGACCATGTGGAAAGAAGCTGAAAGATTCCCATTAGCTCCTGTGAGAAGTGGATGGGTTTTTCTGCGAGAAGCTGAAAGAGCCCTTGAAAACAAGGCTGACCTCCAGATCAGAGTATAACTTAAATCTTCTCTGCAACTTTATCACCATCTGCTTTCAGTTCTGTTCACGCTGCAGAAGGTCACACACAGAAACTTGCAGTAGACTTGAGAAGTGCCTCTCTGTCCTTAAAAGTAAAAAGTGAGGCATGGAAAAACAAAGGTGGCTGTATTGCCAACTGGTGTTTCTATAAGGGGGGAGTTACTCATCAAGGTGCTGCCAGGGAGATAGTTTTAAAGCCATTGTGCTTGGATATCTACATTCTTTTCCTGCTAGTTATTAGAAGCAAATGATTCCCTGTTGTGATTAGAGGGACGGTGAAACATGCAGTAAATGTTTACTGAAATTAGTCAGAAATCCTCGTACCAGTTCTGGAATTACAAGTGCAATAAGCAGTAATGTTGTTTACTGCTTTCTAATTTTCAAATAAAATGTGCAGTACATGATCGCTGTGTTTAAAAATAAACCATAAGCAATCACATATATTCTGCCTGATGCTCTCAAACCACGCACACAAAAAATGACAAAGTGGAACTTTGCTATGCTTTGTAAATTAGGGAGAGGTTTGGGACGCTCAATTCCCCGATCAGGGACTCACAGACTCCTCCTGAGGGGGTTTTTCATTGTGGGATGCAAATCATAGGTACGGGGGCAATGCCTTTGATTCCTCAGCAATTTGCAGAGATGTTTGAGGTGCTGAAAAATCACAGCAGTCTATTGAAGAAAATACAATTAGCTACATCAGCAGGCTGAACACCATACCGTATTTGTGGGGTTTTTTTCCTTACAGGAGTGACTGAAATTCTCGTAACTGTGTTTATGACAACTGCTGCTTAGATATGGCAGTGCCCTGACAGAGTAAATCTGAAACCCAATGTCTGCTGGCAGAAATCTGGATTTTCCTTACTGCTAGGGATCTGGAATTCACTTAGGCTGTCCTACCCAGGAGTTGCTCACTGCTACAATTGGAGGACTGATTACTGCTAATTTTATACAGGAAGGCTTCATGCAACCTAGAGCAAGTACAGAGGCAATTAGGAAATAAGTGGCAGGAAACATTTCCATTTTTGAGACAATAACCTTAATGTCTTCATTTTTGAAAGAATTTGTCTTGTGATATTCGGGTGTAAAATTAGACACAGAAAGGCAAGCAAATTGTGATGGTCTAAAATCGAGAGATTAATTATGAGGTCTGTGATTTTATATTTTTTTCTTGCAGACAACAGGTGCAAAATGTCCTTTTTTTGTGCCATCCTTCCCCTTTTGAGTCTCTATTCCTGTCATTTTTCTGCGCAGGTTTCATATAAATAAAACATGAATGGAGTTACCTAGTCTGATCCAGATGGAAGGAAACAGGGCTGGTGTAATTCTAGTGTGGAAGATGCATTAGTTTTCATTTAAATTCTGTAAATACACATCTTCTTCACTGATCAAGTGAAGACAAACTGGGAGGCATCAGTGATAATTGTACATGGAAGGCAGGAGACCTTGGCATTGGTACCCTCACAAGCTTTTCAGTTTTGAACAACTTAATGTGGCTGAATCACTGACCTGATCTTGCAAACAATTACCCATGTGTTGAGTTTTATGCACTTCTGTAGAGCTGTTGCAGGCAGCAGGTTAATTGAAATCTGGAGTACCTGCACAATCGATAGATCAGATTGGAATGGAATTTTATGCTTGCAAACAATTTCCCTGTTGCTGTATATACTTGAATTCAGTTAATTTAGGCTCTGGTTTATGAAGCTGCTCCAATTATTGCAGAAGTTTTGTCCCCCTCCAGGTAATAGTGTCATCAGAGAAGAGATAGAAAAAGCAGCCTTGAGAATAAATTTACCCCAGGAAATGAATCAAAATTTTACCAAGGCATCGAGTCCCTGAAATTATTTCTTTCCTCTGCTGCGACAGACTCCAAACCGAGGTGAATGAATGGGCTTGACAATTACACACTCAGGTTGTGTGGTGTTTGCTAACCATGGAATACAGACAGGAACTTTACAGAGGACAATAAAAAATTATTTTGAAGGAGTCAAGTGAGTGCCGTGCTGTGCCTAGGCAGGAGTTCTGCAGTACAATGTGACCCTGAGCTGTAAAGGGACCCAGGCTCTTTGAACAGCAAGTCCATTTGTTGGGAGGGCTTGGAGAGAGCTGTGCACACGTGTGCTTATTCATGTTCCTCATTAGTGAAATAAAATGTTCTCCCTTATTCTTAGCTCGTTTATTTTTATTTTTTCAGAGCAATACTACATCCTAAAGAGAAAAAATTCTGGTGTCCATGTCAGTAGTAGTAACTGCCCTGCGTTCCTCAGCTGGCTGGGCCAGCAATAATGAACATTGGGTATTTCCACAGCATAAAATATTAGAAAATCAAGTGATTGATGGAAGAGAAAGGGAATTTATGTTGTTTCTTTTTAACCAGTTTTCTCAGCTTTGCATAAAGGGCTGCCTCAGTTAGCTGTGGTGAACTGGAGAATAGCTGCAGCTGGAAGGATCTTGATTTCTCTCCCTTACTGACACCTAAGAAGGGAAATATTAAAGTACTTTGGACTTGAGTACCTTTTAGATATTGATGCATTCTCTTTATAAGGAGCCACTTGTATCAACCAAATACCCTCATAATCAATGATAATGCAGAGATTTTCATTTATGAAGAGGACTTCTTCAACTGGAACAGGCTTTTCTGATCCCTGCACACTGGGAAGAAAATGTGATGTTGCCCTACAAAAATGCTACAAAAATCATTATGTTGCCTTTCATTAAAATATTTTTTTCCTAATAAACATTTTATGTTTAAGAATAGAAGTTAGGAATTAAGCAATTACTCAGCAGCTGACAACAACAATTAGAAAGCTTATCCTGTTTCTTCTCCAAATACAGCATTTGGAGCAGTCAGTATCTCCAGGCAGCTTAGAAAGAAAGACTCATCAAACAATTACAGTATTGCAGAGGCCACTATAATTGTATTTCATTGATTTTAAAATTTATTTGTTTAATTAGAAATTGCTTCCCAAACATGTCTTGAAACTTTTATACCCCTGGTCATTTTGTTATTATTATTATTTTTTTTAAATTTACAGCACATTCTTAGCAAATATCTGTAAACATTATGCATATTTTATATGGCATAGGCAACCATTTATTATTTCTAACATATGTTGCTAAAACATTTATTAAACTTTGATAGCTGGTTTCATGTTACTACTACTGTATATTATAAATACAATGAAATCACTCAAATGTTCCCACAATATTTCATCAACACTCACTTATTGTTAAAAACTATAGTAGTGTAAAAATGGCTGTAATGATCATAAATTATTTATGAACTTATGTCTTCCATCTCATTTTTCATTTAGGCTGTATATAAAATGACAGGATTTTCTAACAAAACTTGCTGGTAACCAAGTCAGTCACTAAGCTGACCTGGACTTGAGCACAGCAAATGAGTTTGTTCAGCAAAGGAGTCTCTAACTCTTCTTACCCTGCTTCTCAAGGGTTTCCTGCTGAGTTTGAAACCTCACTCTGCAGTCCAGCCCTTCTGCTGTGGGTCACTGCTCTTTTTCCCCTGCTTTGGTTCTGGTGTCATCACCTTCATCTCCTCCCTGGCAGATTTGGGAGTAACTGGGCTGGAGGGAAGGAGGTTGGGAGGCTTTGGGTGTGAGCTGGGCTGGGCCGAGGCTGTGGGACAGGAATCTGTTCCTGTGTGAGCAGAGTGTTTTGGGCAGAGCAGAGGAGCAGAGACTGCTGCTCTCTCCTGACCACGACTTACTTGAAAACCTGTTTCGTATAAGATGTTCAAGCGGTTCTGGAGCACGAGACAGAGTTTAGGGCTGCACCTTTCCAAGGTGCCTGGACAGTGACTCTTAACTCTTATTTGCTGGCATGAATCAGAACCACCTGCACTTCTCCAGCCTGGCCTGTGCAAGATTAATGATCTTCCTTACTTGGCAAATCCCTTCAAATTTCTCCCTCGGATATTGCACTCTATATTAATTTGTGGCCTTCGCCCTTGTCCATAAATCTTGATTTTTGACTAATAGCCTTTGAGCTCTGCTTTAATGTGCATTTGCAAGTTTAAGTTGTTTTGCTGCACTGGTGATTTTATGCCTGCAGAACAGAGAGCCCTTCCGAGGCCTGGGGAAGAAAATGGGGAATGCTGGAGGGCTGGCCTTGGTTAAGTGGCAGCAGAACTCTTCCCTTGAAACATAGAGTTTTAAAAATTAGGATCTTAGGTAAAGGTTAGCTTTGTTGAAATTAGTTAAAATAGATTTAACAAGTAAACCCAGCTTGAGTTAATTAAAGAGTTAATGATTAGTTAAAGAGGTAGGCCTGAAATAAGCTTTGAAGATATAGGTAACTGATTGCTTGTCATTTTATATTTCTTCAGCTGTGCCTATAATGAGAAACAGAAAACACTGATTAACAATCTAAAGAAATGTAGACAAATACTAATTTTCCTATTTGAAAGCCTATTCAAAAGTGATGAGGAAAAGAACTAAAGGTCCTCCAAAAGTAATAAGTATTGTTAAAAACCAGAAAGGTAGAAAGGTCAAAGCGAGAGAGATGAGTTTTACTTCATCATCTACAACCCCTCCTCAAATAATGAGACCGCTGACTCGACTCAAAGAACAAACCACGCATGCTTAATGACTTTTCAGCTAATTACCATACGAAGTGGAGACTGAGAGGTGTCGGTATTATCAATATGCATTTGTATTTCGAATATTTAGAACTTTTGCAGATAAATAGACTTTGTATTGCTCTCTGATTTCGCACTGCCTATTAGGGAGTGATCCCGGCGCTGGAAATAAACATACACTTTCCAACTCTAAGTTGTGAGAGAGTCTTTGTCCGTCTCAGTTGAGTATCAACATTAGGTCAATGCCCATATTTTAATAAGTCACCCTTGCATCCACTCGTCTGTTATTGTCACAGGCCCTGCTGTGATCTCTTTGCAATGTGAATGGGTATTTTGCAAATGAAGTCCCTGGACCACAGGATGGTCTTCCTTCCTTTTGAGTATTTAAGCTCTGCCCCTGAATCAGTACCAGCCATTTTGTGATAAGGTTTCAAAGTATTCTGCTGGAATTCCTTGAGATACACATGGCACATTATTATTATTTTAATTGCATTTCTATTTATGCCTTGACTAATTTTTTTAATATAACCACCAGTTGTGTGGAATTTAATCTCCTCCATTCCATGTATTCCTAGCCCAGCTAAGTTTCACTCTCTGTGAAAGAATTTTCAGCCTTTACAGTTATATTAGAGCTGAAATTTAATGCAAATTCTATGCATTCTGAGATATTGCTGTGCAAATGTTTAAGTTGCTCTATTTTTGGTGCAACAATAATAACCAAAATTAGTAAGCACCCCAAATGGTGTCTGAGATGCAAAGAGAATCATTTGGTGCCATGGATTCTCCCTAGCTAAGTGTAATTTAATTGCTCCATTTTTTCTGGTCTGTAATTTGCCATTCTGAAAGATTTTTTAATAAGGGGGGAAACTTTAAAATCCTGTTATAGACATGAATGATGAATTTTGCACAGAGTTTTTCTTGTGTCTTCTGTTTTCCTGTACAGATCTACAAAGCCATTGATCATTAATGTCTGTGCTGTGCTGCAAATCAACCTCCACTGTTCTCCAGTGTTATCCTGGAGAGCTCCAAGGGCTGCAGCAGCGATATTTGTTTTATTCTGTGTGCAGCTGATGCTACCAGACTTCATTATTTCATTGTTACTCTGTGTATCTCGATTACAAATAAAAGTAACGCTGGCCTTAAGCACAGGAGTCAGTGTACGTGACTAGAGTTTGTACACATAAATTATACATAAATCTGTCCCAGGATTAAGGAGATTGGATTTTTTAGAAATTTTAAAGAGAAGACTCATAAAGGGCTTTTAAATTCAGTTCCTCCCCAGCTCCTTTACAGAAACTCAAGGCTGAGGCAAGCCATGAAAAATCCATAAAAACAAAACTTCAGAAACAGAGAGTGGTGTGATGCAAACATCCTGAGGCAGTGTTCATTCTGAAGCAGACTTCTTTAAAGTATTTGGAGTTTTCCCAGTGCATCCAGACACGTAGTTTTTGCCAAATTTCCCTTCTTTAATGGAGTTTTAGGTGCTCACACCTTAGTCTTTCTAGGAGAAAGTCATTGCCAATGAAGTTTTATTGTTAACTTTCAAACTACTTTTCTTTTATGAGGGAAGATAAATCAAAAGATGACCTAGCAGGATCTGGGCCGATCTGATATGAATTGCTCACCTTAAAGAACAGATAATTTTAAACAGTTCTTAATAGGAACCTTAGAGATATTCAAATCTCTCTCAACATGATCTGGCTAATTGCTTTAAGTGCCCCAGCTTGAGGAGGGCTGTTGGACAAGGTAACCTCTGGAGCTCCCTTCCAAAGTCAAAAATTCTGTGGTATTTTATTAATTGTGTCCCTCATTCCACTATTAATCTGATGTGGGATTTTTTCCTATCCTTTTCTAATGAAACCTTTGCTTAATTAAATGCACTGAAAAATAAAGGCCCGTTGTAGAACCAAGACTGTTTTTCCTCTTATGCAAATGGAGAATTTTGCCATAGAGGTAAATAGATAGAACATGGGTGTGTTAAGATCAGATTATGCCCTTAGAGGGTGACATCTTCAAATCAAAGAGAAGGAAAATGTTTTTGGTGCCTCAGTAATGGTAATTATGAGAGCAGGGGTTTCTGACCGTCTAGTAATGAACTGAAAACACAGGGAATACACTGGCCAGGAGGAAAAGGAGCAAGGCTTGTGTGTGATTGCATTTGCTCACTGATCATGTGCTGATAAATGAGCAGACTGAACAATCAGGAGGTTTAAGTGTTTCTTTGCAGTTGCTGTTATCATCATTTTAGAACATTAAAAGCTGAAGTCCAAACCAATGTCACACTCTGTGTCCGGCGGATGAGAAAGGAAAACACAGAAGCACTGTCTGGCAGCCCAGTGTGTTGGCCTTCAACCAACTTTGTGTCCAGTTTGTACTTCAGTTTCAGAAATGGTTTTGTGCTTTTCCAGGGAAGGGATGGGACTCAGCTGCATTTCTTCAGGTAGGGAAGAAAGCACTGAGTCTTGTAAAGTGCTGGGTTTGTGGCATTTTTTTTGGTTTTGGGTTTCTTTTTTTTTTTTTTTTGGTTTGTTTGTTTTGGTTTTTTGTTTGGTTGGCTTTTTGTGGTTTTTTGTTTGCTTGTTTGTTTTTGTTGGGTTTTTCCTGAGCAAATCTGGGTAATAATGAGCACAACCTAAGGCTCTATAAAGCAGCAGCCCTGGAGCCCCAGCTCTCTCAGCAGCGGTAACAGCACTGCACTTAAGCTAATTGGAACCACTGTGAATAAACAGCAGCAGCACTTTTGAGACAGAGCCCTGGACTCAGGGCTTTGCAGTCAGGTTGGAGGATGAATACTGGCATTTTTCCAAGAGAATAGCACAGATGTGTTTGTCCATAATTATGCAGAATTACAGCAGATTCAGGCTGACTTCCTTGCACACACGCACACAACAATCCCCAGTCCGTGGACACTATGGGTTCTCAAGACCTGTTGTTACAATGATCTCCTCACTGTAAATGTTTGCCTAAATCAGGAATGGCTTCTGATTTAGAAACAAACCCAAAGAACAACAGTTCTGGGAGCGGATGGCAGCCCTGTGTTCTCTGTGTGTGGATGTTGGTAAATGAAGTGCTCTGGCTCTGCAGAGATTTTCCCCTCTGTATCGAGCGTGTCTCCAACAAGGCTTCACAGCTTTTGGGAAACATAACAGCTTTGCAGATGAAAAAGTGTAAATTTACTTGTGTATTGCTTCTTTCACCAAAGCAGCTCAACAGGAAATGAAGTGACAACCGGAGCTTTTTGGGTTAACGACAGTGCAACCACCACTGTGTTTAAAACAAAGCACCTGCTCGGCAGTGTCTGGGGTCAGTGACAGATCTGGAGGATGGCTAATGCAATACCACTCAGGGCCCCCATCTTCTATTTCTAATGGAAGTTCTGACTGAGAGATTTCTTATTCCATAGAAATTGATGCTGCTTTTGGGCTTATGGCACAGTGATATTTTTTTGTATAGGTGGTGCAAAATAGTTTTGTTCTCTTGAGAGAGTTGGTTCAGATTCCAGTCTTAATGGGTGTACTTGAAATCACATTAGGAGATTGTTAACCAAACTCTGTGCAATTTCTTTCTGAAGCTGAAAGGAACAATTTCAATTGCCCAATAATATCACTGATGAAATCAAAGTTATGGTCTCTTTTAAAGGAAGACATTTTTCTTGTTAAAATGCTAATGATAAAATGGAAGCTTATAAGAACTTACAGTCTTTGGTATCATCCTCTATCGTACATTTGTTCTGCTAATTAGTTTTTAAATAATAGATCGTCTTATTCTGTTGTTTGAAGTTCAGGTTTCATTTTGAGAGCGTGTAAGGAATTCTCTGTAGGCAGTTTCATAATTACAGAGTCACTTGTTTGTTGTTTGATGACACGCGTTTTCTGTTATGACTCTTCTGTAAATTAAAGAGGTAAAGAACCTGACGTTGTATCTACAAGTAATCAGAGATTTCTTTAAGTAGATGGAAGCAATATGGAGTGGGTGATAGACAACAGAGCACTTTGTGCTAGAATAGGGAGTTTTCTTTATAAGGGTTAGGGAAAGTTCATCTAGCCCAGCCTTCTAATTCGCTGAACATCCTTAAGTTCTTTACAATGACTCTGCTCATGTTGGTAGAAATTCAGATTTTAAAAAACACATACAAGTGCCAATTTACTGAGAATCCCCTGGACAGCAGTGTTGAGGAGTCCTTTGTTGAAGAAGCACTTTTTTCCACACTCCACAGGTTCTGTCTCTGTCACAGGACTGAGGGCTTGAGAAGCCACTGGTGAGAAGTGGTCTGGGTGAAAGCAGAAGCATCCTTGTTAAAGAAACATAGACTGTGCTCATGTAAAAGGCACAAACTATGCACTTCAAGAGAGTTCTGTCTGCTGTTGTGAAGTTATTAATCTGAGTTAATTGACATACATAGGATTAAACCTGGTTTAGTTCAGAAGTCTCCTGTTTATGGAGAATTCTGGGTGATATGATAGAAAAGGCTGTAATTTCCCTCTAACAGCCCCAGAAACTGGTGTCAGTGGTCTCTCCTCTGTACGTGGCATCTGTTTTTTTCCTGTTGTGCTGCAGTAGCAAAGAAGAAAAAAGAAACCTTTCAAACCCAGCATCACCTCATGAAATCCTGTGGTGCTCCTGAGCAAATTTTTGTTTTTAATGTGTCGATAGTGATTAGCATGGATGATTAGTTACTTTGTGACTGTGGCCTTGAACATCTGTTCCGTCCACCTTTGCAAAGCCAATGCTCAAAGAGAGCTGCTGGCTCCTGCACTGGGGCTGTGTGTACTGGAGTAGTTCTTTACTCCTGCTTTTCTTCCACAAATACAGATACGGGCAAGGCAAAGTACTTAAATCACCACTAAGTTGTAAATGTTTGTTTGTTTTCTTTTGTTAGTATTTGACAGGTGATAATTTTGTTATGGAACTTCAGGAATCTTGCAAGGACAGATCTCACTGACTCCTTTCTGGATTTATGACACACACATGTAAACAATATTTAGCTTTATCCACATTAGCAAGAACCACTGCTGTAGGAGGATTAGGTCTGACTGCTTGACAGGAGAGTGTGTGTTTATGTAATGGGTGGTATCCATGACTATAAATATATTTAAACACCAGGGTTGAGCTGCTGAGGATGCAGAACTGCTGCTGGGACTGAGCTGCTCCGAGGTTGGGTGTGTTGGAGCCATCTGGACCTGGTAGCTTTGAGGACCTTTTGCATGGGCATTGGTGCCTTTCCTCTGGACAATGTGGGATCCTGCTCTGGTCTCACAGGGTTTTCACTAGAAAAGGAAATTTTCATTTGGCAAAAGCTGGAGGGATGGAGGACTTAGACCCACGAGGACCCACCACCTCCTCTCTTTTTCCCCCAGTACTGGTAGAGCAGTGGGGCCAGCAAGCAAAGCGTGTACAATTAACCTGCTGCCTTCTCATCTGGAGGGACCTCACACTTAACAGCAACAAGAAAAAGTGCAATTGTAAGCTTATTTACTACATTTGTTAACCAGCTGTGATATAAAACTTGTAAAATAAAGGAGCTGTCAAATTTCATTTCAGTTAAACCTGTGAAAGCAAAAGAGTAGATTTTAATTTCTTTCACCTGGCATTCAGTGCAGTAACAACCTTGCACGAAGAGCAGGGCTAACAGAACTAGGGTTTTCAGTCTCTTGGTGTGTCCACACTGTCACTGGTGCTGGTTGCTGACTGAGGTCACCAGTGGTCAGCAGGGTCTGTGGAGGAGGACAGGGAAGGAGGTCAGCAAAGGGTGAGAAACTCTTCCTTGACTGGAACTGTCAGGTTCTGTGAGAGGTGATGGACCCATGGCTCAGAGGCTGCTAAGCTGGCAGAGATGAAACACTCTCCTTTCCCAGCTATGGGCCTACAGGAGGCAAATTATGTCTGGTGGGGGACATGGATGCTCTGCAGCAGAATAAATTTCTTTTAATAGCTGTGGTAGATGGAAAGCAAGGTGCTAATTTGGCCTCTTGAACTGGAGAAAAGTGACGTCTGAGAATTCAGCCAAGACACCAGGTGATAATGAAGGTGCTGTAGCCTGCCCTGCCTCTGCAGGGATGTGAGCTCTCTTGGAGTTTGAACAGAAAGAGAGCATGGCAGGATCATTTTCAGAGTGCCGAATCAGAACGCAATAAAAAATACAATGCAAAGAAGGATCAGCACAAATTGTGGCAGTTTAAGACACTAGAAATGTAACAATAAATAATGTAATGGGGATGGTAAGATTTTCTATACAGCACCGAGAAAACTTGCTTTGCTCTTGGTTTGTGACTGTGGAAACTGAGCTGTGGTGTTCTTTGACAATTTCGGTTTTTATTATTGAACAGTTTGGAGCTCTGCTGTCAAGGTGGAGAATTGGTGTTGCTCCCTTCCCTGAAGAGTAGTGAGCAAAAGTAAAGAAATTAAGGAAGAGAAATTACTTGAAGAGAGGGAAAAACAAGTAAGAACAACATCTCACAGCAGGGAGTCAAATTTTGCACTGGAGCAACCTTGGTTTCACTGGAGCAAACACAGTTGAGAGGAGAAAAGTATTTTTCTCTGGATTTTGAAAGCAGGGGGGAGAAAAATGCTCCAGTTCTGATCAGAGGTGGGGGAAAGCAGTATCAAGGGTGGGACAGAGAAGGTGTGATCACATAAAGTAGCTGTAGGAATTTCCTGCAAGACACGCCTATTACATTGGTGGGAATCTCTTTTGTAATGCACACAGGCTTAGAGTCTGGTCCTGAGGTACTCTGATAGGTGTTGATTTACCTCTCAGGAGCAGTGTATGAGCTGGAAAGAGGTATGGTGCTGCCTCCAGGAAAAATGAACCGGGGAACTGTAGCCCTTTGCAACGTGGGAGTTAAATGTTCTGCACTACTGAGAATCAGGTTGCTTTGGTGCCAAAATATGGATTTAGTTGCTTAAAATTAAGTCTGCTTGTGTCCCAGTTTCCCCATCTGTAAAATGTATTACAGCAATTTTAGCTAATCCTATTAAATTGTAGTACTAGTGTTTCACTATTAATATATCCTCCAGGACATGCATCATGGTAACTTTACCCCATGGTGACTAAAATTTCTGCAGGAGCACGGGATGAAATAATCAGAGCCTTAGGGACTCTGGAGCTTTCCACTTTTAATTGGTTGACTAGAAAGAAATTATGCCAATTTTCTCCAAGTGAAGGTCTGGTCTACCCTCACCATGAAGGAGGGAAAGCAACCTATTTTTCAGACTAGGATTTTTCCTACTTCCTCTCAATCTTGCTTTTTTGGGATAACAAACAAGCAGGGTTTGGTGACAAAGCTTTGCCTTTCCTTGTGAATGTTTTGGTTTCTTTGTTTTATATATCACTGTTCAATCAAGAACTCAGGTGCCTTCAAAACGTAAAAACTGTGTAATGGAAAGTTTTCCTCCTAGGCAAGGAAAAGGCTTTAGAGGTAATTACAGCTTCATTTCTTTGGCCTTTTGTTCCATTTAGCATTTTATTAAACCTCTCACCTGACCTTGGTGTGTGTATGATAAAAGGAAGTTTGTAGTCCAGCCACCTCTGATGGATGATATAATCCTTTTAGCAGGCAGGATGTAAAACAAGTCCCATAACGCATCAGGATTTCCTCAGAAATCTCTTGTAAGGCTAATTTTTTTTTCCTAGCCACTGAGCAATCACTAACTCTCCTGCAGGCTCTAAGTGCTTCTGACCTTCAATATTTCTTCTACACTTGTGCAAAGGTTACACTTACCATCCTCAAGGACATGTACCTGGGTTACTGTCTCAAACCAGGGCTTGGGGAGGGCACAGTTTTTGAGAGATGCAGTGTCTGCTCTCTCAGTACATCCTCCAAAGGCAGCAGCATAACCTGTCACGTTGCCATAAGGAAAAATCATAAGCCCGTGGGCAGGGTTGTAGAGGACGGTTACGGCACCTGGTGCTGGCAGCTTTCTGCAGGAATAAATCAAAGGGCAAAGGCAGGGCGAGGTCCCAAAGAGAAAGAGAAACTGGGTCCCAAATCTCTGGAGCTGTCCCAGGCTGGCAGTGGAGCAGCAGCGAGAGATGCAGCTGCTTCCTTCGTAACCTTTCTAACCTGAATTTGTGAATGTGCTGATCTGCCAGTGGTCCTCGTCTCAGAAAGGCTGGGAAATCTGGTGCAGGGATTTAGAGCAGGCAGCAAGAGCCATCTCACCCCTCTCTCCCTCTTCTACACAGCCACTCCCATTTCCCTCTGATTAGGAGCAAAGGTTTAATTAGAGTAAGGCTTTAAGTGCTCACCAGCATGTGGTAATATTTTGGATGTCCAGAGTTTTCCAAGATGTCCTGAATGTACTTTCAGTTCTTCTGTCTGCTCATGGATAGCTGGTAATGCTAACCTTAAGGTCTCCAGAAATCAGAACTTATTTCAGAAATATGAGGCTTAACCTTCTTGAAATATTCATTGTTTGATAAAATCAATAAGCATTTAAATATCTTCACTGTAATTATGATAAATTATGTACAAGGGCTGAAATCTGAATTTGACGGTCAGGTGCCTAGAGCTTAAGTCTCATGTCATATGTAATTTAGAAATGAGTGTTCTATCTCTTGTTTTAATAAGTTAAATGTTACCTGTTGTAGTGCTCTATTTGAAACCATTTTCACCAGAGGTGAGTTCACAGCCATTCCGTCTCTGTCCTCTGAACAATGAGCTTCTGCCACTTGAAGTTTGCTCTCTCTGTTTAATGTTCTTTTACTTTAAACACTGATTCCTGCCAGCTTCATCCTTCTTTCTCAGCCTCCCCAGAAGACAGGGATGTCTGAGAGCAAGATGGTTGGGGTTTACAGTCCCCAGCACATAGGTCTGTGCACTGTGGGGCTCCTTGTGAGAGTCAAGACTTGGAAAAAAACCTTACTCTTTTGGGCACATTTTCTTTTGAAACATAATTGCCAAGTGTGTGACTACCATTTAAATAAATAATTACCAGAGGTATGTTTCCATTCAGTTGACAGCTTGTTTCTTACCTACGTAATTTTTATGGTTCCCCAAACAGAGCTCAATACCCCACATGCACAAAATAATTACAATGAAGCAGAGGGGTCCATTTTTCAAGCATTCCCTCGGAGTGAGCTTTACCTCACCCAGGAACTCTCGGTGTTGTTACAGCTGTAACTGACACTGGAAGGATGCAATTAAATATTACATCATCAATCAGATGCTCCCTGTTGCTGTTTCATTAGATCAAGGACAACCAGCCTAAAAGGGATGAAAAAAAAAGGCAAAATCTGCATCAGGTCACTGCACGTTTTCTACAAGTGGAAGAGACCTTGGGTGACTTTCCAAACATGAGTTTGAGGAGACACCTCTGAGGACCTGTAAGGAGAATTCCAAATGATCAGCAACCTGCAGTGCTTGGCACAACTGAAGATTGAAAGAAGCCTTTCTCTTCCACGAGGGAAGATTAGAGGAGCTCCCACAAATCACACGTGCTTCTATAAACCCCGTTTACCCTGCAGGGTAAACCACCCGCGCATGTGGGAAGCTGCAGAACAGACATTGAATGAATTTCTGAGAACTTGAACATAACTGGGATTCACCCCCAAGTCTCGGAAGCTGTAGAGGCTTTCTAGTAACTAATGGATTGTTTTCCTGTTGGGATGATTATAATATTTTATGTCATACATGAAAAAGTCTGATTCTCCCGAAAACTATTCCAGAGTTGTGTCTGGGATCCCTGCTAAAATCATGCTATAACAGTGATGTAATAAATGCCCCAAATGTATTCCCTGTCTAGCTGTGGATCTGGCTGGTTCATGTAATGAAGATATTTCATGTGTTTTGGAATACCTCTAGCTATAACTGGGGGGTTTTTGCCGTAACAAAGGGGCAGAGCAAAGCTGGAGAAGATTCTTCGAAATATGACACTCTTCCTTACTACTTTTAAGGCCTTGATATTTCTGGAATAGCACAGTAAAGCTCCTGCCTAATGAAAAGCTGAGTCACTCAACCCATGACACTACTTCTATCAAAGGTAATTTTTCAAAGTCAGGGTATACTCAGCAGGGCATGATCCTTGTAGCTAATGAGATCTTTCCTTTTCTTTGCATTTACCTGGAGTTTTGCATTTCAGAGACACCTCTACAGGCTGTCAGCAGAGACCTGCTTTTAAACTTGAGCTGGTCTGTAGTTTAACCCTTTATCTCTGACAAACATTTTCTTTCATTATTATTTGTTCTGTGTTTTCTTTAAAGTAATTCTTGAATTGAAAGTCCATGCCCCACACATTTTTTTTTGTAGCAGTTTAACTCTTGGGACCTGGAAATTTGTGCTTATTTTGTTTTCCTGAGTGCCCGAGCTTCCGTTGCATTAGAAATGAGGAAGGCTGAGTGAATGCAGGGTTACTTCTCCCATCTCTCCTCTCTTGTACAGTTTGTATGGAGTAACTGCTCGCAGCTGGATACTCCAGTTGGAAATGTTGCTGCATTTCAGAGGTTCTTAGGCTTTCCATTTCCATCTGAAAAGCCAACATTTTGCTGTGACCCTGGGGAAAGTGTGTATATTGTGATGTTTGTGATAGCAAAATTGCATGTGCTGGGAAGAGCATTACTCCTGTCTGTTCTTTCTCCACAATGAAACTTATTTCTCTTTACTTCTGTCGTATTGTGACTCTATTTTTTCGAAATCTAGTGATTTTCTTGCTGTGATGGGTATGTATGTGTGACCCATTCCTGCTTTCAGGGCTTTTGGAGGCTGAACTAGACCATTGAGATCTTAACATGGATTTGTTGAAGTCAGAAAAGCAGTGACAAATTAAACAAACGACAATTTGGCTCAAAAAAGTGATCCAGCCTCTTGGAGGGTTCTGGCTAATAAACAGGAATGATGTGTGTTTTTTCCTACTTTATAGAGTCAGAACAAAGCAGGCTCTGCAGGGATGCTGAAATTGCTTGCAGCAATATTTTCTGTAATATGAATCCAAATAAGTGAACAGACAAAGCTCTCCATGAGGGTGACCAACTCACAGGGGAAGAATCCACTTCTCAAACACCTCAGAAATGTTTTTATAGCTGGGGAATTTCTGGGCATAAGCAAAGCAGCTGGATGGTGCATTCTCCAGTGCTGCCAGGGCGTTGTTTAGAGCCCCCAAATGGCTTTTTCACAGCCATATCCCAGCAGTCCAGTGACAGCATTTCCAGAGAAGTACCTGGCAGAGGGAAGATGTGGCTGACCCAAGGACCACAATGATGCAGTAAAGGCTGTTTTTGTACTTCCTAATCAGAGTCTATAGGGTTTTCCTCTATTTCTTTTGTAGTGTGACTCTAAATCCTCTAAGCAGAAGGTTGCAAAAGCTTAAATCTGTGTCTTATTAGCGTTTGACTATAGCTTGCTCTTTGAATACTTTAGTATATGTAACTTCAAATCCTGGAGAATATTAAGAGTACTGTCATGGGTCAAATCAATATTAGATGATACTTCATTCAAAATCCATCTTTTCTTCCAGAGACAACCTTTTCATGTACCAGTGCAATATGGAACTCTGTGCCTGAGGTGGATCTGGGCTTTGTTTTGGAAGTAACTGAGAACTAGTGGTAAATAGCACTCACCATAAATTGAAACAGCTTCCCATAGATAGACTCACAAACTGCACTAAGTCTGGAGCATCCAGGTTCTGGTCACTAATAATGAACTGCAGGAGTTAAGGAAATTGGAAGCTCATAAGGAGTAGGAAAATTTTCTCCATCCTGGTATCAAACCCCAATTCTTCACATCATCTCTTAGGGAAAGGTGCAAGTCCCCCTCCTGAGTGTGGGGCTGCTTCAGCTAAAACCAAGGTGTCAGCAGGAAACTGTATTTCTTCAGTGGTGTGCCAGGTGTTGTATCCTTCTTTATTCTTTGTTCTTGCATCTGGTAAAATTGGATAGCTATTTAATTTGCTGCTTACCTCACTGGGTAACCTAGGACAGACGTCCTAAAGCACGTGCCATTGAGCAGAGCTGATTATGGACAGCATCTCTCCAACGTGTCTTCATCTTCAAAATGCTTTCAAGCAATAATTAAAATTTGCAAGGGAATGGAGAAAAATACCAGTGCAGCAGTTGTGTCGTGACTGACTGTGGGACTGTGTCAACAGATGTCAGCCAAGTGCCACCAAAGGACTGTCTAGAGCAAAACTGCAGCTGTGCATTTGTCACCTCCCTTGGAAGGCAGGGAAGGACTATTTCAGATGGAGAAAATGTCAGCTTTCTGGATACTAATTGAACCTGATAACTGGGCTTCAGTGACATGAATTTGAGAGAAATGTAGAAAATCTGAGCGCTGCAATGCAAATTGCTGCAAATAGTGCTCGGGCAGGCTGCTGGAGTGTGTGAGTCAGGCTCAGCCAGGCTGCCTTGCCACCTCCTCTAACGCTCTCTGCACTTCTGCACTGATAACTGACATGCTGAGGATGGATTTGCTTGTGGGTGGCTGGCAATGCATTCTTGCATAGGCCACTGACCCACTCTCTGTAACCCCAACACTCTGAGAGGTGTCTGAGAGTTTGTGCTTCCATGGGTGATAATCCAGCTGGTTTAGTTATCAGCGTGTTGTTCTGAGCATGGCAGGCACCTCCTTGGGCTTCCCCATGTATGGATGGGCTGGACAGATGGGCCAAATCCAAAAACATGAGGTTTAATAGGACCTAGTGCAGGATCCTGGTTTTTGGCTGCAACGATTCCCTGCAGAGTTACAGGCTGGGGACAGAGTGGCTGGACAGTGGCCAGGCAGAAAGGGACCTGGGGTGCTGATTGATGGCAGGCTGGACATGAGCCAGCAGTGTGCCCACGGGGCCAAGAAGGCCAATGGCACCTGGCCTGGACCAGGAATGGTGTGGCCAGCAGGAGCAGGGCAGGGATTCTTGTCCTGTACTCAGCACTGGTGAGGCTGCACCTTGAGCGCTGTGTCCAGTTCTGGGCCCCCAATTTAGGAAGGATGTTGAGGGGCTGGAGCGTGTCCAGAGAAGGGCAGCAAGGTTGGTGAGGGGTCTGGAACACAAGTCCTGTGAGGAGCTGCTGAGGAAGCTGGGGTTGGTTATTCTGGAGAACAGGAGGCTCAGAGGAGACCTCATCCCTCTCTCCAACTCTGTGACAGGAGGGTGCAGCCGGGTGAGGGTCAGGCTCGGCTCCCGGGGAACAAGAGACAGGACACGAGGACACAGCCCTAAGCTGTGCCAGGGGAGGTTCAGGTTGGACATTAGGAAGAAATTCTTCACAGAATGAGTGATTGGGCACTGGAATGGGCTGCCCAGGGAGGTGTCATTGTCCCTGGAGGTGTTTAAGGACAGACTGGAGGTGGCACTCAGTGCCATGGGCTGGGTGACAGGGTGGTGTTGGGTCACAGGCTGGACTCAGTGACCTCAAAGGCCTTTTCCAACCTCACTGATCCTGTGATTCTGTGAAGGTGGAGGCATGTGCCTGTTGCACCAGCCTGGACTGCAATGGATACCAGGCTGTTGCCTGTGCACTCAGGTAGGGGAAATGATGGCATTGAATGCTGCAGATGAATTAGAGGCTAAATGCCATCAAGTTTGGGTCGAGCAGCTTGAAAAACCCACGCATGTCTGTGCATGATAATTTTGACATGCACTACACCTCTGGGGAGGAGGGAGTGCATCAGTTTGCTGCTGCTTTCATGGTGACCTCATCGTAACGGATAAGAATAGTTCATTGCATTGAAATAATTTGTGTAAAGGACTAGGATGTCTATTTCTTGTAAAATATCCCCAAAGCATTAAAATAATTTCCTTTTGCATTATGATCAATTGTTTTATATCCATGTGTATAAAGAATACCTGACTACAAAATACTGCCATCTCTGCTGATCCAAAGGTATCTGGAAGTCTACCTGAATACATAATTATGAATCTGATATAAATTTAGACTGAATTTCCTACTAACATTAAAAAAGAGAACCCACAAAAAGAGCAGCCAAGAAACAAAAAACCCAGACAACCTCAACACCCCAAAAACCCAAACACACCTACAAAAAACCCCAAACCAAAAAACCCCAACCACAATCAAAAAAAAGGAACCCTGAATAGTTTTTATCAATGTTGTGTGAGGGTGGAGCATTTGGATTGTTTTGGGGCTTTTTAATATTTATTTCTGTATAAAACTATTTTAAAGTTGCTTCACAAAGAGTTTTTAGAACATAAATGAACAAATTAGAACAAATTACCAGCCAAATAATGTATTTACACACTAAGAGGAAGATTAGAAGGTAATGAAAGTAAAACTGAGACTTCTGAGTGAGCCTATAAAAATATTCTGTAGAAATGTGTGATTCTGAACTGCAATAGAACATGTCTTTCCAGTGTGTAGATATTCAAATCCCTAGTTAGGTTTTTTTTCTGTCTAATCTTCATTTTATGTACCAAAAACCTGAAAAGAGACCTTTCATTTTTCTATATTTCGATCTGCAGAATTAATGTCCACACACACCCCCTCACCCATCCCTAACGCATCCATTCCTTGCCTGCTCCAGCTCCCAGGGCCACTCCCTTCCTGGAGCACGTCCTGAATAATTCTCCCAGTGCATCTCTGTAATGGACCATTATTCTGAGACCTTCAGCCCTGGGAAAGAAATACATCCTTGTGCAATGTAATGCTTTCCAAGCAGGGGGAAAGGCTTGAGATGTGCAGGGGGCTGGCTCGAGATTGATGTGCGTCTTAAATTCTGGAAATAAGTCTGAAATGTGCTCTTCTGTCCAGCAGGGAATTGCAATTCCCCAAAGCGCAGACTGCTCCTGTTTGACACATGGGTGTCACTGGAGAGGTGAACTCCAGCCCAGGGTGGCTCTCCTGCTGCATTTGCCCCTCTGTGAGATATGACAGCTTATGCAAGCCTCTAATTAATGCGCCAGCTTGGATGTGGTTTGATATCCAAGTGATCCTGTGACCGTATGCCTGCAGGTTCCACAGGTGTCGGGGTGGAGATGGATCACAGAGCTGCAAAGTACTCCCTGAAATAGTTTGTGTAGGATGATTTGGGATTTCCCATTGACTAGGATAAGTCCTTGGGGAATCATCTGAGGCAAAAGAAAGAGAAAAAAGAAAGAAGGAAAAAAACCCTACAAAATTTCAACAAGACAAAAAGACTCCAAACAAACAAAAAGAAAGAGAAAATCCAGGAAAAAACCCAGACCTCCAAAATCTGTCATGGCATTCTCTGGTACTGTCTCAAGGGAGAGCCTGTCATCTGCATTCAAATTTCTTTATGAACAGAATGCTGTAGGTTGCTGCAGACTGGAGCACAGCACATGTTTACGTGCAAGCTGGACAACCGGGGGACCTGAGCGCTGCAGTGAAGCGGAGAGAGCAGCTGGGTGGATGTGCTGAGAGGCTCCTGCAGCTGGGACTGTATTAAATATTAAGTTCAGTTTATGGCTAACAACTGCAGCACATTAGAACCACCCACACTTCTATGCATGCAATGCTGTTTTTACTGCAGGGTCTAAGCCCAGGAATCAAGAAAATAAGCAGAAAGTTAAATTAAATTGTGTCATGTTCATTAATGGTGGCAAACCAAGCACATGTATCTAGGCTAGATTAAGATTTGGTGTCACTGGGCTTGTCTGTCTCTCCGTACACCTTGCTCTGGTTAAAAACCTGTTCAAAACAGTTTGGGGCTGTTTGGTATTGGTTTGGTTCATATAGCCATAGAACTCCATTCTTGGAAAACATTACTTTTCGAATTACCTTATAACTCTCTCCTGTTGAGGTAATAACATATTTGGGCATCACAATATTGAATTGTAGCATCACATTTCTTAAATATTGCAAGAGGAATATTAGCATGGGTTGAGGCCACCAGTTTCTCTCATGGTTAAGCAGCCTGAGAAGCTGCTGCTGAATCAGGATTCCCAGGAGATGTGAGGGCTGGATTTGCCTGTGCTGTTGCACAGTCTCTTAAAAGTCTGCAATTAATTTCCATTGGTGCCTTATTGCTGCAAGTATCTTCTGAGCTAAAATATTTGCACCAAATTCTATTGTCTTTCTTCGGAAGTTGTTCTGCCTTTTGCATTTGTCAGGTTTTGTTGGACATTTCTGTGCGTGTTTAAAGGAATAATTTCAATGTAGAATTGAAATTCTACATTGCAGTACAAATGTAATATTTACAAAGCAATCCTCTTGAATGTAAATTGACAATTCCTATTTCCAACCATCTGCTGAATCCTCACCTTTTTCGGGCACAGGAGAATTAGCACACTGGAGCTGACAAAACGGATGCAACTTCCCAGGATATCTCCTATCCCTCCACCCATTTTCCTTTCCAGTCAAAAGAGCTAAATCAAGTTATTGAATTAAACTGGGAGGACTGGTGCTGGTTTATGGTGTTGTTGTGTTCTGACAGCAGCAGTTGCTTTATACTTTCCGTCTCTGGAAAGGTAAAACCTCACTATTGAGCTGGAAGGCTTTTCCTGGTCAAACTGTTCTATCTGAGGGCTCATGAGGCCATCAGAGCCTTTTTTTTGCAGATCTCTGGCAGGGACATCATTCCTGCCAGAGGATTCTTCAGACAGTCTGTGTCCCTGGTGCAGACCAGCAGCACTGACCCTGGTTTGAGCAGTGTCCCCAGTGGCACAGATCATTTCTGGGTACCTCACTGGCAAATGAACAACACATTTGGATCAGTCCTCCCCATTGTCATCAACCCCATTGGGGTTTGCAGTGGGTGTGGGAGCCACGTTATCTGCTGCAATGACAGCCTGCAATTGTCCTAACCAGGCCTGCTAACAAGCACTAACATTCCAGGCTCCATGAGAGCCAATATATCTCAATATTACAGCTCTGTGCCACGTTCTGGAACTGGGCTGTGTGACACAGCTTGGATCAAAGTGCCCAGAAAGAAGAGGGTAAGAGGAATGGAAGCTTGTCAGAGTTTTAGAGCTCAGCAAATAGAGGCTGAGGCATTTCAGTAATCTGGTGATGTAGTGTGTGCTGCTCTTTCCTTAATTCATTTCAGTTGATACGGTATTTGTGTTTTAAGAAGATGTTTACTCTGTATTCTGCTATTCAAAGTTTTAAACTTAGGCTGTGTGGTTCACATTCACCAATATAATGCTCTTCCTGTCTGAAAAAGCACAACCCCTGTAACTAATTTACAGGAGGAGAAGTGTATGGAAAATTTATTTTTAAATATACTTTTAGAAAAGTGTAGAATGTGTAAAATTTATGCACTTTCTGGAATTCAGTTAGTGCAAAAAAAAAAAAAAAAGAAAAAAGAAAATGATCTCACAGCATGGTGGAAAGGTTGGAGGCAAACAATCATGAGCAGCAGAAATTTATTTAAAGATTGAAATGATTTGTAATGAAAAGTCCTTTGCGGTAATTTGGCTGTACAAAGTGTAGGGGCGGGAGACTTGTCTTGCTGCTCTGACAAAATGCAATAGAGGACTTGGATTATTTTTGCATTCACTATGGGAATAATTATAATAAAACTCTAGCAGGCATTTTGCAAATATTAAATTAGAAATGATCAAAATATTCCAGTCAGGAAGGAAAGTAGTAGCGACTCAAGAAATTTCTAGGTTAAATAACTTGCTGAAAGCAAATGATAAAACCAGGGTCAGACCAGATTTATTACAGCAAAATGAGAAAGCAAATAACATTTGGAGCTGCAGTGCAGCTCCTGACTCTGAACTCCTGTGCTGTCTGGAAGGCTTTGGGTTGGGTGGTAACTTTGTCCCCAAGACACCCCTTCAGGAGAGGGCATACAGACCGTGCCAGCTGAGCTGTCAGGGGAGTGGAGCTGCTGGTGCACAGCAGAATGTGCTCGTGTTTTTCAGGGCAAGACAACAGAACAGCAAAAACCCCTCACACACAGAGACACAGCACTGGTGTGGATTTCACCCCGCCAAGGCTGCACGGGCTGGACCCCATTTCTGCAATCCCACATTGTGGTGCAGTTGCAGATGTGCTTCCCTGTTAGGACTCACACTGTGAAATCTGGTGAGATTTATCCACAGGGATTTGGCTCTTTCCCAGCAAAGAGGTGGGGAGGCTTTCCTGCCTCCTGAGGATGCTCACTGGCAGCAGTGGGTGTCGATGCACAGGTTACCACAGTCTCTCACAAAGATAACCAGTGCTAATCTCGTTGGGTGTATCTGTATTCAGAATTAATTGTTTCTGCTGATACTGGCTCACACAGGAACTATGTTTGTGTACCTACTCATTTGCATGTTAATGGGGTTCTCCAGGCTTTTCCTCGATCTTTAGCAACAGGAAAGCCTGGCTAATTGAAATTTATTTGAAAAGGGTTTATTTGCCTCTTGAGCTGGGGACAATAGTCTACAACAGCTGAGGAAGGCTGCAATGCTCATGTTAGCAGAGTTAGATTTTAATACCTGAGCATTCCTACACTGTCAGGATAAACTGATAGAGGCAGTGAAGGGGCACTCTGATCCTTTTCCTGCTGACCACCCTAAATTGGTTTGAGTCCAGCCTGTTGTTGTAGTGGCTGTTTCCAAGCTGCTGAGGTGGGAGCTCTTGTTCAGAGGAAAAAGGGACCTGCATGTAAAGCTTTCCATGTCCTGCTGTACATTTCTAACAGTTAAATCTGGCTCCAGAGTGTAGCAGTGACAGCCCACGAAGACCTGTCCCACTCACCACCACTAACCCCTGACTATCTGGACTATCCTTAAACGCCACACATCACACCATGGCTTTGTTTATTCCAGCAGCTTTGGCTTTCCAAACCCTTTATTCCACTGTCAGTGGAGCAAGACTCTTGTGTCTCAGGTCTTAGGGGGCCTTGCAAGCAGCCCCTGGCTTTGTGTGTGCCCCTTGTCCAGTGGAGCTTCTGAGGCGTGACACTTGTTGTAGCAGATCGAGGTACCCTGGGAATTACTTCCAGGCTGGGAACATTGTGATGGCTCAATTCATCAGCTGCCCCCTTGGCCGGCACACTGGAGCTGGAGGTCAGCATTTCAGTGTGGAAATAATGTTTTGGGTGAATGATGGTGATGATTTGCTAGGGGGGATGGGTTGTGTGTTTTTACCGCTCATCCTCTGTGGCCTGTGTTTCCAGCTGACTGCAAGAGAGCTGTCCTGGTGTGCATCTTGTGGGGTGCTTTGGTTTTAACCCAAGTACTGGAATTTTATTCTGTCTAGTTAGTCACCACAAAACACTGCAGGGGATGATTAACACTTCTCTAATCTCAGTGTTTTAGAACATGTCTATGATTTGGTGGTCTCAGTCCATTTCTTTCCAAGTATTTAATTCCTGGGTCTTATGTTGAAGTTTTTGATTATGAAGAGTTCATTAGAAGGCAGACAGCACATTTACTAGTACAGAACAGAGTATAATCACAGCTGAAGCACAGCTGTCAAAATAAAATGAACACGAAGTGCAGCTATTGCTTTAGCTGTGCTTATACACTCATTAACTCTGGAAATTTCACACTCCAGAGTGGTTCTTCCTGCTCATGGTGCAGTAAGAATGGGCTACCATGCTGCTGGGACCAGAGTCCAGCTGGATTTTGTCTTGCTGCTCTGAGGCTGAGCTGGTAGATGTTTTGAAGAAAGCACGGAGTTACCTGCGGTCTTCCAAGGCAGGGAAATACAAATGTAACAAAGAGAGAATGACAAGACTGGCAAAGGACACCAGCGTTTGGAGGGATGACTGGGTGCCAGGTGGCCTAGGGGTGTGGAGGTGTCCTGGGGACAGTTTTCTGCGGGGGACGGGAGGAGTGGATGGGGTCTGTTCTCAAGGCAGCCGTTGTGTTCAGACCTTACAAGCCAGGCAGCAGGAAAGTGCAAGCCTATTGTGAAACCACAGCTGTTTGTACCATCCAAGCACCTGTCCTTAGAAATAATTCAGCATTTTCTTGTTTTTGAAGACTCTGATAGTTCAAGGTAGGATTAGACCATGCCAGCCTTCCATCCTTTGTATTCCTCCCTTTCTCCCGAGTCTGTGAGTCACTCATTTTATTTCTGCAGGAGAGATAAAGGTGTAAAGGCTCTACCAGAGTGCACAGGTGTGGAATTTTCTGGAGCTTTTTGTAAAAGCAATGGAAATCTGTAAAGGACTGGGAGACATTTGGTTGGCCACGTATCTCTGGAAAGGGAAAAGGAGACCCACAATATGTGGGGTCTGTGCCTTACATGGATGTAATTGGTGTATTCAACAAATTGCTCTGTCATTTGCTGGTGATTTTGTGGCTATTTATAATCTCCCCTTTCCACTGCCCTTGAACAAATATGAGCTTTTATATCTGATCTATTAACCTTTAACATGCTCAGAGCAAACAACAAAACAGTTCACCTTTCTGCTGTTATTTGTTTATTAATTCTTCCTATCTACAAACAAGAAATTATTTAACTGCATGCATACTACCATGTATCTAAAGGGGTTTCTCATTGTTCCTTTCTTATTTTTGCCTTAGATTTCAGAACTTCTCTTCTGTACAAAGTTCCTTGTAAGTAACTATACACGTTTCTAGCATTGAATGCCACAAGTACTGCTTAAGGAGAAGTGGAAATTCCTTAATAAGTGTTTCCATTTGTAATTTGGAGTTGGGCATTTTTGGTGCACAGCTCCTTCTGTGTCTGTTCAAGGACTGTTACTTATTCTGAATGGAGAGGGGAGAGCTTAGACAAGTCCTGCCCTTAACTCAGATTTCTGGCAGTAGCTCTGTTTGGGGCAGCCTGCACCCCAGATTCTTCTTGCTCACAAGTTCTTAATAATGACTGATCAGGCCTATTACAACATGAATTATTTACTGGTTAGGCCAAGGAAACAGACACAGGACTATAAAGAGATTACGCACTGCACAGGATAAAAAGAAGAAACACTGGTAGTAGATAACATGCAGTGCACAATAAAGGTAGCTACACTACAGCTAGCAAAGAAATAGTACAGATTCCCATTCAGTGTAACTTACCACCAAATTAATGATGGGGTACACAACCAGCTCTTCCTCTCAATTCCCTGGGAAAGTATCCACAGAATTCGCCCCCCAACTCGCGGGAGAAGTCCCTGCACGTTTCCAGGGTGCGCGTAGGGGGCTTCTTCCTCCATGGAATTTTGTGTAGCTTTTATGGCTATAAAAGTAGTGTCTATTCAGTCAGAAATTGCTGGCTTATCTCCCCACATCTGTCCTCATGCCCAGTTGTCTATTGGGAGTTCTATTCCTGGCACCAGAGGAAGAAATACGTCCCTGGCTCCTGACAGCTGGCTGGCCTGAGTTATCTCATCACCTCATGTCAGGGGAGAGCATCTCTGGAGCTGTTGCACCAGCTGCAGATAAGCTCTTCCATGGTAGGCGGGAAGTTCTGCCACATTATTTCACATACAATGTTGTATATGGGAAGAAATATTCAATTTTTTAAAAAGAGAGAAATTTTAGAGATGGTGATACAAAATTCGAAAGCAAAGAGTTAAATTCTATGTAGACTTCTTGGTTTGACCTTGTAAATACAGAATTACTGCTCACAAATAATGGTAAATCAGGGTCATCAGTCTGAGGGAATCTGAACTGCTACTTGAAAAAATATTAGATGCAGCTTTGTTTAGATTTTTTCCAAACATTCGTGGTATAAAGAGCAAAAAATGAATTTGCATCTGGAATGGCACCATCTGTGTCTCATACCATGCTGATTAGGGTGTAACTTGGTTGCTCTCTCTAATAGGTGAGCCTGGGTTTCTAAAACATCCTGCATAAAGAGGTGGGAGAATTACACGGCTGACAAGAACTCACAGCTTTGGTCAAAATTAATATGAACTACCAGACACCAAGAATTTCCAAAATGTGTAAGTCTGGGTAGGAAGCATCTGACTTGATCATCAGCTGTTGTAGCTCCTTGTGTAAGAGATACTGAATTGACACTAACAAGCAAATTCCAAACTGAATCCCCCGGCTCTCGTGCATCACAGGAGAGACCACCCAGCGCACAGAGGAAGGCCAAGTGTTTTCCTCGAGGCAGAACGGGCTGTAGTCACCAAAAAATGATGCTCTGCTCTCCTGTTCCTTCTCCACATGTGATATGTAGAACAGAATGAGAAGTGAGCAGATGAGAAAGTAAATTCCTGCTGGTGAGGAACAGTGACCGGATGTATCTGACTTCAATGAGTTTATTGGCATCTGCCTCTGAGGACAGATCTCTTTAGCCACACACAGAGCGGCCTGCAAAGAAGAGGGGGGAAAAAAGGTCATTTTCTGAGATTGTCCAGATAACTGCACACTTCAGCTTCAGGCTGGCTACAGGGCTTCATACCCAAGAGCCATTTCTTTCATTTTGGCAGTACATCACTGCTAATGGTGCGTCGATCTTTGCAAAAATATTTAACAGAGGAAGATCAGGCTTGCTGCATCTGAGAGCAGCAGTAGCAAAGTAAGGCACAAGAGAGTTAAATGCTCTCCAGGTGTAAATGCAGTGTGCACGTGAGCAAAGCTGAGTCTCCAGTAAGGAAACACCACAGAATGTTCTGAGATGGATTTTTTTCTTTTGCTTGTCTCCACATCTGTTTGATGGGTGTTTTTTCTGTTGACTCGAAATGATGTTTAGGTAACCAGCAGATGTACCTCCTGAGATATACTGAGATACTCTGAAATCAATCTTTGTTCTGAAAGTCTTTTGGAAAGCTTCGAAAAGTTGAGAGAGAAAAATACAATATTAATAGCTGAACGGATTGGTAAACTCCGCAAGCATTTTAGAAGCACCCTTCAAAGAAAGGATGCAGTAAATTTTAAATTGGTCCTGAGGGAGCTACACAGAACCATTACCAAACAGAACATTTAAATTAAAGTGTGTCAGGAATATATATTTTTGCCCCACCAGCTGGGAAATCTCTTCAGCATTTAGTTAATCATAGCCTTTAAGATGTTTATTCCTATTCAAATGGAAAAATAAACCAAGATTAATATTACAGAGAAAATAGGTCCCTTTACAACAGAATTTTAATTAAGTACTGGGAAAAAAACACAGGCTAAACTAATTCTGCTTGCTTGGAATAATCTGGAAGCCGAAATGAATTTATTATTTCTCGTCTCAGTATATTAGGAATAAATGGAGGACTGAAAGCAACAGGACTCCTTCATATAAGCATTTCAGAAGCCTCAAAAGGGAGTTTCAGAGGCATATCCTGCTGCAAATTTTACTTCAAATGTGTTTGCATTTATTTCAACAGTTGAGTTTTAATGTATGTTAGAGTTCATTTATTAAGCAATGGTTATGAATATTTGTACATGGCAGATAGTGAAATGGGAAGTTTGACAGGTTTGCCATGACTGATTAAATTCTTCTTTCTCCACTTCCATTAGGGTTTTAAATCTCACCTTGAAAATCTCATCCACACCCTTGATGTGATTTTTAAATGACATTTATGGTGTGTGTATGAAACACAGTAACTTCTGTGAGATCTGTATTTAATAATGAGCCTGAGAAAGTACTTGCAGGTAGTCCCTGGGAAATGATAATCAATTTTTCAGCAGAATCATCTAACGCTGTCAGGCACTGGTGGTGGGTCTACTCACTTGTCTGTATTCCTGTGAGCAGCAAACCCTATTTCATCAGGACTGTAAAATGGAAAAGACACCGATTCTCAAAGCCATTTCATGGTCACACATTCCTGCATCAGCCCTTCTGGCCAAGCTCCTGGAGGAAGCAAAAATAACAGGACAAAGAAATATATATATTACCTGCAAACCAACTCAAAATCAAAGTGAAATCGAAGTCTGAGACAAGGGGCAGGAACACAGCACAACCAGAAAGCAGAGAATCTCAGGGGAAGCGCTGGGGAGAAGCTGCCAGGATTTTTACACAGGCAGTGGTGTCAAAACCTCATCCTTTGTCAGCTGGTGAAGCTCTGCAGGTTTCTGTACAGAATTTGGCCAGATATTTGCTTGTGGAAGGGAGACTGTCTCTGAGTGGCTCTGGCAGGAGGTCTGCACGTCAAAAATCAGTGTCCTCATCCTCCCAGAATATCTCTCCCTAAAGGCAGCCTCTCAAATTTTTGTTTTAATTAGAACATATTCCAGTTGCATGAGAGCCACTGTATTTTCAGCTGCTGGATGCTCCTGGATGTAAGAAAGCGGGGCTCATTGTTTCTCTTAGCAAGTGCTGGGTGTGCTGGGTCAAAGGCAGTGCTTACATGCGTTTTGTAATACAAAAATTCTCTCTAATAGCTCCATATGCCCTATGAAGTAATTGCAGTGTGCTTATCATCACAGGATCTTGGTGGTGGGTGATGTCTGTTGGTACCAGAACAAAAACTGTAGAATCCAGCGAAAAGAATTGGAAATAGAATGTCTTTTCATCTATCTATAATTTACCTTTCCCAGCCTCTTCTTTTCAGAGATTTTCTGACCAAAACACTGCATTTGATGGGTTCAAGCTTAAATTTTGTATATTTAGCTGGTTTCGAAAAAACATTTGTTACAGACTCACAGGTCATTTGTTCCTCCCCTGTCCCCTGACAACACGTTTGAATGAAAGGCAAACCTCTGCTGGCTGTAAAATTTGAAGTGGGGGAAAATGCTGATGTTGTGTTTATTTCCAGTACTTTTTAACTCCTGTTCAGGGAGACAGGCAAACACAGCACTGTGCAAAATGTGCCTAAAGCTACAGTTCTTTCATTTCCCTGCACGGTGCCCGTAAGAAGAATTATTAAACATGGTTTTCACAAGGCAGGCATTTGTTTTTTAAATCGGGATTGGAAGATACGCTGGGGCTTAAGAGATTCATGTGCTATTGCTTCTTATAATTGTTTCTGTAAATGGATGTGAGAATTGAATCACTTAGCATCATTTGCTTGGCTGGAAAAAAGCAAGGCATTTAAATTGAGCTTATTTTCATAGCCAGGCAGATGATCTGTTGTTCCTGAGAACACCTTGGTGTTAGGGTTTATTACTGCATGGTTATTGCTGCCTTTTCCATAGGAAAGAGGAAAAAAATGTACAAACAGCAGCTCATGCTGTCAAAACTCTGGGATGTCTTTGAAAATGTGCATTCTCCATATGTGAGCAAGATTTATTTTCACAGAGGCTGTTCATATCCTCAGATTTTACTAATTTTGCCAGCTCAGTTGATTTCACTGGTTCCAATTTACCTGGCACCAACTGTGAAAAGCAGGATCCTGGATGTTTGTACTCTAAAGACCAGAATTTTTTGTTGAATATTCTGTAATCAAAACTGGGTGTGTGTATGTTCATATTCATTATGAAAGTTTGCAGTTCCTAGTTTAGCCATTTTATTGTCCTCTTGCAACCATTTTTCCACATACATGGTATACTATTATAGTTTAAAGATGCAATTTTACTTCCAACACAGAGTTAAATCTTATTTTAAGGACACCTAATGCAGTCAATATCAGGTTTTTTGCAAGTAAAGATAAATAGTTATTGTAAATAATTAATAATTGGATTTATTCACATTTTTCCCTGCAAAATGGATTTAGTTTGAGATACTGAGAAAAATACATTATTCATAATTTCACGTTAGAAATAAGAAAATTGATATGAAGATATTTGGCATGGACCATAAAATCTCAGTTAGCACCAGTGTTCTGAAACAACCTAGGAGGAGAAATATATTTAGTCAGACCAGATGATTACATCATAATGCTACAGAGTAACCTATGTCTTCCTGATTATTTTTTTGGACTTCAAGGTATTAGTTTATTTTACTCATTAGTTTTCCCTCTTGAAATTAATATTTAATGAGCAAAGTTCCAGAATAAGTCCCTCTGTCGAGAGTGGTTTGTAAATTGAAGCTATTGAGTAAGCAGGAATTTTTCTATATTAGTTTTTACTCTGCTGTTGTCCTGGACTGAAGGAGAACACTCTGTCCTAGTGCAGCTGTGAGTCTTGACAGGTTTTTCCTCAATACAATTATTGAAGAAACTTTCCATCCTTGTTCCCAGAGAAAGCATCTTTTATTTTAAGCAGGTTTGCAATGGTTGAAATGTTCCAGTTGCTCTTCTTGGGGTCTGCAGGTTCTTCTTCGGCAGGGAGATAATAAAGACATTAAGAAGCAGCATTACTATACCCTTGTAATCTCACGGTAATAATTAACTCTGCTAGCTGGATACAGGGCAAAGGGTCTGTTTGAAGAACAGGGCGTCACTTATTACTTTTTGTGATTGAATGTGCTGCTAGGCCAATGCAGAGTCACAAGGCAGCAGTCTGTCAGAGAACTGTGCTCCTGGCAGCAAAACTGCCCTTCGTTTCCATGAGCCCTGATTTAACACACACGGGCAAATACACACTCTCCTTTGGCAGGAATCTGTTGCTCTGGAGTTGATTTCTGGGTAAACCCACAAGACTCTAAACAAATAAAAAGCGCTGGTAATCCTAGGTGAAAACTAGGAAAAGAGGAGTTGACAATAAAGTGTGATTTCAGTGAAAAACACTGCATATTCTCAGCTGAGGTGATCGTAACTCTTGGCCCTTTACCTCCCTGGCTTTTCCCAGCAATGTAAAACATTGTAAATGTAAAAAAAAAAAAGTAAAACAGTACATTTTCAGTGCTTTCAGTATTAGTTTAACATCAATGTTTTCACTAATGTTCATGCTCCCTTAATTCCCCTGCAGACTCTGCAGAGATGGGGTCAACCACGACACCCGTATTTCAACAGGAACTGCTCCATTGCTGTCTGACCTTGGTTTGACGGCTCAAAGTGCAGTATTGCAAAAGACAGACAACTTCAGCTCCATAAAAAAGTACTAAAAAGAAATATATATATATATATATTTTTTTTTTTAGCTGCATCTTGCTCCAGAGGCTTGTTTTCCAAAGTCAAGCAGCCTCTTGGTTTTGCAAAACACTAAGAGGATGGCCATGAATTCAACCAGTGCCAGGAAAAGCACCTGAAATCTTCATTTACATAGATATACCTTCAGAAGTTGTTTCTGTCTTAACATTTATTTAAAATATTAATATTAGAATACATCAGATAATTTTCATTTCTTTTTTTGCAATAGACTGTGTTTACCCTAAGGTCATTCTATAGCATGGGGTTCAGGGCAGCAGAGGTGTTTCTGGTAAACTCTTGGAGATTGTGTTCTAAAATAAATCCAACACTCACCAAAGTCTAATGTTTGAACACTACTTTTGCCTCGTGTTACAATTTTGACCTTTTTTCCTGTTGTTTTGTGTTTTCTTTGCTTCTCTCTTTTCTGTATCTTGTAGCTTCTCATAAAAGGTTCCATATAATGGCCATTAAGGTCTGCAAGAGGCACTGCAGGTAAACATGATAATGTTCATTCATTCTTAAAAATCCAGGTGATTTTTAAAAGGAAAAATTCACCAACCTCATTAGGCTAAAGACTGGGACATTTCACCTGGGGAGATGTGGTTTCACTCCAGTGATGTATGAGACTAATTAAATGTGTTGTCTATAGCACAGCAGGCATATTATCTATTTTATTATACTTGCAATATCCAGCTTAAATATTTTGGAGAACCGATTTGAAGACCCAGAAGTATCTAAGTGGAAGTTTTTCAAATGATAGGAGGAGATACCTCAGAGATGCAGTTCAGGTTCGATGTGCTCTTGTTGTTAATCTCTTCGCTAGGGCTGCAGAAATAGTTCTGACTCAAATGTTCTGTGGAGGTCAGGATGTGCAGGAGCTGGAAATGAGAGATGAAGGATTTTCAGGTTGGTAAAAGGATTTTATTAAAATGTAGTTGTCTAAAGACCAACAGCAGCATCACAGAAGGGGAAAACCATAAAGGTCTGAAGAAAGCATCAGGTGATGTTTTGTGCCATGGAAATGTCAACAAAGGGGAGACTTACAATTTGAGGAAAACAAGCTACAGCATTTGTTCCTCAACACAGGTGCATGAAGAACATCTGATTTCTTAACATTTTAGCCCAGCAACCTTGGCAAAAAAAAAGAGATAATAATAAATATGTATCTACACACACACACACAAATCCAGCTGGAAAATCAGCTGAAATTTACACATTATATTCAGAGAAAAGCACAAACTGTCCTCTTGCAGGACAGTCTGGGTGATGTGAATTATTCTGTACTTACAAATTTTGACAGGTTCCCTTTCTCTCTGAGAGAAACAGAAATGTCAGAAACAGGAATACTACATGCACTAAGAAAGAAAATGGAAAAAAAGAAAATAAAAAGGTTGGGAGGGTCAAAACAATTTTCTCAGTCTGGAGAAATCTGTAACTCAGGGGGAATCCACAGGTAGCTGGTTAAGGCTGCTCTGTGCTTCTGGGCAGTCCTGGGAGTATGATCCATTACTACTACCATGTAAATCTGAGACTTAAAGCCTTGCTTCTGGAAGATGTAGGCATCAGTCTCATTATTCAATCATTTTTATTTTTAAACAGAGGGAACTATTTCATGGGTTGGTGGTTTGTCGGTTTTTTTCCCTTCCTTTGCTGATCTGGCGTTTCTAGCCTGTTAAAATTTGTTAAATTTGTAAAATTTAATTGGCAGTGAAATGCAAGGCTGTCTAAACCAAAATAATCATTTAGATAAGCTGTGTCCTCAAAACACTTTTTTCCTTCCTCTGAGAAAG
Organism: Oriolus oriolus; assembly: GCA_013400235.1. NCBI lineage: Eukaryota > Metazoa > Chordata > Aves > Passeriformes > Corvidae > Oriolus > Oriolus oriolus. The sequence continues at coordinate 233,944 of VXBT01004886.1, forward strand.
CAATTATTTGAATAGTGCTGTGTTCCTACCTGCCACATCCCTTTCAGCAGCTTGTTCAGAGGCACTGCAGACACAGCACAGTAAAACCACAACAGCTCTTTTGCCATTTTTCATCACTGACAGAGCGGCTAAACCTTCATGAAAGCTCTGTCTCCAGAAGAGCAGGTGCCTGACAGAGGAGCTGCTCCCAACTGCAAGGAACAGAATTGCTTTCTCAGAGCTGGGGACTTCTATTAGTTTGAAAATTTAATTTCCAGATGTTTGCTGAGGGATCCTTTGTAGCCCTTCCACTGCTCAGTGGCCATAAAGAAGCCTGTAGTGAAAGGGTAAAAGCAATGCCTGTGATTGACAACCACCATCACCCTTCCTTTTAATTTAGGATGCTGAAATAGGACTCCTGTATGTGCTGCTGCTTAAGAGCAGTTCTTTCACAACAAAGGCCTTGTGTGACCATAAAGAGGAAGAATTCATTTTGTGCCAATATCATCCTATGTACAATTTATGAGCCAAGGGAGTTAAAAAGCAGAAAGGAACTTGAGACATATTCTGCTCTTTGAATGCAGAAAAGATTTTCCAGCCTTTCAGGAACACAGGTGCTGGCTCTGGAACTGGAGTCAGACAGAAAAGGGAAGCTGTCACAGCAAGGATGCAGTGTGGGCCTGGGGCACATCAGCTACCAGTGCTTACAGAAGTTTTGACACATCTTCAAGGATCATAAATCTATTTTATCCCAAAACGCAGGGTCGCAAATCCTTGTTTAATTCTGTAGGGTCACTTTGAAAGAAGTCACTTTGGTGGTGCATTTGTCAGGTGCTTGGGCTTGTAATCTTAGTGTATGAGCTGTGACAGAGGAAGGGACAAGGCTGGACCAGCACAAATCTTGTGCCAACAGAAGTACCAACACTGCTGCCCATGAATGTGAGGCCAGTGTCTCCTCAGCAGTAAACACACTCAGCACCTCTCAAGAGCAGACCCTTTTAGTGTCATTGGAGTTTATAGGATTTGCCCTATTGAATTATATAAATAGCTACAAGTTACAGCCCTGTAAAATGCTAAATGTCCTTCTGAGGTTGCTGAAGGCACTCAGTTCCCATTGACCTCCATATGAACTAAATAAAAGCTGATGTCAAAGGGAGTTAAACACACTCAAAACATTTCCTTCTCCTTGGGAAAGTGGGGAGCATTAAGAAAAGCTATTATATCAGGTATCTAGTCTGGATTTTCTTCTTGTACTTTTTTCTATTGCATGTGAATATAGGTGTATACATAGATCCTACAGGTACATGTAAAATACAGGAGAAATAATGCTCACCATAAAAATGAATGTGAAAAAATTATAGTTGATGCAAAGCAGCTGTTTTTATATGGGAATTGCTCCTTGTAAATTACATATTCCACTCTGAGAAGTTTTAAATTAAGTTATGTGTAGGTATTGATTTTTCTCATGAGCCACAGATCTATAGCTTAGATAGAAATCCTTTTGTGTTCAGCAGCATTGTTGGGTTAGGAGTTTTCTTGTGTAACTGTGAACTTAGAGACTTCCACAAAAGCAGCCTGTTGCTGCAGACAGGGCCTGCTCTGCCTCTGACTCCTGGGGCTGACTGATGTCCAGCCTGAATGCAGATGGTGTCCTTGAGTTTGTGCGTGCTCCAGCGTGGGTGCTCTGGTGTGCTCTGCCAGGGGATGATTGTGCTGGATAACAGCTGTAATGGATAACGTGCCGAAACCCGTGGAGATTAGCCCTGACAAGATATGTGCTTGTCAGGGTTTATAAGATTAAATTCTTCAGAGGTGACCTCGAGCTGTGGTTACCACCCAAAAGTTGAAAGCAAAGCAGACTTCGATTAATGAACCTGGCTGGCCACTTGTTTCCCTGTCACTTGAGTTCTATCCCCCAGACAGGTTTATTTTCTGAGCCCAGGAATCCTGAGGAGCAGTGGTGCAGGTGCTCAGGAACGTGCTGTGTACGGTCTCACGTTGAGAACGGCTGTAGGAGTCCCTTGGGAACAGTTTATCTCACCATATTTTCACTTTAATGCCTCCCACAGCCACCCATCACTTAGTTTGATGAGACTGGCTCTCTGCAGGAAAGTCCTGCCTTCCCAAGATGGGTTTTAGGGCTTTTGGTTGACTCATAAGGGTCTTGTATCCTGTACAAAATGCCCCCCTCTGCTGATGGTGTATGGGCAGCAGGGACAGTGCTGGGCCAGGAGACACCGTATGCACAGCAGGCACCCAAGGAAACAGTGCAGCATCAAGTCTTGTCCATGGGAAGTTGTCCACAGAGTGCTGGTCTGACAGGATCAACTCATTTCACAGAGCCCAGGTGCTTCTTTCCTGTCTAACCCCAAATTCTCTTAGTTTCTTCCAGTGCTGGGGTTTCCCTTCATATTTCTGCTTCTGTATCAGAGCTGTTTTTTAGTTTGCACCAGCTCAAAGGCCACGTTGCTCACAGTAAGGCTGATTTCCTAAATTCACTTAGAATTTCCAGTTGCTGGTCCTTAAGCCCTGGTTGTTTAAACTGCCCACTTATTTATTCTCTTCTTCTTACAGCATGTGATACTATTTTAAAAAAATGTTTGTCTCAATCCTGAGTAATTATCACCCCCAATACACGTTACAAAGGGTGCATGTTGGAGTTCATGATTCCAGAATATGTCGCCACCCCCAAAATCTGTGAAACACCAAGAGTAAGATTGAAAGGTGGTTTTATTTGGAAAAAAATACTCTCCCTCCTACTTCATAGACCTCAACACAGCTAGAGCTGGGACAGTGCTGAGGTAGAGTGATGCTCCCAGGAGTTTCTTCAGGGTCTGGCACTACAAATGCAAACCAAAAGGCACAAAATAACCAAACTTGATGGGCACTAAGGACAAAACCCTTCCACGCAGTAGCACAGAACTCAGGGTTTGTGCTTAATGTCCTAGATGGTTTCCTCTTAGCTGGAAATACATTCCTGAAGTCAAGGAAGCCTTAGGGCGAGGAAAAAAAAGAAACCATAACAGGGGAAAAAGTTGTGAACATATTTCAGTTAGTATGTTAGAGGAAATTTATTTTTATAATTGTTCTACACAGTGTCTTTTACTGATAAGCCAATTCACCCTCTGAAAATACAGGGGTTTGAGATGTTTTGCAAGAGTTGTTTCAGATAATTCTTTATCAGCAGAAATTGCTCGAGGAGATACATTGTAAAGTCTTCCTTCATTCACTGATAACTTCAGACATTTAAGAAAGTGAGAAATAAGATTATTTGATAAAATCATTACTTTTTCTGCACTTCAAGATTTTAAAGGAATTGATTAATTTTTAAAGAAAAAAAATCTTCAAGATGTCATTTTTCCAGAGTAACCCACAAGTACAACTGAATCAATTTGCCTTGGGATCTGAGGAAATTGTCATTTTTTAGCATGTTTTTAGTTAGGACAAGCAGTTCATGGACATACACTTTTCATCCTTGAGGGATGTTGAAAACAACAATTTTTCATGATGAGATAAAGTGAATATATGGTACTTGCATGTGTAGTAAAGTGAATTTTTATATGCCATTAATTATCAGTTTCTGAAAGTAGATGAGGAATGGTTTAGATGCTCAGATGATCTGTCTGGGATGCTTTGGTCTGTAGTGCTGGGTGTGATTTATCTCCTATCAGCCAGAAAACAAATCTCTCTTAAAGATTAAAAGTTAAATTTTCCTGTGAATTCTGTGACAAGAATCTTGCTACATTCCTCCTGTATGCCTTTGCATTTTGCAGTGCCCTCTTAAGGCGTGACAGAAGATGGCTCTCTGCAGCCATAATTATTTTAAAATATTTCACTTTGAGAACACAAAAAACCAAACAAGCATCAAAGGAAAATGATGTTTCAAAGGTGATCAAAAATTAAGAAAGGTGTATTTTGCATAGTGAAGAAACTTTATTCTGCCACCTCATGTATGATCTTTGGGACAGCAGTGAGTCACCGCCTTTTCTTCTGTTCAAAATCCCATTTCAGTTCCAGCCACGCAAAATTAATGCATTGCATTCAATCCCATTTAAGGCTACCCCACAGCACGTGCTCTCCCTACAGTACACGGGGTTATTGCCTTGCAGATCTGATGGAGCCAAGGCTCTGGGATCAGATCAGCAATGTTAACGCGGCTCCAACAAATCAATGCGGCCGCGGGCCCCGAGCACCAGCAGCGTAAACGGTTGGCTCCCATCTGATGTGCGGCACTGTCAGGTCCTACTTGGGCACAGTTCTTGCAGTTTGTTTTCATTTGTGTTGAACCACTGGAGTCTTTCGTGCTGCCATTAGCACTTTGGGTGCATTAGGGAGAAAAGTGAGATGGATTCCAACCTATAGATGTTCAAAATCAAGCTGATGTTTTGTAGCTGAACGTGAAATTCTGAGAGGCTCCGAATTCCTCAGAGTCATTTCTCCAAATTCATTGTAGAAATCATCAAAGCACTGTTTTTCTGCTTTCTCTTAGTCTGAAAAGGAGAAGTTGCTTCTCCTGACTAGATAGTGTATTTTGTATTCCAAATACAACCCAGTGCCTGCTCACACTGAGCCCTCATTTATTCTTTAGAATACATTGTCTACAAAATGACTACAGAAAATAGTGTCTGTGGGAGAGCAGGACGTAGCCAGAAAAACTATGGTTTGAAGTTTACCACACAAATATAATTAAATATAATTTACTTAAAATACATAGTTTTTCTTTGAGGTTAGCAGGGAAACCCACACAGTTCTCTGCCCTATTTTGCTTTCTGTGCATGCTGTCAAGCTTGGTAAATTTTTTAGCAGCTGTCAAAGTAAATTTATTACCAAAGAGGTCTGTGTTCTTGGGCAATCCAGAAGGGAAAAGCCCTGCTGACTCGGTTTTGCTTCAGCTTTTGTCTTTACTACACTCATATAGTTAAGATTCATGAATAGTGGTAGTTAAACAGAATTTTTCACCTGCTAGGGTGTGTTTGTGTGTAAAATATGAGTGTGTTTATATTTAAAAAACAATTTAATAATACCCCACTTTTTATAAATTCTACTTTGATCATGTAGTCTGCTAAGAATGCAAGGGTTAAACTAAAAATGCAAGTGTTAAACTAATGGAATGGAACTCGAGAGCTGGGGTGGGCACAGCACAACTGAAGGTGCTCTGAAACAAGAGAATTTCTGATGATGTTTGGCTGAGGGAGCCTGAACTTGGGTGAGGGAGGAAAGCTGCCAGATCCATGACTGAGGGGTCGGAGGATGTGTCCCCACTGCTGTGCAGTGAGATGTCACCCTAAATGTCAGCGCTGCAAAGAAACCTCTTAAAGAACCATAAAGAATGTGGCACAAAAGGAATAAAACCAAGGAAAAAAAAAAGTATCTTATAATGTGTTCAAATTTATTAAATACTCCAAATATCCTGGTTTTTTTGGGTAGAAAACATGAGCTAAACTTCATTCATGGATCTGGTTGCTCAGCAGCAGCCTGGACTGTGCCTTACCTCCCGCTCTCCCTTCTGCTCCAGAAAAGCTGCACTACCTTGTTCTGACATGCAACCATCTGGTCCAAGTTTGTGAAGTGAATTCTTTACTGCTCTGCAAGTCTGGGTCACTGGCAAAGCACTTCTGTGTTGTTACTCCTGAGGAATTAAAGTTCAGAGAGTCCCTCTCCACACTTGTGAGGAGCAGTCAGGTCTCTGAGTTATAGCGACAAACAGCACGAGGCAGGAGGAAATTAGAAAGATTTATTTTTCAATTCATTTCTGCAGAAATGTGCACAACTCTGCTCCCAACAGCCTTCATTTAGATGAACGTGTCTGTGCCTATCAGTTTCCACTCAAACAAAAAACCTTGGAGTTCACTCAAATTAAAGCAAACATGTTTTGAAAAACAACAATAAAACAAGCAAACAACCTACTGACCCTCTCCAAAAACCACCACACGTGGAAATGGAGCAATTTGAACTCCCAAGAGTGCTGTTTCTCTGATTTTTGGGGAATGTAAAGAGACCCCCACATGCTGATCAGCTCCTGAGCAGAAGGGATGAGGAGGGGGGAGTAGTCAAGCATCTCATTTTCAGTACTGTCCTAGAACTGTGGTGACCCTGACTGAAGTCTTATATGGTTGTGTGACCCCTCTAAACACCTGGATTCCCTATCTTAGCATTATTTACATTTTGTTGATCAATTTCAGCCTTTTTCACACGTGAGAACTGCAGCAGCTTGGAAAATAACTGCTTCTAGCATGATGATCCATCTTTATCACATACACTCCAGTGTTTATATGTTTTTAATATGGTGTTGGAGTGAGAGCTCCTCTGAACCCAGGCCCAGAGAAAAACCAAAGCACAGGGGTTGAATTAAAACCTTTGGATAAACTGAGATACATGAAATCACACCAAAGTGAAATAGAAATATAGATTTTTAACCTTTAGTAGAAATATATGCTAAATACTTTAAACATTTGAAAAGCTGCAGCAAAGAGATCTAAAGCACAGTTCTTACTGCAGCAGTGTTACCCTTTCACAGAATTTCTCTACTTTAGACAAAACACAGATGGAACTACACTGCTCACGTTTTTTAGACAAAGTGTTCACATAAACAATAAGAGCTGATAGAAACCATGTACGCAAATCTGTGTAATACCTGTGCAATGCTTGTGTAGGATTTACAACTATTAGAATTAGACCAGGATAGGTTAGAAAAGAAAAACTAGAATCGTGTGTTAATTTTATTGGTTAATTAACAAATATAATCCTCACTTCTGTAAGTTTAGGATATAAAAGAATAGAAGAAGAAACTGTTTTTGCTTGCTGTTTGCCTGCTGCTGCTGCTGCTGCTTTATCATGTATCCCCTTTGGACTCTGTCTTCAGATTATATGGGACTGTGAAATAAAGAACTTTAGCAGCACTGCAGCCTTCTCTGCTCTATCACCCTGGGCCAAAAGGAAGGGTATCCCATAATAAGCTCAGCACCATGGGAAAGTTTTAAGAAAGTTTTGGGAACATGCAGAGGGAAAGACAAAAAGAGCTGCCCCGCCAAACACCCGGCAGGGCAGGCTGCTGTGCCCCTTACCAGTCACTGACGCAAACACGCCATCCCCCAGCGCTCTGGGGCGCAAAGGGAAAACACCCACACCTGCTGCTTATAGCTGCGCTCATTTCCCTGGTGTGCATCTTCCCCAGAGAACAGAAGGCCCTTAGCAAAGTTCAGGTAAACAATTAACAATTGTTAATTAACGATTAAGTCGCTTTCCTATACAGGGCTCTCGCTAAGGGAGGGATGGCTGCCGCAGGCTGCTGCTTCTGCAGGAACCCACGCCCTGGATCAGTGTCCATCTGATGATCACGCCACGGTGACTTGAGCTTTGCCACTTTAGTTTCACAGCAAGTTTAATTTAACTCAAAGTCAATAGGATCTATCTGCCTCAAACTGATTTTATTTCTTCCTCAGCAGGGGGAAAAAATGAATGGGGCAAGGGAAGATTAACTCAACGTGAAAAGTTGTATCATTTGCTACCCAGGTCTGCTAATGAGAGTATCATTGTTACCAGTTTTATTCTGTGTACTACATCAGTTCTTTATGAGGAGTGGATTAATATGGCTTCAGGTTAGGCTTTATAGTTGTTACATTTTGGGGGAAAATTATTATTTGCATAATATCCATATTATCCTTTATTCTTTGCCTGTGTTTTTCAAATTTGCCTTGTCTTGCATACTGATATAACTGATGTGAGTGATTGACCTAAATTTGCTGAAAATATCACCTTGGTACACTCTTGAGTATATTTTCTGTGTTTGCAAAACGTTTAGTTTTGTTGGAGAATGTAAGAACAGAAAATTGCCCTTTTATTCAGTCTCTAAAAGAATTCCAGAGTCCTTAAGAAAAGTATTGTAGTACAGTTTTATAAAGGTCTCAATAGATTTACACGGAATATTTTAATTTTTTTAAATTTTTCTGCAGTAAGGTTGCAATTTGTAAAGACTTCAGCAGTGACCGAACTCTGTTCCTCCTGAAGTCAGTGGTAAACAGTGATTGATTTCAGCAGGAGCAGAGTGAGCCAAAAGCAGGTGATTATGAAAATCACACCCAAGCGGGAGTAGGCCTAGGTTAAATATTGAAAAGTGCCTCGCTGACTGAGGACTGTGAGCGCTACTGATTTTTATTATGGGTGAATTTCTCGCCTGTGACTCCACATGCCTCCAGCACCGAGTGTGGAACTGCGTTTTGGTGTTTCTTGGGCTGGCGTTCCCTTTCAGTTTGGGAACTGTCCCCCCACTCAGTGTTTGGTGGTCACTCACTGACCCATTCACGAATCAGATCACGGCTGCAGAGGTCCCAGTGATTTAGGGATCCACCCTGGTTGTTACCCACACTCAGGCAGTGGCGCTTGCCATGGAAGTGCTGCCCCAGCTGAGCGAGGGTTTCAAAGTAATTAGGGTTGCTGCTTTTCACAATGCAGCAACCTGGAAGCGGAAGGCAAAGTAGCACATAAAAGCTGATAAAAATAAATTTCTGCATCAGCTGGAGCTACAGCCTCAAATCTTCTCATCTATCAGGCTGAAACCCGCAATTTGTTCTCATTCAAAATTCCCAGGGAAGTCATGGGCTTATTTCAACTCCTCCAACACTGTCATTATGGATGCTCATTTCCAAACAGAAGTCTGAGCTGCTGATTCTAATTGTCATGAAGCCTTTGTACATGGTCTGAGTGCTTTAAGGGGTTAGAATCAGGATCTGTAACATTCACTTGAGTCTTTTTACATAGGAAGGAGAATGGGAAGGACCAGACATGAATAAAAATCAGCATCATTCTGATTTCAGTTTGGGGATTTTTTTCATGTACCTCCTACTGTAAATTTTATCTTCTGTTCCAGTTTTATGGCATCTGACTTAGTTCCTTCAGTGTTCTCTGTGACCTGGTTATCTCTAGGATCTCTATATGAAACTTGCAGAACCACTTCTAGTGAGTTTCTCTAAATGTTACTGATTTTGGCTCCGTTCTGACTTCATCCCTTCCCTGCCTTTGGTTCCACTTTTGCACCATCAGCAAATTTCATTCCTCTACTTTATATAATCTGTTTTTGAATTATTGACATATAAACTGTGCATGTGTGGGGGGCCTTGACTACCCTGCTAGAATCAAGCTGGCAGCTCTGCGAATCTCAAATTGCTTCTATGCCAGATACCTTTTTCTTGTCAAACTAAGAGAATTTGGAGTGGAAGATTTCTGATTTTTGCCCTTTTAAAAGGCTCAGTTCCTCCTTAAGTAAGATGTGTATTTGTGCAATACTCCTTTTGCCTCAGGCAGAGCTCTTGTGGACATTAGTTCAGTTGCATAATAGCCTTGTAAAGTAAACAAAATATTACCTTCACATATAAAAAAACTGAAGACAAGCAGCTAAGACTTTCTAGGATAACGCTGAAAATCAGTGTGCATCTAGGATTTGAACTTTTCATTCTGACTACATTCTTTCCTTCATTATAACACCATGTGATCATAGATATCCAGCATATCAACCCAGCAGGACTCAATTAAAGAGAGAACGGTTAATTATTACAGCTTTCCATTGGTATCTATTTTTAATGCATCAGATTCCTGCAAAGCTTTTGAGATGTGTTTGTTTTCACTCAGGTTGTATTTTTAGGAGCTGTACAATGTTACTTTATGGTAAGGAGAATCATAATTAGCATCTTTTTGTTAATTAAATCACGCAAATATATTTGATGTAGACAGCTATGGCACTTCTTATAGAGATGCCAGGTAAAACACCCCCTAATGCTGCTTGGGAAGAGCTCACAGACAGGATAAGGCGTTGCTCAGGGCTAGGTGGGTACAGCCTGTTATGGGCTGAGTTATAATTTTTTCCTTGCATAGAGCAATGTAAATTGGGATAATTGTGTGAAGTGAAATTGCAGTGGCATTAAACAGCTCTAAAAAGAGTCAGATTTATTTCATGTTTGAAGTTTGGTTGTGAGATTTCCTGAGTGAATTCCTAGCTCCTTGAAGCCTATAGCAAAGCTTCCTCTGCCTTCAAATGCAACATCATTTTACCTCGTATTTATTTGCCTGAGAACATCCAGAATGTTTTCAGACATCATCATCATCACCACCAAAACATTCTCATAGTGCCAGTGGGACCAGTTTACTGTCTACCTCCAGGGAATAGTATTTTGTCAGTCTGTCACATTATTTAATGCCATAAAACAATCCTCATTATAGATTCTCCTCTGTTCTCTATCTTACAAAATATTACTATCTGGTTTTTCTTTCAGCACACTTGAACCTCTGTATCCTGTTAAGACTTTGATCACTTCAATACCAAAATACCTTTTTGACCAAATTTTTCCTTCAAGGCCATATTTTTTCTCAGTGTATGCTACCACGTATCTTTAGGAAAACTTCTGTTGCTTGTTGAGTAGAAAGGAGATACTGTATTCTTTAAAACCTTAAATGCACCTTTATTTACTTGATAGTCTGCTACTCAATATCCAGGATTTATTGTTCAGCTTTCTGTTTGTTTTATGTAGAATAGAGAGTAGGTGTTATCTCTGATAAACCAGGGGTTCTCAGGAGGAGAATGGATGAGGATTTTAAGGGTGAAGGATCTTCCACTTTTCCAGGAAGTTTAACAAACTTGTTTTTAATATGGCCAGAAACTTAATATCAAATACTGAAAGGGAACAATTCATAGGATAGAATTTAAGCAGTAAAGCCTCAAGAGAAATGCAGAGACGCAGCAAAGTGCGGCAATGGGAGATGCAGGCTGGGGAGTCTGCAAAATGCAGACTGGGGGGGTGCTCAGCCAATTCTTGTGTGCCCATGCAGTCCTTAGTTGGTAAAGAAAGTTACTCTTTGGCCCTTGCTTAATTTTTAATTTAGATTTTGATTATTTTTATGCTTAAGTGTTGTCAATATTCTTTTAAAAATTGTAACTTGCAAAAGTAGAAAATCCCTCAGTAAAGTGGGGGTCAAAGCCACAGCTAAAGACTTCCCAACCTGATAGAAGTTCACTGCCCAGTATATGATGTGTAAAGCACCATGACACACATGGAGAAAAACCAGCTTTGTTCTTCCTTCTTGAATCATTACTTGAGTCTTGAGGTGACCTGTATCAGCTCAAGAACTGTGATGCTATGATGTTAAATGAAGAGGAAAGAAATCTGCAGTTTTAAATGAAAATGCAATTTTTTTCACTTTCTTTTCTCTAGAAAGTAAGTCTTTATTACCTTCAGCCACTGAAGAGATACATACAGAAATCATGTTCCAGCTACAGAAGTCTACAGAGCTGATGTAAATAATTTACAGAAATTATTTTAATCTGTGATATTTTAGGAATTTCTCCCAGTTCCCAATGGAGCTGGGTTTGTTTCTTCCTATGGCTGTACCATCTGTACAAACAATTTGTAAACAGGGAAATACCAAAATCAATCAAATAAATTATTCACAAAGGGATTATTGGCTCAGTTCAAGTATTTCCTTGAAACAAAACTAGAAGTTGTCAACTCATATACTTTGTTATGAGAATCAAAACTGGTTTATTTAAAAGAGCTTTTTATAACAGAAGAGACAAAAGGAAAACAATCTGACAGAGGTGAAGACAAGGCTGGTTGTCAGCTAGTTTGGGGTATCAGCTTTTAAAAAACAGAACAATACACAAATGTAAACTGTCAGGGGATTCAAATTCTATTGTCTCTCTTGTACCTCTTGAGAATATACAGTCATAAAATTTTCAGAAGTGGCTAAATGAGTTAAAAATGTTTGTTTCTTTGGGAGGAGAGCTCCTTAAGTAGCTTTGGCACATTTAAATATAATGATCTCACAGGGTAGCTGATATTTCCCTATGGTGCTACATGGTGGTTTTATTCGAGATATAAGGTAAAAACTTTTTTTATAAAAAAGCTGAATGAAAAGTTGAAAAACAAGCATCTAGAAGATGTAAGCAGGAGATGTTTTAATAAAAAATTCCATAATAAGAGGTAAATAGACCTTTCATTTTTATTTTAATGGCTTTTAAGATTGAAAGATAATAAAGTGAGAGTATTTTTATGATCATTTTGTTCTTCAAAAGTGTAGCACATCTGATTATGGAATTATGTATGACTCCTTGATTATGGAATTTTGATTAGTCTGTTAACCTGAAAAATAATTAGCTGAGCTATCATAACATGAGGCACAGTCCTCAGAATGAAAAAGATCAGTTCCCAGCCTTTCTTGAGAATATTGGGCATCACACCTGCTACCCTGACACACATTTTTCTCACTTCCCCTCACACTAATGGGTGGGGTTCTCATGTTGAAACTTGTTTGCTCACGTACCTGCTGAGATAAAGCCTTTCAGTGGAGGAGAAACATTAGAATTATTAATCCTGAGGAGTTCCAACATGCCAGATGCTGAAGGTCAATCAAAGACTAGATTGAGCAGCAAAGAATAGAAACAGCCAAAGGCATGAGGACAGCATATCATTTTGAGGGCTGATTTGAGCCCCACTGCTCCAGAATGGATAGTTTTGGCTTTGTGTTTGGTTTTTTCCCTGGTCTGTATATTCTTAATAGGAAATAGTCAATGGTGTTTCTGCATCCTGCCACTATTTGCATTCACTTATGTCTTAATTAAGTAGCCTGGCCTGGTAGGATAAAACAGGGATGGGATGTGTCCTGGCCCCAAAGCTGATGTTGTATCAAATACTCCAGATATTTCAGGTGCACGATTGTCATGGAATTACAGGTTTGGTTGGAAGGACCTTAAAGACCATCTTGTTCCACCCCCTGCCATGGCAGGGACAACTACCACTATCCCAGGCTGCTCCAAGCCCTGTCCAACCTGGCCTTGGACACTTCCAGGGATGTGGAATCCACAATTTATCTGGGCAACCAGGTCTTTACCACCCTCACAGGGCAAGATTTCTTCCCAATATCTACTCTATACCTGCCCTATTTCAGGGCTTTAGGGCCTCAATGCCTCCATAGTGGCTGAACAGTTTTGACAGTCCTTAAGAAGTCAAAGACGAGATGTTTTTGAAGTAGAATAATTGAAGGCAGATTAAAAATTGCTAGTTCTGGGAATGAGTTTATTTAAAGGGAATGGATTTGGTCAAGTAGCTGATCTTGGAGGAGGATAAGATAAGTGTGTGGCAGTTTAGTGCTCCTGTGTGGGAAGAAGCTCACACTGAGTGTAAGGAAGACGTTGCTGTTTCGACAGAGGCAGGAGGGCAGTTCAGCGGTCTGGCCTGAACTCTTGCCCTGGATCAATACCCTGGAAAACAGAGCTTAAAAACTTGGAGAATTTGCTACAGGGGTGTGGAGTGGCCCCAAATCAGAGGTGGAGAGGTGAGTTAATAGCAGGTCACACAGGGTGCTGGCAGGTGCAGTAACTGTGAGCAGATGCCAAGTGAGCCCCTCACGATCTATTGCCCAGGGCCCTCATTTGCTTTTCCAGAGGAGGATTTTTGCAGCCTGTGGAAAGCTGCATCTCCTGACAGGACGAGGCACGGGGCAGGCTTTGCTCTGCGGTTTGTACTGATAGAACCACGTTTAAAAACCACAGGCTGGTTTTTAGAAGTGAAACACTGAGCTGGATAGAGCTCCAAAGAGCATGGATTCTGCTGGGTGTGGGGGAAAGGGTGTGCATGATGGGAAGTAATGAGTCCTGGCAGGCATCCCTCTGCTTGCAGGAGCTGAAGCAAGGCTGGCACTGGTGGAGCCACTGCTTGACAAAATGAGCTGTGGGGATTTCATGAACGAGGAAGTGTCTCCCCATCAAATGTACTTTCACTCTAAAACAGGCAAAATTAAGGTGCATGATCTCTTTTGTTTGCTGTACTCCATAGCTTTGCATTTCCTCAGTAGTTCTGCCTTCAGTTCAACTAAGACTTAAACTTTGGTTTGGCACAGCAAAGTCCTTAAGAATCAGAGCCTCTGTATGCAGTTTCTGTCTACAAATTAGCATTATTTTGTGAATTCTCTTTAAGAATTTTGGGGGGTTTTGCTGATAAGCTTTGGATCCTTCTTATCTGAAATATAAGAATTTTGCAGTTGAACATACCTGTGCCTCCAGGAACACTGGAGAACTGCTAAAGTACGGCTGAAAGAAAAGTGTGACATTTGTAACTACTCTTTTTAAAAGGAAAGGATTGTCAAAAAAGACAGACATCCTGTTTTGACAAAATCCTAGATAGTTTTATGAGGACAGAGGTGTTTCTGCAATGAAATGATTAATTAAAAAGAAAAATTTCTTCAAAAAAAGTAGCTTTGAAAATTAGGTTTTTCCCATTCCTGGTTACTTTTCTTCAATGTCAGGGAAAGAGATGGTATTTCATTACATTGTCTCTTACTTTCAAGTGGTGTTTTTTTTTGGTTTTCCTATGTGCTTTCTTCCCTCCCATTTTCCCCCAGATTAGACCCTCAGGTAGTATTTTTTTCCATCACAAGAATTGTTTCCTAATAACTGACGTCCATACAGCTCCACCATAGCATTTGTGTCATACACAACTCCTGGTGTTTATTTCTTGTGTTGATGCCTTTTCCTGGTCTTAAAATTAAGAGAGCTGCACACAGTTAGGAGGGAAAAAGGGTTTTTACCTTGGTATTTATTTAAGGATCCTTAGGTGTGATGAAATGCACATAGAAATGCACCCCGATGTCCCCCCGAAGAAAATGGCCACTCCCGATGTGATGAGTATACAATTATATGCCTTGCAAAAATTAGCACATCTATCAAAGGCTCCCCAATGAGGGACTCGGGTGAAACCCCTCACCCAAGGGACCCTCCCCCTGGATGGGCCTGGCTTTGTTTACAGAATGTGTTCTGGAGAGGACCTTGGTTTCTTTGGGGTTTTAGAATGTTTAGTCTCTAAACTTAACAAAATACCAGGTCTAAGGGGAGTTATCGAACTTAAAGAATTATAACTGTGTAAGCTAAAGGCACAAGGAATATATAAAGCTATATAAAAGAGTGTATAAAAGGGGGTATAAAAGAAAAGCAAAAAATCATCATGGCATCAGTGTGTTTAACTCATGCACAGCTACGAATAACTGCCTTTGAAATTTTGTAAATACCAGGTGTTAATTTGAAGCATCTTCATCCTCTAGAGGAAATTTGTATTTTCACCAGTTTATCTTTGTGCTTTGGGGGAGAAAGCATGCAGCCCCTGCAAAGATGATTGCTAGGTAGAAAATGTGAATTTCTGTCTGTATACAGTTGGATCATATGCATTAAAGCCTGAATATATTCTCTTGAAACAGAAAGATGTGTACCTGCCATCCTAAACTCACTGGTTATCCTAAGAAACAAACCTGAACAGTGTTAACTGAGCAGTAAAGTAAACTGTTCTTTGTTTCATGCTGCGGGCACACTGGTGTCATATGTTTTGAAAGTATGCTGTTGAAGGAGATCATAATATTCCAAATTCATTTCTGAAACTGCCCATTCAAACACATGGCTAGAAATGCGGTACAAACAACTGGATATATCAGTTTCAGTGCTTTCCTTTAGGTTTCTTTTTACTTATTTGACTTGCCCCAATGCATCACCTCTAATTAAAGGGGCTTAAAGCTTTTTAAGGCTGCACACAAAGATATATAGAAACATCATTAGTGAAATGCTAAATTTTTATGGACTTCTCTGTGGGGTGCATTCCCTCAGCTGATCACGGAAGCATTCACAGATGCAGGATGTAACTGTTATATCTAAATCCCCTGCTAATCGATCTTAAATTTTTCTACAACACCCATTCACCATTCCATGTGAGTTCTGAATCCAGGCTTCCCAAAAACACCATATTGTGTTTGATGGCTGCAGAGTTCCTGATGGGAGACACTTAATGGCTTCTGTGCCTTACCTACTTTACCACATAAAAGTGTTTCATTATATAGAAATATTGCTGTTGGTTCTTCCAGTCTTAATGATGCACATCTGTGGAGGCAGATGATACCTGGGAAAATAAAGCTGCACACAAAGGGGCCAACTTGCTGTAGGAAGAAAAGAGCATCTCTGAGACTGCAGTGCAGGTTCAGCACTTGCTGCTTCTGCTGGGAGGAACCTTCAGCTTATCTGAAAGGCCAGGGTTAGAAGAAATATTGTTTGCAGGGGTTTGGGTTTGTTTTTCCATAAGTAGAAATACTACTGAGCTTTAGAGCAGCTCATCTTGCACACAGAAGTGGCATTAAAAGAAACTCTGAGCAAAATGTGTCATCTATAAAGGTAAAAGAAGCCCTAATTCAGGTTTATAAGGGAAGTTGCAAGTAGGGTGAGGTGGAAAAGGAAGCATGTGGATGTAGAATGGTCTTTTCATCATGTGTCTCTAGCATGGACTTCTGGTTTTGGTGGAATGT
The DNA here is from genome assembly GCA_013400235.1 of Oriolus oriolus. Taxonomy (NCBI): domain Eukaryota; kingdom Metazoa; phylum Chordata; class Aves; order Passeriformes; family Corvidae; genus Oriolus; species Oriolus oriolus. Next base: position 250,246 of record VXBT01004886.1, read on the forward strand.
TTTTTGGTTTGGTTTGGTTGGGTTTTTTTGGCTGTTGTTCATTTTTTTTTTTTTAATGGGATCTATATAGTTCTTTATGAGTGGTTTGGTGGTTTTTTTTGCTTGGTGGTTAACTCAGACAATTCTCATCACTGCATCATTAGCAAATGCAGCCATCTCAAGCAATTGTTTGTGGACACATATTTTATCATTCATGGTTTTTAGAGGTTTTAGGTACTTTTCCAAACCACAGAGGATTCACAAGACCAAGCTACAGAAATACTGATGCTGGCGATGCTCCCTTGTCTAAGCACAGTTACTCCAGCTTAGAAGTGGGCTCTTAATGCTTTGAAAATTTTATAAGAATCTTCATTTTCTTTACATTCAAAATGTATGTTTAGTCTATTAAAGAGAGTTTGAGAACTTGTTAGAGTCAAGATCTGTTCTTCCTATTCAGGTATTTATGCATATAATGTCTAAGTTTATAGGCAGCACATCCTAATTCCTGGTTCACATTTCCATGTGTTTTTCTTTGCCTTCTGTGGCATCTACTGTATCTACTGCTGGGGTGTGTGGGGAGTTTGTGTAGGGAGTTAATTTGAAATCAATATCAATTCAAGATTTTTTGAGGAATTATTCTTCTCTGATTGTATTTTCTCCTCTTTTCAAGATGTTTATACCTGTATGATCTTTTCACTTATTAGAGAACACAAGAGGAAAATACAAGCTGAAACCAAGAGAAAATTCTTCAGTCAGTTCTCTCTAAGTTTTCAATTTCCCATATTGTTGGGAGTTTTTCTTTTCATCACCCACCTGATAATTTCTGCTCCTATTGACTTTTCAGAGCCTCTCCTTGCTAAGGGCCAGCTAAATAATACATGAGGATCAGTCAGCAGAAAGTTGCTCTTGGTTTTTAATTGTTCATATTTTTGTCTTGCAATATTAGTTTACAGGCAGTGTTCACAGTTTTTGTTTGTTCTTTTTAACAGAAACACTGTTCTGCATGGAATTGTAGTTCAAAGGAAAAGTCCTGGCTCTTAATGGAAGGTTTTCTAACCCTTCTTTTCCTTTTGCAGTTTTGGCAGCTGGTGCTGAGCAATATAAATCCTGCTTGTGTGAGCAAGGGAAGGATTTTCACTTTCTAGAACCTGCACAAAGGAAATGGCTGAAATAGCTGTAAAGCAAATGAAACTCAGTGTTCCAACCTTTGCTCTGATCTAAAGAGATTTTTTAATTGTTTATACCTTTTTAATCTGATTTTGAGACAGAAAGAAGTGAGAAAAAATAGAGAATTCAAAAAAATACAGAAATATTCTGGCACAATCACTCATTTTTAAAATAAAGGTCCAGGCATTCTTGTTGCAGGTGAGCCTTGCTTTAAGTGGCTTAACAGGAGCTTCTCAGGTGGCAAAAGCTCCCTATAACTTTGAGCATTGTCTTGAATGAGAAAAGGGGCATGTTGTTTTCTAATATTAGGCCTTCCACTAGCAGGGAAAAATACCCTGTAAGAAATACGCAGTTTATAAAGATGACACTCCAGGTCTTATGAAATCACTTTTTTTCCTCTGAATATAAGTAGTACTTTATAAAACTTCTGTCAAGGGTTATCCCTGTTTATCATCCAGTTCTTCATGGAGCTATCAATTGGAACTCGAGTCCTAGATATCATGAGCCTTGAACATGGCTTGTGCTTCCTGATACTGTCCTTAAAGAAACCCAGGCTGCCTCTGGCAGTGATGAGGATGGTTTGGAGAGCATGGGGATCCCGAGGTATCCACATTTCTATAATGCTGCTACCCCTTGCCAGAGCTGTTTGTCACATCCATGTTCCTAATCAGCAGCACAAACCCAGCCTAAGTTTTTCCCAGGATGGCTGGACAACATCCCAAATCTCTCCTGTCCCATGTATTATGACTGTTTCCCGCCAGGTCCAGACTCCAGCTGGCAAAAGGCACAGCTCTGCTCATGGACACCTACAGATCCCCAATGAAGCTGTCGAAGGGAATGAGCTCATTTCTTCTTCTCTCCAAATTTCTGATGAACTGATGCAGAAGAGACTTGAAATACCTGAAAGCAGTACTCTAAGTATGGTCAATGAATACAGTCCTGTCTTTCAATTTCCTTATGAAAACTGCAGGATAAAAGGAAGAGGGTTTTTGGGGTTTCCGCTACCGGCCACGTGGCCCCCGCCGCCACCGTGGGGGCGGTGCTGGCTGCCACGGCGCCAGCGCCATTCAACACCTCTCTTCATGCGGAGTGCCGAAAGGGAAAAGCTGCTGCCACCACCCCTGCCCTTCTGCCCGCAGGACGGCTGGCTAAGGGCAGCCAGGCAGGCAATGTTTGCCGTGGGCTGTGCTGAGATGGTGGTGGTCACACAGCCACAGCGGCCGCATGGCCGCTCACGGCACCAGGATGGTCCTGGCAGCAGCACCTCCCCACTCCTTGGGAAAAGCTGTGAGCGCTGTTTTGATTTCCTTCTTAAATACGTCATCACAGAGGTGTTACCAGCTTCTCTAACTGGGCCAGCAGTCCATCTTCAGAGCCAGCAGAGTTTGGCTCTGTCGGACACAGTGGAAGCTTCTAGCAGCTTCTCTTGGAAGCCACCTCTTTGGCTTCCCCCTCTGCAACCAAAACACAAAAAAAATTTGTTAAACCAACACAAGAAGAAAATTTCAGAGATGTAAAATTGTCTTTGCTTGCTATTTGTAGTCTTCTGGCTACCCCATTTTTTTATTCTGAGATCAAGATAGCCTTCATGGCTATGAAATAACAATCTTCCCTCTAAATCAAATACTCATGTTTATATTGTCCATAAAATGAAGGAGAAAGTTTTTCTGCTGGTTTAAGTCTTGAATGCAGAGAAAACAGTTCCAATTCAGAAAAAGCTGGAGTCCTGGTGTGGAACCTGTTTATCTAGAATTCAAATAAAAGCTTAATGGAGGAGGAACTTGTTCTTGCTGAGACAGAATCAGTTCTGAGTTTTGGGCTAATATACTGACAGGTGAGAGCAAGGCAGAGTAACAGCATGAAGCAGGAAAGGTGTGTGTTATTCCTGTGGGATGTGTAGCAGACAAAAATGCTTTGGAAGGTTTCCTTCTCACTTTTAAAGAATGTGTCTATTTTGGCCCTCTGTAGAGTTAATAAATATATTAACTAACATGATGGGTATGTAAAAAGATAGATCAAGTAGTTCAAGTTTCTGGTGTCTGTGGTTAAGATTTAAAAACATCACTTTGTAATGCAGTATTGAAGGAACATAAGATCAGCAGGTGTTTGTGCAACTTATTTTGGTAAAGAAATTGAACAGAGAATGCAAACTGCCCATAGACCACATCCTACTGGGATTAAAACAGAATTCACAGAGACAGAAAACGTGGACTGGGCAGAATCCCAGCAAATGATAATATGGGAACTATTTGGGGATGGAGGTAATCAAGTCATTCATGTTCACCTACTCTTCCACAGGTGATGCAAACACCTTGGGGATTTTATAATGTAATATTTGTAATAACTTCCGTCAGCCAGAACAATGTTTTAACAGCAACAAATCTAATTGTGTTCACCCTTCACAAACAATGGTCCCATTAACTTATTGTGGAATATGGAATTCTATCTTCTACGATATTGTTGAGAATTGTTGCCTTTTGAGGTGACTCTGCCTCCAGCCTGGTGAGGTCTGAGTTTTGAGTCCAAAATGCAAATGATTGTGTCCCCCAGGGAAATCCGGAAAGGGGGGAGAATTTCTCAGGCCTATGATACTACAAGAATAATTCATGTCATTTAGAATAACATTGCAATGTACCTTAATAATTGCTGAGGGAGCCATCTAAAACTCCACATGAAATACTGCATTATAACAGCATGGCACTGTTAAATAGATTAAATTTTCACAGAGAAACTTGGAAGTAAGAAAAAGAGTCTGAATGCAGTTGGTACAGATGGCTCTATCCTGAGTTTTCTTCCTGGAAATGTCTGTACAGCTGGGAAAGGTCCCTTGTGATATGAAACATGACTGTGCTCTGTGTCTGAAACTCCTCACGTTGTGGAAAGTTTCTGCAGCTTGGGACTTTTGTCGAGAAGTTGCCACCTTCCTGGGGAGGAAGAAGCAAAAATCTTTCTCTTGTGAAGAACCTGTCCTTTTTGCATGAATTCCATCCTGCACAGAAAACTTCAGACTTGCTTTGGACTGGCAGTGCTGCAAGGAATAGAGAAGCCATCCATAAAGAGACAGAGAGACTGCTCTGATTTAAGTAAAATACATTGTCTGAAAAGTAATTATGTTATAAAGTGCTCAATGTGTTTTATTGCAACTTTCATTTGATTATTGTTTAAACCTCAGCATGTAGGTTTATATATATTTTCTGTCCCGATTTTCACAGAAGCAGATGTTGTATGTCTGCCAATCGATCTGTCCTGAAGTGGCAGAGTAAAACACTTTTATTATAGCAAACATAATTTAGAAAATTCCTGAACGCACCCCTTTGTGTACAAAATTGACTTTTGGTGCAAAGCAAGTTTTATCACTGCTCAAACTGGTATTGATCAACCTATCAAAAATTGTGTTATGGTTTCAGCAGCCCTTCTGGAAGCACCTGCAAGAATAAGGTTTTCTGTTTAAATTCTAAAATCAATCTCGATCCTGTGAAATACAATTTTTTAAACCCACTTTAAATTTGGTTACTCTTCTTGATCTTCTACAAGAGAAAATGATAACTTGAAGTGATGTTGTCCCTTTTTTTTCCATTTACTCCTCAGAAAATAATTAATTTACATATTAAAAATCTCTTTTTATACATCCAGGTCAGTTTTAATTTTGGGATTGAAGATACTGCTTAAAACTCCAGTTATAAAGGAAATTCTGAAGAGTAAATTAAGGGTATACTTAACTTAGAGCTTTTAGGAAAATGCTCTATATAAAATCTAGATATAGACAAATGTCAGGATACTGCGTATTTTAGAAATGTAATATAACAACTGAAAGAACAATATAACCATCCCAAAAATGTCATAGCTTCAGAAAATGGGATAATTTTAATCTACTTGCAGGTCCTAGAAAGAAAACACTATATTACCATTCTGGGAAATAATGTTAAAGATAATTTTTTTTTTCGTTAGTCTTAATTACTTTCTATCTCCACATGTAGATAACACCCCTCAGGACTTGAATTTCCATTATACAAATTAATTCACTGTCCAGGAGTAGTGAACTCCACTGGTGAGAGTTTGGGCTCTAAATGCATTCATTGATTTTGAAAACTGCACTTTGGCCTTCCACCTTGTTAAGCCAGGAAGAGGAACCTCTTTCAGACTGAAGTGTCCCAACAAAAAAAAAGCCTTTGCACCCAGTATCTTTCTCCACCTTTATGGTTTCCAAGACTTTTCAGTCCATCAAATGCATAAATGTAGTGGTAGAAGCACTTTGGAGTTAAAAAAACCCAAACAGAAACCTGAAACTGGAGCAATTTTGCCCTCAAAACCAGCAGTTCCCCCTTGGTCCTGCTTGAGCGTCAGGAGCTGGTTTGCAGAAAACCCTTGGGTGGATGCTTTCATTCCTGAAACAGATCCAGACTCTGAACACGTGGCCCATATCAGGAAATGTTTTTTACAAGAACTTGTATTGATTTTAGGGGAGCTGTCCTTCTCAGTTTATCATCAATTAGTCTCACAATCCAATATGAAAGAAAGTAAATGAGGAAGAAGTAATGTACAGATGTATATCCTGCCTGGAACACCCTGCAGCAGCTGACATGTTTTCTACTACAATGGGAATGATAAAATCATTGCATGTTAGGAAGTAAAGCTCTGGCTTTTTGGAGTGAGAAATCTCAGTGCTGATGAGTATCTGTGGTTTTAGGAGAGATTTGGAGGGCTTTTAAGCTTGAATCTCTGAGGCAAGCTCCGGCAAGGCTGATTTCCAACATGAAAAGTGGGTCAGGGAAGAAGGGAGGTATTAATTACACATAGAATCACTGGAGAACTATTCTCTAAATCTAGATATAGCAATGTAAGAAAAGAAGTGAGCTGAACATGCCCTGATTTACTATTCTTCAGGTTGTAAGGTTGATTTTTGTTACATTAGTGCCATCAGGCAACTTGAAAAAGCAGTGATTTAAACACATTTGGAGCATTTTGGTCAGGATTTGTTTTTAATGGCACAGGGATATCAGCAATGCTTTCTTGAAGCAATAGGTTCACAGTGCTGCTGTTGGTACAATCTAACCTGTGCAACTTCTCTGGTAACCCTTAAAGTACCAGGAAATAATGATTTTGTTCACAAAAATTTGAAGTATTTAGGTCTATTCATCATTAAAGTACCTGTTTCTTTTGTTATTTATTTGGTGTAAATAAGTCTGTGTAAGTAAAAAGGCACCTGGATGAGTGAGCTGCTATTTTGTGATTTTTCCAAACAGTTTCTTATCTGATTTTCTGCAATTGTTGCTACTCTGACTTATTTGCAAGGAAAGTGGGGTAGAAATCAGCAGGAACATGTTGTGTTAATTGTGGAGTTGAAATGGGAATCTGTACTTCCCCAAAACTGAGGGAAACTGAAAGTACATCACGGTTTTTAAAGGCCCATTAATTACTGGTGTGTGGGGGGGAACACTTGTCCTGTTTCAAGTGGCCACGTGGAAGCACCAGTTGCACCAAATTTCCTTAAAAAAGTGGAGACCCTCGGCAATGGACCTGTCCTGTGCTGTGCTTTCCTCCAGAAAAGGCTGAGTCAGAGTGGTAATCCCTGAGCTCTTCAATGCATTAAAAAAAAAAATCTTCTTAGCGTTGGTAAAATTTTATGATGCAAGAGCTGTAGATAATTACTGTGTAAATATTGGCATAAATTAAACCAGTGCAATTTCAGCACTTGATTAATGGAGTGAGTAGGCTACTGGGATGTGTTAATGTTCACAGGTGTAGTAGACTTTAAAAGAGGAAATGAAATATATATTATCCAGATGAAAGTAGGGGGGGAATTCACGTAAGAGGATTGTGTAAAAGCAGCGGGGAACTCACGTAGCCTGCATGAGAATTCCCTTTTATCCCTCACAGGAAATGTAGACACCCAGCTTCTCACACGTAAAGGGATAAGTAGGGAATTCTAGAGAGTGCCAGATGGAGATCTGCCCCAGAATTTTAGTTCAAGGAAAATATAATTGAACTAAAAAAAGCATGTTTATTGTTCAGGGGGAAATGTCTGTGGTTAATGTAGCAGCAACAACTTCCACCCTCGTATTAAAAAATTGTGAGCATAGAGCATAGGGTGGGTGACTGGATGTGTCATCAGGGGGGTTGTTCCACTGGATTTACATCCTAGCAGCCTGGAAAACAATTCTCTTGTCCATCCCTGTGTCTTTCTCCAGACAGGTCGGTAAACCCCAGATTTAGTAAGGGAAAAGAGCAAATGTTTGTCGAGGGGAACAGATGTGTTCTCCATTTAGTTTCTGTATTAAATTGAATTTGCTGAAGATTTAATAGAGCAAAGCATCACCTGGCAGTTTAATATTACATTAATATCAGCCGTGCAGAGTGAGGGCCCTGCTTAATGACGAGTTTGCTGTTTGCCTGTGCTTGATAATTCAGATGAGATAGTTTTACTCTGTGCTTTGCTACAGGAGCTCTGTGCTTTGTTAATCACCTCCTCATTATGTTTGTGTTGTTATTAAAATAAGATGTTTGATGTAGAGTGTGACTGACAAGTGGAAGAAGAAGGTTAGGCTGGTACTACATTTGTTCCTAACCGTAATCGATAAGTAAAGCTTTATAAAGGGAAGGCTTTGTAAAATCATAGCTCAGGCCTGTTACTTTGGCTAAATAGAAAAGGACTGTGGGAAAGAGACACGGCTGAATTAGGGGTAGAAAGCCACGCTGCGTGACCATGGTGTGCTCACATCGCGGTGCGAGGTGGTTGGCTGAATTATGTTTGTGCAAAGGGCTGTGGGCTCTCAAAGCAAGAACCTTTTGCATGCCCCTGGAGGAGTCAGAGTTAAGCAACCCGGGTCAGGGAGAGACCCCAGCACGCTTTGTTTCCCCATGGTAATCACCTGCACCCCTTGGCTAATTGGTTCCCACCCTACCCCACCCCTGCCTTTCCCATATATACCACTGCTTTTACCCCTCAAGCAGGGATGCTTTGTTCCTGGCCTTTGCTTTGTGGGAGCTCTTGTTCTGGACCTTCCCTTTGTCAGGGTGGCCGGACAATAAAAGCTACTCCATGGAACTGCCATATGAGGCTCCTGTCTCTCTTTACCCCCGAGTTAGCCTGGGGTGATCTCACAAAGAGCCGAATCACAAGAGCTGGAATTGCTTGTAGCTGAGAAGCTGCTGCATCTGCTGAGGTCACCCGTGGCTCAGGAAGGGCTTCCAGTGCCCTCGAAGGGCTGCTCCTGGCCGAACGCTCTCTCCAGCAAGGTCGTGGCCGGCTGGCCCCTGGTGATGTGTTTGTTATGCTTTAAAACAAGGTAACTGACAAGTGGCTAACTGCTTAAAAAGGCCGGGGTTTTGGAGAAAGTGGCTCTCCTTTGCACCTGCCTGGGCACTCTGTGTCATTACGGACCTTCACCCACAGCTGGTGCCCGAACCTAACTTTTGAATTCTGTGAAATGATTTTATTTTATAGTGTTCTGCTGCAAATTTCCTTTAGCTCTCCATTTCTGAGAAGAGTCACTTACATTTTCCCAAGTTAAATCATCCCTAGTTATAATTGACATCGTGCAGGGACTTTTTTTCCTTTGATTCAATAGTGATAGTATAATTATGACCCTGATCTCAGTAATAACCTCAGATGGCATGGTGGAAGTAATACATGAAAATATAAAGACTAATAAATTACCTATCAGAAAAAGAATTCATATGCAAGTGCTTTGGTGATGTGGTATTATAAAGACAGAGAGGAAAACTATGCTAAATATTGGAAATTAATTAAAGTGAGAAATCCTATAATTTTTATTTGCATTTGGTCTCCTATGCAAAACTTATAAATTACAGCTGGATCACAGTGTTTCTGGAAGTCAAGAGCAATGCTAGAAGCAGAGGGACACTGTGAGTGTGCTGTCTGTAGAGATGATGCCGTGAGACTGTTGGTAAATGCTAGAGAGGGAGGTTGGGGAAAAAAAAAGAACAAAAAATGGAATCTTCAGGTTGACAAATGGCTCTTTCCTGCTGAGGACAAAGCTTGGCAGAGAGCTCCAGAAGTGAGCAGGAGCCTCACATTTCTCACATTCTGAGAAGCAAATTCAAGATGATGCAGCTCTTATGAAATGTGCAGGTGTTGTCACTGCCTTATTAGATGGAAAATGATTTTACTTCTTTTTCTGAGTCTGCTTATATTCCTTCTCACTTGGTCCCACTTCATTTTCTTGTGTTATGAAACTCCATGCAGAAGTTTTCTGAGAACTGCTTCCTTGGAATGAGAATTCACTGCGTCACTGCGTATTTTCATAACAGCTGAATCATCCAATGTGTAGTGGGTGATCTTTTTCAGCACTTTGGACTGAGGGAGAAAGCATTTGGTACAGGGCCTCTTTACTCCTTCCAGGTATCCCAAATCTGCGTTTGGAATAGCATCTGCTTAAGGTGTTTTGATTGTCTCGTTACATTCCTAAGGCTTGTCAGCTGTTTTTGTGATGCAAACTCTCAGTGCCAGGGCATGTCACAGAACAAGCATAAGGCATGATTACAGGGAGGCTGTTGAATGTTATGAGTTTCAATCAATACTTTTAAAGATTGTACTATATTGTACTTTACTTTATGTATTTATTGCCATCTATAGTGATAAAGTTACCTCCTGTCTCAGAGAATATGGTCATCCAAGTAAGCAGAAGGGTGTCCCAGGGTGATGAAACATTAATTCATCTCATTTTTAAGAACAGTGGTTTTATGGTTGGGTAGCTTCCTTGTTCATCAAAAGGTTCAAATGCAATGAGATCTGTAACTTTTCTTCCTAATTTACTCCTTTGAACTCATTCCTCTCAGCCAATATTTGAAATGATTAAGGATTAGAATTACTTTTTATACTGAGATTAGCCCCATGTGAAATGCTGAAGCCCTTGTTTAACCCAACTTGTCAACTCTGAAGCAAATCTCAATTTTTTTCCAGTTTGCAGATAGCCTAACTTTTATGTTATACATACACATAGTACACACAGGTTTGAGTAAAATACTAATTTGTGTTCAACATTCCTTGCCAAAATGGTTTGTCTTCAGGTCAACTTGGTCAAATTCTGCTCCATGCTGTAATTTTAGCTACAAGTATGTGGTTAACAGTGCAGGTGGAATGAAGTAAACAACTTGATATTCAGTCATCACCACTGCTTTGTTGAACCTCTAAAGGGTTTCACTGTCAGACCTCACTAATGCAATAAAATCCCTTTTTTGGGACTTCCCTGAAATCAGTGTAAAGTAATTAAAATGGAGTAGTGGGATTACTTCACACCTGGAAAATCAGATCATTGCTGAAGGAAACCTGTAATGCCACTTCTTTGCCTTCTGTTGATAGCTCCATTCATTGAGCTGTGTGTGTTTGATCCAAAAATTACATTAGTGGTCAAATGGCTGAAAGAGAGCCTTGAAAGTGGTGCCCTTCTGGATAACAGAGAAAAATTATGTAAGAGGATTTTCTCTGAGTTTTTTCTGTGTATTTCACTACAGCAGAGAGAAGACATGGTTTTATGGTAGAAATCCTTGATCTTGGAATGTTTGGCTTTGATTTTGCTTTCCTTCATTGAATTCTTATAAACAGACATTTAGAAACAACTGGATACAAATAATTACATTTTGATACATATTTAGTGCCTGTATGTGAATATTATTTATATGTTATACTTTTTAAAGTTCCTATGCACAAAACTTTACTTCCATGCAGATTACAACATTAAATAATCTTGAAATTCCCACTGATTTAATAGGGCGTTAAGTTCTTAAAGGCTTTTAAAAGTGTTATCTTGAGCCCTAAAGTAGTTTTGGAAATCAATAATTAAGCGGTTTGTCAACAAAACTCCTGAAGGAGCTTTCCCCTTTAGCCTTTATTAAAATTTAAGTCTCTGGTGCTTTGGAGCTCCTGTTTAATTAGGCTCAGCTTCAGATCTGTACATTTACAAGCAAACAATATAACAACAGTCTCTGCTTGTGCCCTGGGGAAAGGAAGTGTCAGCAATTTTGGATTCCATCCTGCTAAATTGCAACCACTGGGGCCTCAAACAGTGTGAAACTGAGATACTCACTGCACTTGAAATGTGATATTAATGGATTATTCCTGCACTTAATTCAAGCAAATTCTTCAGTGCACTGCTCCTGTAGTATTTTGTCAAGATCAAACCTTTAGCATATTAGAGTATTAATCATCAGTAGCAGAAGGATTATCAGGAAATAAGTTTTTAGCTGCAAATTCTTCTGTTAGTATTTCAGTCTTCTACAAGCTTTTTAAGCAAATCCAACCAAAACAAATAAGCCATCAAAACCAGAGGAAATCGTGCTCCATTTAGCCAGTTCCTCTGTTCTTATGTTGGATTACCAGAGAGTGGTGATCTTTAATGTGCTCGTTTACTTCTGCTCCATTGGAAAGCCCTGAGAAGTAACAGAAACTCTCCAGTCGTGGAATGCAGCCCCTGGGCAGGGCTGGTACCCACAGCTGAGCTCCTCGCTGAGGGCTGGAGGCTTTCCCAGCCTCCTTGGAGTCATACATGGAAAAACAAAACAAACTGGATGATTCAAATAAAACAAAAAAAAACCCCCAAAGCCTCAGGAGGACCTAGAGTAAACTGCAATTTTTAATTACCAGTGTGTTAATGAAGGCAGTGAAGTAACAAGAATTGTTTCCAAATCTGATTTACCGTACTAAACCTGAATTTCTGAAATACCAGTTAACAGGAAGCAGTGAATGCCTTGTCCTTTAAAAAGCGCACATACAAGTCTATTTCTATTTTATTCCTTGGGTCTGTATTGTAACCCAAACTCCCCAGAAATTAGATTCCAGCTCTGCCTCAGGGGTGTTGTATAATCCATATCTGAGAGGAGGGAGGGGAAGGGGAAGAGCAATCCAAACAATTTATTTACAGATAATGGGAATAATTTATTTTCTCTATAGACTATTTAAATTCCCATTAAACTTTAGTCCTTTCTCTGAGGTCTGGATTACTGTGCACTTACAGGCAGCCCTGCCACAAGGAAGGGAGTCTCATTTCTATGGAAATTAAAACCAGATATTCTGTCTGGGATTAAAGCAGAAATACAGTTTTGTTTCAAAGACTGTTACAGGAAATTGTCTTATTTAAAGCTGTATTCCCCACGTTTTATGTTAATTGCATTTTTGGGTGGCGACACTATGAAAAGGAATTATATGTTGAAAAAAGATTGCTAGAATATATTTGGTCTGCCTTCAGAATTTACTCTCTGGTAATAAAAATTAATCCCTGCATTTCACTTCCCCCTTTGATATCTACTTTTTATTTTTGGTCGGTGATTCCAAGTTTCTTGTTATATTCTCTCAGTAAAATAATTTGAAAGAATGAAAGTATGATACTTTTACTCATTTTGAAATTATTTAATGAAAAGTTTATTTCCAACCTGGCATGAAGCTGGGAGGCAGCTGAGAGACAAAAGAGCCAATAAACTCATGTGTTCCCACTAAACTTTAGGTTTGATTGAGAAGAAGAATGAAAGTTCAAACTTCCAAAAATATAAAAAGTGCCTTTAACTGCTGCTCTTAGAGTACTGGGATCAAGAGGAGTTGTTGGGTTGTTTTTTTTGTTGGTTTTTTTTTTTGGGGGGGGGGGTGTTTTTTATTGTTTGTTTGTTCTGTTTGTTTTTAATTTTAATTTTTTTTTTTAAATGTAGTCTCCTTAATAAAAGTCTTGCTTTTTCCCAAACGTCTACCTCATTCTGAAGATCACCAATTCCAAAGCTCCTGTGTGTGATTTCCTTTGGAACCACTGCTGTGGGAATACCCAGTCACCAGGCAATGGCATGAATGCTCTCCTATGTAGGCTGCTGATTACAAGAGTATTTCTGGTGACCACATTTAGTGGACCTGAGGCAAAGCTGAAGCATGGCAGGAGTTGGGAAATCTTTTCCTGTTACAATAGATTGAGGCTCAAGAAGTTGCATGTACTGTTCTGGCACTTCAACAGGTTGTAGTTGAATAAAAAAGGTAGAAAAAAGCAGATCTCTGATTATCAATGTGATGTCTTGCTCAAAATCAACTTTTCTGCTAAAAGCTGCAGTCTACTCTGAAAAAACAATGAATAGATACAGACATCAGACATATGTTAATAATCCTGCTTTTCAAAATTTGCTGTTTTCAGGAGGGGTAGAGTTAATATGACGAGATGGAAACTTTAATTAAACACCCTGAAGGTTTCTGGACAGGTGAACAGGTACAGCCTTGCTGCTGGCACCTGCTTCTGGAATAGAGTTCGAGGTTGTGATTAAAGATACTGATGTTGAATAGCTGGGCAGTGGCCTTTCTGCTCAACTTCCTGGTGCTCCAGAGTGAGGGATTGGCAGTGATGGTCAGAACCAGGTTCTCTTTTTGAAAAGGTTTAGATAAAAAACCGGTTTCTCCCTTATCATCTGTTTGTAACACCTTTCCAAGACTAAACTTTTATCAAGATTTATCGCTGCTGTCCTGAATAGAAGCAGTTCTTTGCTTGCAAAACCTCATTTTTACCTTTAGACTGCTGCTGAGGATTCAGTAAATACATGATAGGTCATGCACATGTTTAGTGGGAGTGCTCCTAGGACAGTTTGAAAACAAGTTTTGTTTTTTGCTCTTGCTGGTGAAATATATTTACAAAAGTCTCCTTGAGCTGAGCTGGTGTTAAATGCTGACCTTGTAAAACAGTTTTCCATTTCAAATTACTTTTCTCTGGTGAGAGAGAGAGGGGTGTAAAAAGTTTGTAAAAAGGGGCATAGGGAATATTAAAAATAAAATAATTAAAGTGTAGGGTTTTATTTGAAATATTTTTGCTATTGAATGATTCCTGATCAGCTTTATCCCTGAATATAACTTCTTTCATTTAAAAATTTATTGCCATATTAAATATGTCTTGTTGAATCAATTAAATGAAATGAAAAAGAAAAAAAAAAGTTGATTGGGTGGAAAACCCCAATAAGGAAATTGGCTTAATCTTTTGTTAGGGGTAAAAATAAATTGTATGAATTTACCATTGTATGAATTCTCACCAAAGTGGTGAGAGCTTCAGAAATATTTCAGTTTGGATCCCTGGTTTTTCCTCGTCAAAACAAACAAGTGTGAAACCTCTCTACTGGTGCTACTTGAACACCATGGACTGAAATTTGGATCAATACTGGCTTGCAAATAGAGAGGTCTCTTATTTAACTGCCTGTTAGTGGGTGACCATCTTCTTTCTCATTTCTGCTATTATTAAAAATACAATTATATTGTACACATGTATCTTGTCTTTCTACATTCTAGCACCAAACTTGTAGGCTGTGACAAAATAACTGAGTTTTTTACCAGGAGTATCAACCATTTTTTAACTTCTACAAATGTAATGTAGGTGCTGAGTTTCTCTTTGCACCCAGGCTGTGCCTGGGGTGTTGCTTCCCGTGTTTCTGAGCAGGGCAACTCCAACTCTGTTGACTCACAATTAAAGACTGGTCAAGAGAGAGCATTGTGCCATCCTTCAGCTGCTTCATCACCAGCATCCATCCCTATCCATATAACTAATATCCATCTTCAGAGAAACTGTCTTTCTAAACTAAAATTGGAATTTGGACCGAGTCTTTCACTTCTTACACCATTCCTCTGGTTTCTGGTTTAGACCCAGAGGAACCTTTCTTTTCCTCTGTGATGCTTTTGTTTCATCTGGAATTTTGAAGTAAAACTCTACTGTTTGCATGTATAAGAAGAATTCTGGGCTTTGCCTTTCACCCCAGCCCTATGTTGGCCAAATGTTTGAAAAATGAAGGTTTGAATCTCTCAAGCTTGGCTACAACTTCTGCCCTGTTGTTATCCCCTGTCTCTGAGAGGAGACTTTGCTAAACTTTTCAATTTTCGTCTTGATTCACCTTGTCCCTGAACATTAGGCAGGTTTAATGGTAAAACAAGGCAAAGATTTAACAAGACCAGAGGTCAAGGTTTTGTTGGCAGGGCTGGAAGTAGAAGATCACAAGTAAGCCCAACATAAAACACAACCCTGGTTTATATTGACAGTATTTCTTCCAGCCTGTTCCTGTCTCTCTCATCTGGAATTCTCTGCCACAGCCTCTTCATGAGCACTGGGCTTCCAGGTTCACCGAGTCATTTTCCTTCCCAGAGGACTGAACACCTATTCTAAACTCTCCTGCCTTGCGCTGCAGAGGAGTTGGGGATGAATACAAATGCAAAGCCCTCGATGGCTCAGGGAAGAAATGTGTTTGGGGCCCCCCATGGTGGTTCCCCCATCCCTGTTTTCCCCACATCCCCCACTGTTGGGGTGCACTGTGTGCTGGAAGAGAGATGGGCCCTGAGGGCCGGAGAGAGAGCCTCGTTCTCAGACCCGGAGGTGACCCTGGGATTACAGCCAGGTCACCGGGGATGGGCTGAGAGAGGATTGGGGGTTTCTGGACAGTGTCAGCCCTATGAGATGTGATAAGTGCAGTTTGTGACCTTACAGGGTATCGTTTACCTTTTACCATAATAGGCAATGTCTGGGAAATACCCCAGGTGACTGGGGGACACTGAGGTGAGCATCTTTCCTGTTTATATGATGTGATATCCTGTAGGTACTGGCATTTAAGGGAATTTCTGATGCGCAATAAAGCTTTTGCACTTTTTCCTCCATGTGTGCAGAGTCTGTGCCCACATGTGATTACTGCACCCCATCTCTGCTCTTCATACCAGAAGGAACCATAAAAGCTTCTGGTTCTGTTCCTAAACCTCCCATTTCTGTGTCCTTTGTTCCTCGGCATCTTTGTCCTTGGTGCCACTCGGAGCAGTTTATCACCTCCCCAGGCCTGTTGAGAGTAGTGTTACATTAATATTAAATATTAA
Source organism: Oriolus oriolus (assembly GCA_013400235.1). Lineage (NCBI taxonomy): Eukaryota > Metazoa > Chordata > Aves > Passeriformes > Corvidae > Oriolus > Oriolus oriolus. Next base: position 266,210 of record VXBT01004886.1, read on the forward strand.
TATTGTTGAATTCATAGTTATATGTACAGTCTGTGAGGCTCATTGTATTTTTTATGTTATTAACTTTCAAAAGAGCCCACATATAATATATTTGTTATTATAGTCTGTACATGAAGCACATATCTAAGGTCACGCTGAAAAAAAACCAACCTGCTGGATCTTTTAAATTCTATCCAAAAAGTACAGAAGAGATTACAGACATGTACTACAGATTTTCTGATATATTGATTTAGAAACTTTAGTTTGCTAGCAGAGTAGCAAGGAGTAAGATCAGTATTTGCAGAAGAAGGAAGCCTCTAAATTTCGTTTTTCTCTTGATGATACTTAAAATAAAATTTGAAAAACCTAAGTTCTGAGCCAAAGTACTGATTCAAACTGTGACATCGGCAGCTTTTGGGTTGCATCCTCCCCCAGCAGAAATATTTGAAAAATTTTCAAACTTGTCTGCAAGTTTTCCTTTGAATTCAGCTGGAGTCTTTCTGACAGTGAGCTATGGGTGAACTTCTCGGGCAGCTTAAACTCATCTAAATTACAGCTGCTCTGTTCATGCCTTGAGTCACAATCTCAGCATGCTCAGTTCTGCCCCTGCTGCCTTCTGACCCTGCTGAGCATGTGGTGAGCTGGTTCAAGGAGCTGATTGAGACAAAAAAATAACCCTACAAAGGGGAGAGAACAGAGTTTAACTCAATCCCACCCTGACCATCCCGTTATCCACACTGTGATGGTGGGAATGTATGACCCAGAGAGAAGGGGGAACCAATCTTGCATGGACTTCAGCTGATTTGGAACAGCATCCTAAAATGGGAGGTGTAGAAGTGGAAGAATATGGATTCACTGACTGATTAATGACGTCTCAGAGAATCCCAGTTTGTGCTGGCCTTTCTTGCCACATTGTTTTGTGACCAGTTGCCAGCAGCAGTGTATCTGCAGCCATCACAAGGCAGCTCCACATGAGATCCCTCTAGCTGCCTTCAAAGCTTAACTCTGTGATGCTACAGGCTAAAGCTTTGCCTGCTGCAGGAAAAAGCCCCCTGATTTTACTGCTCTTTCCCTCTGCCTCTGCTCCACTGAATCACAGCCTGGGACAGGAGGAAGAGCCTTTCTGGCAGAGCAGAGCTCAGTCTATGGTAATTTACCCTGCTTATGACCTCCCCACTCCCTTACCCCGTTTACTTTTGAAATGACCAATTTAATCAGGCACACGTACAGCACAGGGATGGGTGTGTGAATATCTAAATATAAGAGAGAGGGAACTTCAGATGTTTTATCTTTCATTAGCTAATAACAGCAGTAATGACCTCAGCAGTACAGGATGTCTTCTGCAAAATTAATAACCACATGAGGGTTAATGGCCCAAGGCGATGAACTCTCTCAGACAATCATTAATCTACCTTGATGATTATCGCTTCATTACTGAACACTGAAACCTCCTTCGTGTGCCAGTAAATGCTTGATTTCAGCCCTCCCCACTGATGTGCACAATGTGCCCTCTTTTCTTTCTTCTTTCATTCAGTTTCTTTGTGCGGGAAAGACTGTACAGAAATAAATGGAGTACACTTCAGTTTACTCTTTCCCACTCTTAAGGGACTGTTTTGTCCTGCTTAGAAATGGATGTGCAACAGAATTACTGAAATGAATACAGGCCAAGATGTGGAGAGCAGGAGAAAGCTCTGAGGTGCAAATAAATGTCACGATTGTGAGAGGTACGAAACTAATTTAAACATGAGTTTGGAGAATGTTTCCCCAATGATTGTCTGCTTTCTACCTACATATTAAAGAGAGCTTTAAGGGGTATTTTTTGTTTATGTTTTTAAGTAGCTGTAGTCTGGGAAACAATACAATGGCTTATGAAGCAAAGACTCTCTGAGGTGGTTATGTATATAGACTGTTTAATTGCTTGGGCTGTGTATTTAGATAATGCCCATTAGTGCAGAGTCCTTGTTTTCCTTCCCAGGAATAATAACATCCTGCAGCTGAAAACGTTCTCATTCATTGCTGCTATTGATCTGAATCTAGACCTGCAAACTCAGTGTGGAGAAATGGGAATGGAGACATCCAGAAGAAAACTGCGTCAGGATATTTACCACAACCAGCCCCTGCCACAGACTGAATTTTTTACAGCATCTTATTCCTGTCTATCTGGAATAGTCTGGTTTTTTGGAACAAGGCCAGCATCTCCAGAAGAAAAGGGCTGTGAAAGCATATAATCCTGCTGGCTGTGGAATATAGAAACTTGCACAATCCCACATCCTGCCTTTTTTCCTCCTTGTCAGCCTATGACAGCTGTGCACATTAACCTTCAGAACCCCCCTTTTTTTTTTGCTGCTTTATCATCTCTGCTGCCAGGATTAGTATTAGTTGGAGAGTGATTAATATAGAGAGGGTGCTGCACAACCAGTTCAAATTTGGATAGGTAATTAGGACCTCTAACCACCAGCAGCAAGTTAGGAACAGCTGCCGTTCATTTGGATTTTGCAGCAGCACATAGACCTGGAATATAATTTTGCAGTTTCTCCGCCTTACTGAGTTAGAAAAGCATAAACTGTTTACTCTTTTCTTGCTTTGTTTTCTGTTTTCCTTTGTGGAATGTGGGAGGTGTAGCTGAGTATTATTGATGTAAAGAAAGTGCAGTCATCAACCATGATGATTGGAGGTGGTTTATCAGGGATGGGAGAGCTCTGTGAGACTCCCCAGGAGCAGTCTGATACTGCACAAGGGCAGCCTGCCAGTGTTAGGGGAGCTGAAAAAACCACTGATGTGCCTGAATCTCAGACACAAACTGGGGATTGGGAAGCGACAGCTGGGAAAATTCATAACCTCAGCCTGCGAAGTGTCTTTCCTGCACTCTGTGATAGATGGAGTTAACAGAAACCTTCTGAGCAAGTCCTCATCCACACAATACCCAAACTGTAAAAGGGATTTCCAAAGAATAACAAGGAAAAGCAAAGTGTAGCAGGAACTGTAGTGATGACATCAGTAATTATTCCATTCAGCACATGGTTTTGTAGTTTTGGTAGGCCCCGTGGTCCTTGTTTTTCATGGAAACTGATCCTTGCTGGCAACCTGGACCTCTCACCTCACTCCTCTGTATCCCATAGGATCTGTGGGTGCCCAGCAGCAGATCTGATGGGAGATTTTCCATCCTTTGCTCTGCAGTGAGCACTCACCACGTGTCCAGCAGTTCAAGAACCTCATTCCATTGTACAACTAATTTACAGCCAGTGAAATGATAAACAAGGTGATGACTGAATGTAATTCATGGCCCATGTAATGACAGAGCTGTCAAACAAGGGCTGCAGCTGAATTGGTTTCTGGGTTTGGTGAGTTTTTGTTCTTATCATTTTTGAACAGACCAGGCCTGAGCTTTTTTTCTGGTCTACTGAGTTTGTTAATTGTCCACAGCTGAAAATTTATTTTTCCATTGCAAGGTCACCAACCTTCAGTCTGAGAACTTGGTTGTAGCCGGTTGTAATTAACAACACAACTGATGGAGAATTTTGCCTGTTGGTCCTGAAACCTCCTCGGGTAAATGAAAAAAGAGGTTCTGTCTACTGTTTAATGAAGAAGAGAACTTCAGTTTTCTGAAAAAACAGCCTGGATGTTATAGTTAGGGTAGCATAAATACATTTAAAAGAAATACTTGTCAAAACTGTTGCTTTTATAAAAGATACCCTGTCCACAGCTGGTTGGAAGTATGGCCATATACACAATATAAAGAGGAAATCAGAATGAAAATACTGAACAGCTGCTTTTGATAGGATTATTGACTGCATATGCATAATTTTATGATGGATTAAGCAACAAATTTGTAGAGACCTGCATGGAATTGCTTTTCCACAAGCACACAACTGTTGGGGAAAGGTCAGAGTAGAACTGCACCTCTTCTGTTTGAAAACTCCCAAGTACACTTTTGAAATGGGGGTAAATGAATCCTATGAACCAGTGCAATCCACAAGTAAAGAACGGAAGAGCACAGCACACAACTCGGCTTAATAACCAACTAAATGAACGGGCTTTCGTTTAAAATCAGTGGGGTATTGCCAAATTATTATTTTTATCCTTCATCTCTTCAAGTTGCCAGGCTGTGGATACAAGGAGGCCTGGGAGGTAGGTCCTGTGTCTCTGAACTTCGATTTTCCCCACTGTCAAGGGGAAAAACCAAGCAACCAGTCCCCAAAACCTGCAGATGCCACATGCCTGCAAGGCTGCTGCTGACTGTGCAGGAGCAGTTGGCAAATACCACTTCTGGATCTGAACTGCTTTGTCTTTAATGCAAATGGAAAAGAGGAAAATCATTCTCTTGCTTTTATATCTATATCTGGCTCTTGCCAATGTCTGTTTTATTAATTGAGGTGTTCTTGACTCTTGTTTCTAAATATGGGAACAAACAGTTGTAGAAGGATTTGAATGCAAACTTCTGCTTGAATTAAAAATAGAAAAAAAAGTGCTTGACAAGCACTTATGTAATTATCTAAGTCATTGACAGTATAGACAAAATAATTTCAATCTACTGACCACAGTCCTGTGGCTTTATTTCAGAAGGCTGAGGAGAAACAGAAGTCTAAGACACTTTATTCTGACACTTGTAAAGCCCTTGCTATGTAAAAATGTCAGTAGGAGAGAATGTATACCTTTCCGAAAGAAAAAGTTAGCAGCACTTCTGGGTTAATTGCACTGACTGCAAGGGGAACTGCAGAAAAGGTTTTTCTTGTGCAGTTGGGGTACCAGAGATAGAAATTGTGCCTTCAGTAGGTGAGTGAATTATTCTGATTGAACTGATCCCTACGACTGGTCAGTGCCTGTGCTCTCTGTGTCAGCATAAAAAGAAGGGAAACTTAGGAGAAGAGACAAAAGAAGAGGAAAAATACTAGACTTGAAAAGAAACTGAGGCTCCAGTAATGTGGAAAGTCTCCTTTGCCTCTGGTGGATTTGCCCCTTTGATCCTACCCATGCAAGGCTGGGCATCACTGCCTTGTGTGAGTATAGGGCAGTGCATTAATGAAGTAAAAAGTGATTAGCTTTCTCCTTTAGTACTGCTTCTTACAGCAAATCTGTGGTCATTTTGAAGTACTCTGGATTCATGTCAAGTTTTGAAGACTGGTTTTGGAAACAGCTTTTGTGTTGCAGTGAATGCAAGCTGCAGACAATGTCCCAAAGCTGGAATTGATGAGAGTTCCACCAGTGATCTGTAGCACAATATGAATTCGTTTTAGTGCTTTCAGCCTAGTGCAGGCTGCTGGTGCAGGTTGGGATTTCTCACCACGTTGCCCCTCAGTGCACTGGCGCCTGTTGCCCACCCATGTAAGGGTAACTCTTTCTCGGGGGGCAAAAAGTTCATCTTGTTCCCATCAGCAGAGTGTTCCTCTGAAGTTACTCTTGAATGTCAATAATGTGAGGCTGTTTTAACTTCAGGCTAATTGTCAGGGACTGTTCCATATGTCACATGTCAGGGCAGAAAACAAGAACATTTGTCACCTATTCACAAGAAGCTTGTGGCAGTGCCTCACACATTATTTCTTTGGTTCACCTGGTACTTAACTCATTAATACTGTTTTGAATCGATTTGGGCTGCCATGCCTGCAAAAGTATCACAAACTAAATCAAGATTTCTACACAAGTATTGATCACCGCCTTATTGTTAATACATATTTTTATGTTCATGTCTGAGTATGACCCTCTCCAATTAAACCCTTGTAGGCTTCCATCCCTACCAGTTGTGCATCAGATGCATTTAACCATCTTGAGACTATTTTTTTTATTGTGCTGGACTCTGGTTTATTCATTTGGCTTGAGCTGTTCTCTGCTCCCTGGAAGATTTCTGCCTTTTCCTGAGCCCTGTCCATGAAGTGAGCAGCACCAGTGCACAGGAGGGCAGTGATAGGATATGTCTGTAAATGCCATTATCACTGCAGAATTAACAGGGTGAATCTTTGCTTTGTTTTTTTGGTTGGGTTTTTTTTTGTGTTTGGGGAGGTTTTTAAAGAATAGGTAGGTAGGTGTTTACAGCTCAGTTCAGTGTTTAGGCTCAATGTCCTTGATTCCACTCCCAAAACTGACATACCATGTTTTCTTATTAACATCCAACCTCTGACCTTATCTCTCCTCCCTTCCAGCCTACCTGGTTAGAGGATATTAAATACTGACTTAAGGAAGTGCTTAAGTGGGGAGCTTTAAAATTAGATTCTGAAACAATCAACCTTTAAATAAACACTTTTTAGTGTGCTTGGCTTCTCTGGCTTCCTCCTGAGGTAGAATGATCCGATTTCTCATCTCTTATTCCCCCTTCTCCCCGCTTTTCCTAGCATTAATACTGGCTACCAGGGACTGAAGTTTTATTGAGAAAGGCCTTTTGATGCATTGCTTTAGCTGATGAGAAAGATGGCAGAAGGTCAAGCAAAACAGATTTGTCTGCTGGCATGTCCTGCCAGACAGTCATAGCATAAATGAGCAATGTGTGAAGGGTTTTGTGTATGCAGTGATATTTGCAACGTCTTTTGAACATCAGTGCCCAAATCTCAGGCCATCAGCAGTGCTTGTTGCCTCACAGTATGTCCCAGTTTACATCAATGAAATCTGGGAGCCATCAGTCACAGTAAAGACCTGAACCTGTATTTGGGTGCTCTGGGCACAGAAATGTCTAAAGTGGAGTTGGATGGTGTTACCACCAAATCAGTTTATTAAATAGCTGGTATGAACCGTGAGGACTACATTGCTCATATTTATGGCAATTCCTTTGACAGTACCCTGATCCATTTGGCTGTAGAGTGGGTGCATGTCTCACCCTGCAGTCCGTTACACAGGATCTCTTATTTTTTCTTTATTTCAATATGATTGCCTACTTTTCAAAATATTTTGGGTTTAAATCTGTTAATCATGTGAGCAATCCCCTTAGCTGGCTGAATGAAGAACATTTACTTGAATAAAAGCTAAGAGCTGTGAAGGCTTTTCCTCCATCTAGACATTGTAATAGAATCTTCTGGAACAATCATTTAGCAGACACAAATGATGGAGTTCAGTCCCAGGAGAAGCTGTCTGAGATTCTGGTTTTCTCTGTAAGGAATACGCTTGAAATTATTTCCTGATGTTTTTTGAAACTGTGTGCACTCCCCTTTCATTTATTTTACAAGTTTGGTGAGACTGCTTGGAGTCACAGAACGGGTCTGGCATGTCAGAGGAGTGAGAACAATCTGGAATTCTTGAGAATGCAAATATTCCATCCCTGCCCTTCTGGGAAGGAGTTCCTTCAGAAGGGGGTCAGCACTTGCTGTCCAGTGCAAACATTTGCTGCCACCTCTTCTCTCTCACAGTGGAAAATGAGCTGCTGCTGACTTTGCTTTTGCCAACACTGAATATCCTTCACGAGAATACAAAAGCATTCAATGACTGCAAGGAAAAAAATGCTCTAAATACCCACTGGCCTTAAAATCTGTGAATTGTTGAAGCACAATTTCATCTTCTAAACACATGGAATCGATGATTATTGTTTGAGACATTGCAGTGAGCTTTTCCTGTTCTAAATAAACAGACTTTGACAGCCTTATATTTTCATAGTACTAGAAAGATGTAATTAATAAATTGATGTGGGCTGAATGGGTACAGAGGCATAATTTATTCTAAGAAATTATGATTTGGAAGTCAGTAATGTGAGGTTATATAGTATAGTACAAGTCAAAGCTAAAATCTGTGGGCAGCAGTAAGTAAAGGCATCTGGGTTTTCCTGATTCATCTTAAAAATGGAAGATGATTCCTGTTCATAATTCCCAGTTTGCAGAGATGTCTTACAAGTGCCCATGTTTTGTTTAGCTCTTCTATTGTGGTTGTACAACATGCATAAACCTTCTTTCCATTTCCTGCAGAGGCTTTAGCAATTATAGATTCTTCTGGTTGGTTAGTGGAAAAACTGGTTTCAGTTTTCAACTGAACAGAGTATTTTCAGGGAATTACAAAACAGTGGATTAATACATGCACTGTTTTATTGAGTGATACATAATTTTGAAATTGTGAATCACTCTTCAGTAAAATGGCCACTTCGAGACAGAAAAACATTTGATATTTCAGTGAAGGACTTATTCTTTCTATTTCTGAAATCTATCTGTTTATAATTTATTTATTGTTTTACCCTGGAAATATTTTTTAATGGGGCAAACTTGCCACACATTAGAAAACTTTTTTTTTTGCTCTGTGCAACTGTGCATCTTCATGTTTGGTGATGGGATTTATAAGGGAAAGTCCTCCTCTTCTGTCCTCTCAGTTCAGTGCAACTTGAAACTCTTATGCTTTCTGTGATTATAACTTGCAGGGAGAAAATAAAATAATCTAAAAATAATTGGAGCTTGTATTTAATAGAATTTCAATAAAAATGAGAGTAGGTAAAACAGGAACAGGCAGCTGTGAAGAGATGGGAGCTGTGTGAGATTTGAAAACCGGGTCCCAGTACTCAGCTCAGTAAATTTTAAGCATTCTGGAAGTTTTTATGGCTTTCCTCCCCAGTGAGCCCCACCTTTCCTCCCAAAATTATATTAGGTGCCATTTCCAAACATGGGGAGTTTCCTTGTTTGTTTGTTGCCTGAGAGAGTGTTATTTTCTGGATGTTTAGGGAAAAAAGGAAAGAGATTACATCTTTACTGCAGAGGCTGATAAAGAGATGTTTCAAATTATCCTGAGTTTAGATCAGAAAGAGCAGGTGACATGGCAGTGTAATAACACAGAGTATCATTGTGCACCAGCAATCTGACACAATTATCCTGTTATGTCAGGATGGATTTTGTGTTAGTGAGGCTTCAGTGGCACAGTGGCACAGCACTGGGAAAGTGTCCGGAGGAAAAAAATCCATGGAAATAATCAAAAAGTTGCTCGTGGTACTTACGCACACATTAATCACAGAATAAAGAGAAGGGAAAGAGAATCCGATCCAAGTCTGCTCAAGTGGCTGGAATAGCTCTTGGAGACTGGGATGTGAATGTTCCGGTTTGATCTGTACAGATCTCAGCAAATGGGCAGCCACAAAATGTCACTCTGTCCTTCTCCTGAGCTGTGTCATCCCTGGTACGCCTTCGTGACACAGGCTTTTGGGTTTTGTTTGATTGGGTTGTTTTGTTTTGTTTTGTTTTCAGGAAATATGATTTGTCTAAACAAAATCAGATATTCTCTGGTGCAACAGTAAAATTGTATACATGATGTTCTCCAGTGAACAAAAATTTGATGCTATCATAGGCTGGAAAAATCAATCATGTATGCCTACTTTCCTTCACTGAAAGCCAAGTTATTGGTGTGAAAAATGATTGAGAATGGTCTGGGTGTTGGAGGAGTTCAGACTGGGAGATCTCTTTGCCTTAACAATGTGTCACTTATTTTTTTCCCTGGCAGAGAATTTTATTTAAATAAGGGCCATGAGGTAGTTTGTAGCTAGAGAGTGGGGGTGAAGTTGTTGTCTGTGTACGTCACACCCACAGAAACATTGAGAGGAGACTTTTCCGGCCTGTGGGTTTTGTGGGGGATTTTTTTTTCTTGTTTGGTTATCGATTCAAGGCTATTATCTTGGATGATGGTATCTGGAGTTTCACTGCTTGAATACCTAAAAGGCACGTTTAAGTTACTTGGGGAAAATTACTGAGACAATTATGGGATTGTAATATAAAGTACCATAATTACACTTTAATGCTTCTTATCGATTGTTGAGCTTTGCACTTTGCCGTGGAATAAAACACTGAACACATTTCTTGGCCAACCCAGAAACTTAATGCTTTAATACCCATTTTACCAAGACAGTTTTTCAAACTTAGCAAGTAGCAACTTCTGAGATGAAAAATATATACTATATTTATATGGTTTTTAATAGAGAATTGGCTTAGATGGGATATTAGGAAGAAATTGTTCCCTGTGAGGGTGGTAAGGCTCTGGCACAGGGTGCCCAGAGAAGCTGTGGCTGCCCCATCCTTGGAAGTGTCCAAGGCCAGGTTGGACAGGACTTGAAGCAACCTGGGACAGTGGAAGGTGTGCCTGCCCGTAGCAGGGGGTGGAATGAGATGAGCTTTAAGATCCTTCCAACCCAAACCATTCTATGACTCTATGATGATTTGATGAATACACATGTGTATGTATATATTTATCATCATTTGAAAGTCACATGTCAGTAAATCATCAGGCAAAGGCAGATTGTGAACAGCTCTTCATAAATTCAAAGAAATTCAAAGAAGCTCTTTTACTATTTCCAGGTAATATGCAAAATAAACTCTACAATGAATGTAGGCAAAAAGGTTTTGGCTTTTTGACTTCATTATTCTCCATCTGTGTCTCTTGCATCTATTTCAAAAACTTGCTGAATAAGGTTCTCACTGTAACAATTAATAAAAAGAGAAATGTTCTGTCAGTGCAAAAATTCCTTATCACCCCTGCATTTTCAGTGGATGCTGATGCTGTTCTTCTGTCTTTCCCCAAGCTGCCACTTTTGAGTGTGCTATTCTTGGACAGCAAATGCTTGTGGGGCAGATAAAAGGAGGTACAGCTTTACCCCCAGTCCCACAGGCAGGAATTTCATTCCCTCCTGTTCCAGGTATCAGGGAGTGCTCAGTTACCTCATTATGCTCCCTCAGCTCCCTGCCTGACCCTTCTCTTCGCTTTGGTACCTCCGAGTACTTGGTAATGCCCAGTGCCAACTCACAGCTGGCCTTGTCACCTCACTGGTGTCCTTCCTGCTGCCAGCTCCTCTATGGTTTGATAGGGAATGTGCCCAATTTCATGTTCTTTGTTTACAGCAGCTTGGATGGAGGAAGTTGTTACACATGAGTGTGTCTCAAGGTTGTTTATAGTCCATGATCATTTTTATTTATGAAATTATGAGCAACACGAGTAACATCCTCTCAGGCCCCTCATGAGAGTCATAAGCAAGGTCTGAAGGTTTGCACTCACTGTCCCTTCCCCTCACAATCTCAGTTGTTTCCCACCAGCTGCCTTGGGGCCTCAGGAGGCTCCTGTGACATTTGGATTAAGCTCTGCAATAACAATATTGACTGAAGAGTCTTCCTGGTCAAAGTAGCAAGGCTGTCCTCTTCTGTAAATGCTCTGTCATCGTGTTCTTATAATCTTACATTTTAGACCCTTCTGATGTAAAGTGGATTTGTTTTTCACTTGCATATGAGACACACAGGGCCTTTTCTTTATCTGCCAGATGCTCTTTCCTCTGTGCCACGTTCACCTTCCTGTGGAGGTAGCTGGGATCATGCTGCCATCTCATGGCAGGCCACAGTTTAATTAGAAATGACAAACAGCACAGGACAAATTAGTATTGTTATGTAAATTCATGAAGATAAGTAACACCAATAACAATTCATCCTGTGTTTTAAAACTAAGAACATTCCCTGCTTTCCATGTAAGAGATAATGAGGCTGTAAGGGGCAGAATTGCAGCTGAGCCTACTGTATATCCTTCCATATGTGCAGGTTTTTTGTGCTTTTAGAAAAATAAAGGACCTTGACTACTCAGTACTAATATTAAAGATGTCTGGGATATTGCAGCAAATCCCACTGAACATTGCTATCAGTACAGCTCACTCCCCAGGAAAATATCTTTCTCTGCTTCCAGCACCAGATATTAGTATACATGGTAGAGGAAACCATAATTAAATCTATTAAGGTGACCTGTTACAGAGCACAAATGTCTGAATGCTTGACAGAAAAAGGAAACATTTTTTCTTTCTCTTCTGAGGGCAGATAACCCTGTTTCTTTCAATTCTTATTTAAGAATTCTCAGTCTGTGAGTCTGTTCAACCATCTGACATTTTAGTGTTCAGCTGGGATTTCATCCTGCATCCAGCTCTAGGATATCTACCTGCCATCATGATCGATTACTCTTTAAAATCGTGATCCCTCTGAGTCTTCAGTTATCATCGTGCGTATTTTGGCACCGGACCTGACGAGGGGGGAAAGGTGTTTTTGTAGTTTGTGTTTTGCTTTTGAGATGTTTATTTCAAGACGGTGATTTGGCCAGGTGTTCCTAATGGCACTGCTCAGCAAATCTGGAATTTGAGGCATCATTCGGCGTGCTTCCTCCAGCAGCAGCCACGGGTGGGATAACTGGGCTGGTAGCAGCCCTAAAAAATGTCTGCCCAGCTCCCTTCTGCTTTTGGGATATGGTGCCACTCACAGGGGAGCTCCTTCTGCTTTTCCCATCTCACATTTGTGGGACTTTATCTCCCAGACTACAAAATCTTGACCACTAATTGGGCTCCCAGGTAGCAAGTGACAGGACGAGAGGAAATGGCCTCAAGTAGTGCCATGGTGGGTTTAGACTGGATGTTAGGAAAACATTTTTCATGGAAAGGGATGTAAAGCATTGGAACAGGCTGCACAGGGAAGTGGGGGAATTCACCATCCCTGGAAATATTCAAAAACTGTGTGGATATGGCACTTGAGGACATGGTTTAGAGGGGAATGTGATCATGGTGCTGGGTTGATAGTTGGACTTGATCTTAAATGTCCTTTCCAACCTCTACGGTTGTATAATTATCTGTAGTGTGTATCTGCTGACCAGAGGGAGGAGGAGAGGATGATTTGTGTTTCACAGTGTTAATTTTTATGAATTTGTTTGGTATGGTGCACATTCTTCCTAAAGAGTTAATAGATAGAGTTTGGAATATTAAAGTCACATAAATTAGCAACTGAAAAACCTGCAGTTTAAAGACTGAATGTATTGACCAGCTGTGTTTCTGATGTGGAAAATAACCTTGGTGTAGTCTTTCAATCAAACATTTTACCCTTCTTAGGAATATAAATTCAGCCTCTGATTTGTTTTCAGGCAAGAGCAGATTTTCTGAAAAGGGGGTTCACTTCGTTAACTCCAGCTTATAAAATGGCCTTGCTATGGCCATGGCCATTCAGTGAATAAATTGGCAGGAGAATTTCTAGTCTCCCAGTTCATACACCTGTGCAGTTTTTTCTGTGTTGTTTTAGTGTAAAGAGCAGGAGAAAAGTTAATTCAATATAACTTTTTTCTTCTCAGCTATCTTCATGTTTTGAGAATTTCTCTGGGCTGATGCAGGTCCTTTACACACAGCAAACAGAGCAGGATGTCACTCCCCATGGAGCTTTCTGAGCTGGGTGCCTGTGTTGAGATCAAGAGAATGCTTGGAAGGCTGACATCACATTACTGAGTCCAATCCATGAAATAAATTTTAAACCCCTCTCAATTTTGACAACTTAAGTCTAAAAGGCATGATTTTTTCTTTTACCTGAACACCAACTCTGTCAAAATCCAAGACTCTGCCACCTGTTCATAAAAGATTGGTGGGAATTGACTTTTATTTTCTGTATTTAACGTCCCACCATCCCGTCAATTGGATTCCAATCAGTGACATTACAAAAGGAAAACACAACCCAAATGCTGCCTAGCACCCTAAGCCCTGGGTATTCTTGATTTCTTCCAAAATGTGCCCCTTTTCTACCTCCCTCAAAATGAAAAGCAAAAGTTACAGCTCCAGAAGCTTGTAGATGACCTGTGTGTGTTTGGTATCTGTAGCTGTTTCCATTACTGCTTTATTTGCTTCGCTTTTCTCAGAAATTTGTGTCTTGTCCAGTAACTCTTCTGTTTCCAGACAAACTCAGAGAAAACAACGTTATTCAAACTAAGAGTGAAATTTTTGGTGATCGAAGTGAGTGAACAGTTGCAAAACACAAGAATAAGCCAAACAATTAATCCTTTTTTTGGGTTTTTTTGACTTAAGAGCCTGGTGACATGATGTCTGGCAATCTAGGATTGACTGGTACAGTTTTTCTCCTTTAATTTTTGTTCTCCTTTGTTCAACATGATATTTTTTCTTCCATCCACGTTCCTGTTTTTATTCCCAGTCTGGCACAGGCTGCCATGTAGCTCAGAAGTGATAAACAAGATTTACCCTCCCCTTTCTTGTGCAGAACATCAGTTTTAAGACCGTTTGTGTTCATCCCATGGCACCCGAATGTCCTCTTCATGCTCCAGTATTGTCTCAAACACACATCATAAATAGCATTTTCTGGTTGCACATGCACGATTTTTATCATCTTTCAATGACTTTTAATTCTGGTCAGAGGTCACAATTATTTCACGCAGAGTGGACTTGGTATGGACAGTGATTGTTCCAAATAGCTTTTCCTTACCACGAGCCTGTTTTTATCCATTTTGGGGGATCACACTCTCACTGTCATTCAAATAGAATGTTCCTGCAACTTCGCTTAGTCTATTTATACTTCCTACAACAAAAATTGTGAGAGGGTTTTCATTCTAGCTGAAGAGAGGAGAATGCATTGCAGGAGATGGTGGTTGTTCCCCCAGGATGCTGCCTTATGAATAAAAGATTAAGGTGCATTTCCGTATGATACTTTGTCTTTTTGTTAGATACTTAAAAAGAAAATCTATTCAGACTCTGATAGACTGAATGAGAATGGAGATGTTGGCATTTCCCAGTCCAGCTGGAGGGCTGAGGAGCAAGAGTGGTTAATGGCTTTGCTGTCAGGGTTGTTGGCTCTGCAGTATCTTCACCCTGGCCTGGCACTGTAATTGTGGCTCAGACGTGGGAGATCAGAGATTGCAGCGGATTCAGGGCCTTTATTGCTTCACGATTATCCACAGTGATTCAGCAGGTACTGGGGAGACCTGTACATCAATCCTTTTGATAGAGGCCAGCTCTTTCTCCAAATCTCTGCTTGGCCTAACTGAAAAATAAAAAAAAAAAAGAGAATAAATTAGTACTGGGAGGGTTTTTTCTACTGAGACGTTCTGGAACTAGATTGCCCTGCATGTGGATCACAGTGCTGTTAAGACAGCTCCAAGATTTCTTTCAGTGATTGACATCAGTGGGATATTCCAGACAGCAGGAATGGTGCAGGGGCAGTGGGACTGCACACTGGGACTGGTGCTCACTCCAGTCCCTCCATAATTATGTTGTTACACCCTCAAGTTGTTGATCCAAACATAAACTGGCTCAGAATCCTTTACCACATCCAATGTATAAACTTGCTAATCTATTTTTTCTTAAATAGGATTTTGAGAGTTTAGTGAGGTGGAGGATCTAAGGGTCTCTGGGAGCTGGAAGCCAAAGCTCTATGGGAAAGTGTTATAACAAATTTTTTAAAAGGAAGACAGATGTAACTTCCCTGTGCAGCACTTTTATAAGGAATAGAATCCATCCTATTAGAACACAAGGCTTTTAAGAGTTCTGAAGCAGCACATAACATTTGAAAAAATTGGATAAATGCTGTCATTATTATATCCCTGACACTTTCAGTTTCTTTGTGTGGGAAAGACTATACAGAAATAAATGGAGTACAGTTCAGTTTACTCTTTTCCACTCTTAAGGGACTGTTTTGGAATGCTTAGAAAATGGATGTGTAACAGAATTACTGAAATGAATACATTTCAGATGTGGGGTATCTTAAAAATATGGGGAAAATTGGAACTTACTTTAAATATTGTTTTTATCCTGTCTAGGCAGGACATGTCTACCTCCTCTCACTACCAGATGGCTGGTGCACATGCAAGATATAACCCATGTGGGTCACAGGACCAGCATGGGGTCATCTCTGCTGCCAAAAGGGCTCAGGCCCCCAGTAAGAATCAACATCTTAGTCTGGAGGACAAATGTGGGAAGAGATAAAAGAAAAATAAAAATTCTTGACCAAAAGACATGGTTCTTATGTCTATAACAGCAATTATCACAGAGGCAGAAGCCTTCTACACACACACTGAAAGTGTGTGAGACTTCTTCCTGGAGTCTGGACCCAAATTCCGTGGTTACTTTCCTGGGAATTGAGGGAAAGGATTTTGATGTGTGCTCTATCAGGAACTGGATGGTAAGAAACATTGGATCCTAAGTTATATTATTTCTTTGCTAGCTATAAAATTAACGGTACCTTTAACCCTGCATGTGATACTAGTAGTCTCTTTGTGTCTTATCCCTGTGTAGTAATAGTCTGTTCTAAGTCTTATGTCTGTTAGTTTTGTGTCTATTAATAAATAATTCGTTCTATAACAGATTGAAGCAGCCATTATTAAAGAACTTGCAAGTGAGAGTGGGTCTTGGGGTGCTGGACACCTCAATAACGCAACTGCCTGCTGCTGGAGGCCTGGGCAGAAGGCAGGGACTTATTTAAACCCCCACCATCCATTCATAACATATCCACAGGACTGATTGTCACCTTTTCTAAAACAGTGTATTTTACTTTGTGAGCAATTCTGATCTTCACTGGTATTATGTCTGTGGAAGACTTTTCTTTTATAGAGGTAACGAAGGTGCTGTGAAAAAAGCTGTCACAAGAGGTTTTTTCGTGTGTAATAATAATTTGGAAAAACATGGGTGTGCAGATCTCTCCACCCCTCTTCTTTCTTTTTTTTAAAAAAATTTATTTAGTTGCAGTCCTGGCTGCAGGGTTACATATGTTGAACAAGAGAGGTTGACCTGATGGCAGTCAATGACCAAACTTACTGATTTCATTATGGTAATAATTTCAACTGAGATGTTGCTGTAAAATCTCTGAGTGCTTCTCTTTCCTGCTGGCCTTGGTTGGATCTTTTTTGATGCTTTGAGGACTGATTTGTGTGTTCTCGAGCATGTACCACAGCAAAAGATATTGAAGTGTGCTGTAGTTGAAAATCACCTTCCCTAGAGGATGGAAAGATACTGGTGAATGAGACAAATTTTTAAATCCTCTGAAGTATCAGATAAAAGAGTTGGGAAGTTGACCAAAAAAATGGGCTGGGATGCTAGGGGTCTTCCTCTTCCACCTTCCCTCAGTAAAGCCAGCTGGGATTGTAGTGTCAGCCCCTTGCTGTGTGCCAGGATGGAGCAAGAGAGGACTGCAGAACAGCTTTCAGGTGTGCTGACATCAAGGCAAATAATGCCTTGACATTTTTTCAAGACTCTTGGGTTATAATTCTTTAGATGAGTGTATATTCACATCAGACTAATGGCATCAGGATACCAGCTCTATGCAAATGTTCCCACTGACTTGAATACTAGATGGGTGAATAAAAAGTGTAGCATTTTTGCTTCTAATCTCACCCATCTCCTGCATTTGCTGCAAGTTTTTAAGGTGAAAACAAACCTGCCTGAGGCCATCTTGCAGCTGAAAGTAATGATGAAGGGAAGGGGTGATGCTGATAATGCACCCACACTTGAAAACGTTCAAAGCCTGTCCTGACCTCATCCAACAATCATCACACAAATGATTCCTTTCCTGGAGCTCTGTGTGGTGAGAGGAGGTCAGTGTAGTTGCTCTCAGCAACCTGAGCCTTTCCAGTGCCTGACTCCACTTGTGGTAACACCTACTTCTCTGTGTCAGACTTTGTCCTTGCAACCTCACATTTTCAACCTCATCTCCCTAATGTCTTTTTTGTGAAATTTATTGAAAGAAATAACCAATCCATTCATCTTGCTCTCCTTTTTCAATTGTTTAGTCAATTTATTACAGAGTGAAAAATTATTCTTCACTTGTGGTGGACCAGTGATCCCAGTTCAGGTTGATAATGAAATTATCTGTGTGGCTGTGGCTTGGGCAAGGAAGTCAAATGGGTAAATTTGCAGAATTTCAATGAATTCTTAACTCAGTACCCAATTTATCACAAATAAAACATTTGCTCTCTGTAAGTATTTGACGGTGATTGAAACACACGGACCAGGCATCGATGATGCAAGGACATTTATTAAGAAGAGGCACAGAAGTTACACTGTTTAAGCTTCCATATAACAATTTCCATTTTTTCTGTCTACATGCTAGCTAATGCATAGCATGCTATAATGTTACTTCTTCTTTTGTGTGCTTGCTTATCTTGCTGAAGGATGTTCTGCAATTTTCACCAGGGTGCTCTGTTCCATGCAAAAGGATGTGATTTTTGCAGCTTCTTCTATCTGCATCTTTCTCATAGCTCCTGCTGTATGATTTTCAACAAGTTAGCCGTGCTGTTCACGTTTAACCCATTCTGTTCTGCAACACGTATTTACCTGGCAGTGTTTAGTCATCCCTGGTGGGGTTTCCTCAGTTTCATGCAGCCCTGTCTGGGAAAATCCAGCAAGGCACTGCCATATTCTTTAAGGCTGTGAAGTCTTCAACAAACTCTTCCCTTTCAATCCACTTTTTCCCGAAAGAACAATAAGTTTGCAGTGTTTCTTCTCTTTTACCTTTAAAGGAAAAAATGCTGAGGTATATGCATTGGGAATCAGTTATCCACCAACTTTTGCTGATGTTGCAATTTACCAATTGCCAACAATTAGTCCTAAATTTTCTCTTTCCCGTGACACTGCTATCCTATAAATTTTGGTCATAAATTCTGAATAAACGCTACTAAAATCCCCCTGATAATAGAGGGATTAATAGCATCAAAACCCAAATTACTGTTGTGTGCTTTATAAATTAACACAGAGGTGAAAGATAGCTGAAAACTGCTTATTTGTGCACTGGAGCTGGCTCTCCACTGTTTAACAACTTATCCTGCCATATATATTAGTATAGTGCTGTAATGTAAACCTGGATTGTCTGTTTTCCAGCAATACAATTTGTTAATTAATATCAGGACCCCACTGTGTGGATGCTTCACGGGGAGCAGCCCAAATTAAAAAGAACTTTAGCTGAATATAAAAAGAATTGTAAGCAGAGACACGAAGAATGATTTCATCAAAGCCACATGTCAGATCAATAACAGGGTTGTGGGAAAAGTCTGTTCACTGCTCTCTGTAATGGGGACTCAAGGCATAAAACTTTGTCATCTTTAGGTTTTTGGAAAGAGTTGTCTATGGTCATGGACAGAAAGCTTTAAAATTTCTACAGGAAAGAGCTTCTACAAAGCTGTCTATTTTAGAGGAGTCTTTCAGAACTGGTTCCAGTTGAGCTATGCTTGGTCAATCTTCACTCTCAGTCTCTTTCAGACATTTGTTTCACCAAGGAGTTATTTCAGTCATTCTTTAGTCAGAACATCAAGTGCCCTCATTCCATCCAGAAAAGAATTTAGGAAGGTCTTTTTTTAGGAAGTCAAAGACTTTCTCCAAAATACTTTATTTTTTCTTTAAATGAATGCAGCATTATCTAAATGCCAAGATTTTTTTTGTTATTTGACCAAGTAGTCAGAAACTTTGCACTTGCTACTCCTAAGGATAATAGTGCACTATTCAAATCTTGGCTTTATTAGAAAACCAACAAAGACCTAAACAAGTTTCTTCAAATTAAATACTTAGAGGAATGATTCCCCACTACAAATAGATTCTATGATATGCTGGGTTGAAGAAAGATAATGTAGGGGAAAATAATTTCCCAATGTAGTTGCCTGTGTAGATTCTTTCCTGCCAGTTTAAAGATCCCCTTGTTCATATTTTCAGCTGATATAAATTTTGCACTGCTAATGGAATGTGGAAGTGCTGCCTTAAGATCTGGCAAGCCCAAGCCTTCTAAAGCCTTGTGGCCACCTTAATGAAAATGTGCTGGCAGCAGCATCCCCAGAGCATCTACGAGACAGGTTCCTCTCTGTTTGCCTCCTGGGAACAAAACTCATGTGGACTTCTCTGAGCTGTTGAGTTAGTAAAGCACAACGGGTCTGCTCTCAGAAAGAACTCTGGAATCTCTCACACACTGTTCTCTTTTGCTATTCTCTTTTGCTGTTTATGAATAACTATCTTTAATATAACTCTGAATTCATGATACGTACAAGTACTCCCTGGGGGCTCAGTATTTCAGTCTGAGCCTTGCTTGTCTGAAAAAGTTACCCTAGTTACTGGGGTAGAGTAATTTTGTGGGGGCTGGTGAAGAGAATTAGGTCTGCTGAAGTTTGTGGTTCTTTTCCAGTTGTGCTTTGGGGCAGCATTTCTGGAAGTGATGAACATTTTCTTGAGTCTAAATGGAAACATCACTATTGATTTTGGAGGGAGCAGGTCAGCTGAGGCTGAGCTTTTAAAATATTCCTCTATCTCTTCTCAGACAGTCTGGCATTCCATTTTCCTTGCCTGAGCCAGGTTCTTTACATGATATTTCTGCACCATGTCAGAGTAGCTTGAAATCACTAATACCCCTCAACAAGCTTCTGTTTGAAACCCCTTTCCTTTCTTTACTTTCTTATGGATAACAAAGGTACAGGATGATGATTTTTTTGCCAATCTGTTACAGATATTGGCAGCAGCAGTTCACTGAAAGCAGGTTTTCTAGATGCAGGCTGAAATCACTGCATCATACTTCTTCCCCAAAGACTGGCTCCAGAAGTGACAGTAGTGCAGGGTGTTTTTTTCCCATGATACCTTCCCATTTCTAATGGAGGGAAGTTTGCAGATCACTGCAGAAAATGACATTATTTTAAAATATCTGGAGTGGATGTCACATTTGAAATAATATCTGCATTATATTTAGTGTCTCTTTAAGCACTTCTTTTTTTCTCTAAATTGAAGTCTTGGTGCTAGATCTGAGATAATTCCCTATATTTGAAAGGAAGCATTGGATTCTCTGGTTTCTGTGGTGATTACCTAAAAATGTTAGCACAAAGGACTGACTGTTCCGTATTAGAGCATGAAATTACACCAAATGTCACACACCAACAATTGTTTCTTCTACTCAAACATGACTCTAAAGGCCTGACAACACTGGATGTTCTTGGGTTGATATTTTGAAATAAGTGTGAAGTCTTCAGTTGCTTTATGAAGACTGATTCTCCATGGAGTATTTTTCCTTTAGTCAGGATGCATAATTCATTTTTGAAACCTTTCTCTGCAAGAGGTTTACAATCAATGGGCTTGTGGGCTCTCTGTGTGAGGCAGAGCTGCGCACAGGGAAATTGCTGAGTTGAGTCCATGATGTCAAACTTCACGTTTCAGAGTAATTGTGAGCACTCACTTATTGCCCAGAGCCTGCTGGCTGCAGAGAGCACCCCACACTCTGGGATTTCTCTCTCTGTAACCTGCTGCACTCTGCTGAAACAGCTTCCATCCTCCCCTTCCCAGTGCTCTGAGGTAGGGACAGTTTCTGTTTCTTGTTTTGCTCAGCTACCATGGTGTTTCTCTCTTTTGGAACACAGGGCATGGCACACCAGAGCACTATTATGGTAAAAAGCCTGGAAGTTGTGAACAAGCAGACAAAGAGCATTGCTTTTCTCCTTTTGGCTCAGTCTGTGTTACATCACAAACTGTGTGTCCAGTGGCAAGGACTCAACTACAGCTTTCCTGTGAGGTCAGAGTCTCTTGTGTTGCCTTGGGCTGAGCTGAGATAATCAGTCAAACACTAAAACAGCCTTAGGTACATCAAGCAATGTAATGGTTAAAACCATTTGGGATGGCACATTCCAGCCTTGCCCTTCCTGTGGAGAAGGACACACAGTTATTTGGTGTCTGCCATAACAAGCTCTCACATCGTGGTTAATTGCCATAAGAACAGAAGGTAACAGAATATGTTCTATTACTTCACAGTTTGGGTCATCGTTTTGTCTGGAGCATGTGTGCTGCTTCTCCACTTCTGAACTAAGGCTCTGATATAGCTTTTTTAATGTGCATTTTCTTTGTTTTGGTACTGCAGAAACAGTGTGACTCTTCTGTTATGGGAGATCCTAGGAGCATATAGAATGTTTTCCTACACAAGAAATACTCTCAGATGTAATTTTACACTCTTCTATGCATGTCTGTCTGTGAATTTATTCTGAGGGATCACTTCTTCACTCTTATGTGACACACTTTGGGTGAATGGCCTTGGTTTCAGCTGGAGTTGAGTAGGATTTTTTTCTGTTCTTGTATATTGAATTATTACAGCCATGTAAAGTTGGTGTGGTGTACATACAGTAATATTTTCAAGTATTTAAATCTCCAAACTTCTGAAACATTCATTTTTCTGTGAATTCGTACACAATGACCTGCAATATTTTTCTGCTGTATAGAAGGTAACAAGATGTAATTATTTATAGTTGAGCTCAGAATAGTTTTCCCATCTGTTGTGCTAAAAATATGAATTCTTTTTCCCTTTTTCCCCCTTCTCATTCTTTTTTATTTCTTGAACAAACTATTTTTATTATCTTTTTAAGCTTTTTCTCTAATCCCATTCAGTGGCTTTACTGTGCCCATTGCCTACTATTTTCTAGGATGGATTAATTTTTTTTTTCTGAAGTCCTTTATTAATGCAGCACGTGTGTATATCCTTTCATTTCCTTCCCTTGGGCCGTATTTTTTCTTGCTGTCCCCTTTTTCTTGTCTCCCATTCCTTGTGATAAATATCATTTTTGCATTCTCTTTGTGTATCCTGGCCTTCACAAAAGGCAAAGATACCCATTTGACATCACAAAGAGGATGTCAGTGTTTAAACATCAAGGGCTTCATTTTGTAAATGCTGAGTGCTTATGGTCTCCAGCAGTTCCACACTGGAATATAGGTGCTCACTTCTGCAAATTTGGTCGTATTTTCTGTCTTTCTAGCTGATAATGAACTGATAATGAATGCAGGACTTTGCTGGATAAATATATTAATCGTTTAACCATTGTACAAGTCTCCTAAACTTGAAAATATCAAATGAAATGTACAGATGAAAACTTGCACCCTTCTTGGTATCAGGAATGACTGCTATGAAAATATATATAAATGTCACCATTTATTTTAAAGTTAATGGATGTGAGCTGTGGGTACCATGAGGGCAACTGGTCTTTCCAGAGTTAGCAGTGTTACCTTCTCCTACCACAGAGATAAGAAAACTCTTCAAATTAGGGAAATTCAGTGTCTGTTTTCTGGGAATGCTGTTGGTGTCAGGTAGGTAGAATTTGTCTGGCTGTGAACACAGCACTGCTACGCCCTTGGAGTGGGACTTGATTAAAACTCAGTCATGGAATCTGTTGACAGGAGCCATAATCACCCTGGACTTCAGTAACACGGCTGCACTCCTTTGTAATGAGTTTTTTTTTTATCATTTCCCCTTTAGCTGCTTTGTCCTCTATTTATTTATTTTTTTATCCTGAAGTCGTGGATTTCTGACATTGCTCCAGTAACGGAGTTTAGCATATGCTGGGCTTCGAGAGTATCAGTGGAATTTGATGAGATACCAGTGTGTACTCACAAGCCCTCAGAGCAAGAGCAGATTTTTTGTTGCAGTAGAGTAATTTCCAGTGTTACATTCTGGTAGGACCCGTAACAAGGCCAAGACTCTGATAAATATAAATACCATAATAGATATCAGCAGATGTCTGGGAGTCAGAGGGAATAGAGAGCTGGGATATTATCATTAAATATATCTCCAGCTTCATTCCTGCTGAAATGTTCTTTGCAATGAGCATTTACTGTGGCAATCTCTGCTGCTGCTCTCTGCCAAAATCCTTCATTCTCCTCCTCCTCAGTGCTCATGTTGTCCTCCCAGACCTGTGCATTTCTTGAGCAGTGATCAGTTATGTCAGTAATAACTTATCTGAGGCATTTTTTCCTCAGCCTCGCAGGTCACTCTCAGGTGATGCTCCCATTCTGCGTATGGGTTTTGCTTACTTAAATGAAGGAGCTTTATTTATTTCTGAAATGACAGGTAGTTACTGTAAACCTGTCCAAACTCCTTTTTTTTCTTTTTTTCCACTCTTAATGATACCTGAATTGATGAAAAATTTGTTCTGTGTATTTCTAACTTTGTAAACGCATTAGCAATTGAGGTTTTAACCTTAGATTCCCTCCTTGTCATACACTTCATTAATTCCATGCATCACATTCTTTCCAGCTTTATTCTAAATTGCTGTATCATTTACTCAGATAAGTTAAGTTGTCACAGAAGCTCTCTGAAGTGTTTGGTCTTTTCATACCCTTTGGTAGCATAGTTTTGATTTTTAAATAACAGCTTCTTTTTTCTCCTGTATTCTGTCTCCTCTTCTGATAGATCAGCTTGAACGAGTTGTCATGATGTGAATAGGTATTTATTCCTACTGAGACATGTGGAGGTGTAGAACAGGCCCCAGCCTGAGACTACCTAATAGTGGCTTCTAGGGTCTAGTAGTGAGGGGGAAAAAGGATTTTCCCACACCTGGAATTTACAAAATTAATTTTCCCTGGTCCTCCCATTTATCCATTTAACCTGTTCCCTACAGTTATTAAAATAATGATATTTTTATCTGTTGATAGAAAAGGAATCTTGTAAATATTTGAGCAAATAGGATTACAAGAAGACTTAAATAGCCATCTTTCAGGGCTTTTTGATTTTCAGTCTTCTTGTTTCAAAAGGTTTTTCATCTGCTAAGCTCTGCTTCAGAGAAGCACTTAAGCACATACTCAAATCCACGAGTACAAGGAAGACCAATAAGCCTGGATTTAACTAGATGCATATTTCTAAATCAAGGCATTAAGCTCTTTGCTCAACATGCAGAAAATTCCATCTTTTTAATCACAGTGCCAGTGTGCTTCCCTGCCAAAATGTTCCACCATATATAAATATTTATTATTGAAGGAGCTGTAGTGCAGATGAGAAGGTATGTTTTCTTCACGGAAGACAAAAATTTGGGATATATAACCCAAGCTGATTGGAGGGATGGAGCACCTCTCCTATGAGGAAAGGTTAAGAGAATTGGGATTGTTCAGCCTGGAAAAGAGATGGCTTTGAGGTGACCTAATTGTGGCCCTTCAGTACCAGAAGGAGCTACGAGATGGGGAGAGGCTCTTTACAAGGGCTTGGAGTGTCAGGATGATGGGGAATGGCTTCCCACTGACTGAGGGCAGGGTTAGATGGGATGTTGGGAAGAAATCTTTCCCTGTGAGGGTGGGGAGGCCCTGGCACAGGGTGCCCAGAGAAACTGTGGCTGCCCCATTCCTGGAAGTGTCCAAGGTCAGGTTGGACAGGGCTTGGAGCACCGTGGGATAGTGGAAGGTGTCCCTGCCCATGGGATGGCGTGGAATGAGCTGGACTTTCAGGTCCCTTCCAACCCAAGCCATACCACTCTATGATATCTGGTGGCTGCAAGAGAAAGACTTACTGCTTGGGGCCTAACCTTGCCCTGGAGCTGCGCTTACTTGTACAGGATGAAATGCCCACCATGGCCTCCTTGCTGCTGGAATTAAAAGGCATGGATTGCTGCACCCTGGATGTATTGGGAGCCACAAGCAGCCTGGGACCAGTTTGTGGGTGGTTTTGATCTTATAACAGGATTAGTGGGAACTGGGAGCTGCTGGACCAGGTTGCTTTGACAACCTCGTCAGTTTTAGGTGGCAATTCTGCCCAGCCCCACTGCGAGTTACCCATGGCACAGACCCACCTGATCATGGTGGGACTCCTTCAGACATTCAGCTTTAGGCATGAGTCAGGTCCTTGCCCCTTCACTCTTGGAATTATGCACTGTCTGTCTGTCTGGGGAAGATTTACTGCTTCAGCTGACAGGATCAGGAATTTTGCCTGTTCGAGTCTAACACAAAACAGTGTTGAAAGCGCTCTGCCACTGCTCTAACCCAAATAGAACCAAACACATTAAATCGTATTTCCAGATTTTTTTTACCAAGTTTCACGTGTAAAAAAATTAGAAAATAAAGGGAGGAGAAATAGAAACCCATTATTGCAGAAACACAGAATGCTTTGGGTTGGAAGGGACCTTAAAGACTTTCTTTCAACCCTTGCCATGGGCTGGGGCACCTTCCACTAGACCACATTGCTCAGTAACCCATCCAACCCTGAAAAGGTCTTTTGGTTTTGTCTCTTTTTAAATAATGAGTAATTAGCCTAAGAAATTCCTGTGAGCCTAAAATGAACAGATTGCTTATATTTTTAAGTAATTTTGGAAATGACGATTTACTCACAAAAGTCTGATATCTTCTAAATGCTTCCCTGTAAAACATATTTTACTGTGGGACCTTATAAACATTAGAACAAAAGGCTTTGCAGAACAAACAGGTCTGAAAGCACAGAAATGCACGACAATGATTCATTTCTTGTATCAATCATTCAATACATTATTAACTTCCCTGTGAGCTGGGGGAGCAGCACCATGCCTGTGCCTGAGGAGCAAAAGTCAAAATATTCCCAGAGCATCACAGAGGACTTTATTTTCCAGGTATTGGTATTGCCTCTATTTGTAATGTGCCTAAATGCAGAAAGCTGAATGCATCTATATTCAAATCTGGAATTAGACCCAGCAATACACCCTATTTGGTTTTCCTGTGAGGTTGCTGAAAGCTCATGTTATGGCTTAGCAGCTTTATTAGGTGTTTGCAGTGTGAGCCCAAGAGGAGTCATCACAAAGGCTCACTGGCCTGGAACAGCAGGGCAGCAAGATACTTATTTTTTCATTATGAAAAGGAGAAATTGTTCCTAATAATCCACGGTATGCTCAACTCCTTTTATTTTTATTTTTTAAATTTAACGTGGAGCTCAAAAAAAACAACTGTAGAAATTTAATGACACAATTCACTCCTCCGTGTATTTTTATAGGATCAATTAGTATCTAAACAATAAATTTTTTTGTGCAGCCCTAAGCTCAGATTTTATAGAGCCAATTATAACTCAGCATTTCAGTCTGTTGGAAGCTCTTGGCACAGCAGTGTTCCCAGGGAGGTCAGCAATGGTGATAAGCCGTTCTTAAGGGCTTTTTCCACTATTTGCATTCTGTCAGTCATTGTGCATTGTATTTATGGTGACAGGTTCTATCAGCATCTACAGATATTAAACCACCTGTGTCCTTATTTTGCCGGTGCTTCGCTGGCGTTCCTGGGGACCTATGTAACTAAAAGCACAGAAGCATTAGACTAAATAAGTGTAGGATTCATTTAAATCAGGTAATGTTGTTCTTATTTTGCCTCAGTAGAAACATAATGCAAAGCACAAGTCCCGGGACACTTGTGGCAAGACTCTACTGCTCTAAAGGAAGCTCAGTTTTGCAGTGTGCAGGTAGTATTTGATATTAGATTGGTTGGTGTTAATGTGTGAATAAAACCAACCAAAGATGGGCTATGAATGAGACTCTGATTTTAAAATTCTGACGCAATAATATATATTACCTCTATGTTCTTCATCTCTGAAAGCATCCACTGTATGAGCTAGGCTGGGGTAAGGCTTGGTGCTACCTTCCGACCCATAGATCTCTAAAATGCAGTGTTGGTTCTGTTTCTTGCAAGATGTAGTGGTGTCCCTCAGTGATTTAGAAGTTCCATCAGAAATCATAAGAAACACCAATTTTAGTGGTGACTTAAAGAAGTCTGCAGGCGTGGGTGAGATGGATAAGGCAATCACTGAGTGGCTGGGGAACTCAGAGGACCTTCTGTAGACCAATGGTCTGAGTGAAGAAATCATTTGTTTAGAGTGAGGATGTTCAGAACGTGGGATGATCCACTTCCTTGCTGTATATGCCTTAATAATAAATTCCACGTGAAATGATCATCAATAATTATGCTAAATGTGAATTTTTCCACTCTTTAGCTATGTCACACTTTCTTGCCAGCTACCATGTTTGATTACAGACAAGTTAATTACTCCCCAGTCATGATTTACTGTGGCTACTGGCCACTATTTCGACTTGATTTCTGTCACATCTCAGGATGACAATGAAAAATTATGCTTCAAATTGGATGTCAAAGGAAAGAGAAATTCAGTTTAAAATTCAAATCTGGAAGAGCAGCATTCCTTGGTAAACTCCAGAAGGAAAAGGCTGGAGAAAAATTGCACTAACTGTGCACCCCCCACCTCCCACCATTCTGGTGTACAACCAAAACTGCACTAATTATCAAACCCATGAATCCATACTTGTCCACACTTGTTTGTCTGGTATCAAGCTACTGCATCTTGTCATAAATTATGAATTCCCTGAAACAGAGTCTAGATTTGAATCAATCCTTACCATGGCAGCGTCACTCTCAAGTGCAGAGCCAGCTAGTCAGGAACTGCTCTTGGACCTCTTTCACAATAGCCTGAGTCTCAGTTTTAGACTTCCCTACCTCTGGGAGCAGATAAAAATGCTTTAGGAAAACTGTGGTTTCTAGTTCACGCTAAAATTCTGGTTTTGCTCCATTTATTATGCCAATTCCTTCAGCTTTTTTACATACTTCTGTGGCTCTTCAGATTCTGGTTTATTCTGGTCTTTCCCTTTTTGCATCCTGCACACTTGAGCTGTTTTTCTTGATTTTCCTGAGTGAGGGATCATCCTCAGAATCAGCCTGTGTTAGAGTAAAAATTTGGAAAACGTGAGCAGACATTTGTTGTGTCATCAGAATTTTGCAATTTCGAGAGATTTGTCCACTGAGACTGTTTGAATACCAGCCTGTTTAACTTACTGTCTCCTCACTAAGTTTCTTGAGAATTATTTTGAAAAGTTATTAATAAGAATGTCAGCTCCAGCCATCAGTGATGATAACAATGACAAAAATGTGTCATAAAAAAAAGCTGAAAACTCACTTCACCTTAAGATTCATAAGGACATTTGTGCATATGTTCCCTCTTCCAAAACAGACTATGAATTTCCTCTTCCAAATTGCTCTCACTGCACACAAGCATTCATGGGGAGAATGTTCCTATGATGCTTGGAACAACTTGGGCACATTTCATATCAAGAAGAGAAGCTGGATCTCGTTAATCACTCCAGCAATGAAGTCAATTAGAGAAGTGCATCTTAGGTATCTGCTAAGATTCTACTCAATGGCTCATTACTTGTAGGCAAGCAATCTGACATCATTTATAGTGCCACGTGAAATAGTGGGATGGAAAATCATATGGGAGAGCAAACTGTGCTGTTATTAATTTTCATTTTCTGTTTGCTTTTCATGCTATTGGTAAAATGAGTCCCTTCTAATATGAAACAGTATTTAATCTGTCCTATATCACTATTTCTGCCCAACAAACAGATGACATGAATACTCTCTACCATGTTTGGCTAAGGATGTAGGATGTCTGGTTTCAAGAGCCTTCTCTGATTGCCTAACAGTGCTCACTCCCTCAATTAATTCCTTGTTCCTTCAGTTATTTCATACTCATTAAACAGAAGGAGGGGCATCTGTGAATAAAGACTGCATTGGTGCCCTCAGGATTCCTCACTGATTCCCTTCCTTTGGAAAGGAGCATAAGTCATGGAGTGATTGAATGTTGGTGTGAGAAGAGTGGGTTTTCATTCCTCTGCAGGCACAAATGGGGGATTTAATTTGTACAGCATGCCACTCTGGGTGATTGCTGCCTTGTGTGCTCAGGCAGGGCTGAGCAGGCAAAAGACAGTGCCTTGTTTGGTTGTTATTGCTGGCTAATGACTTTGCAGGGATCCCACAGTTATTAAACCCCTCTGTTTCCCTGTATAACTGCCTCCACCCCCTCCTGCCCAGCTGCTGCAGGACTGTGGCTCCATCAGGTTTTGTTGGGATTTGCAAGGAGCTGAGGGGTGAGTAGGCAGATCCTGAGCTGCAGCCAGCCCTACCCTCAGGACAAAGGCATGGCAATCCCAGGGAGGGTATCTCTGGACAGATGCAATGGGTGCTGCAGAGACAGTGAACTGGACCCCAGTTAACAGCTGGAATTTTAAAATCTTCTTGAGCTCTCCCTCATACACAACACCTTTGAATTCCAGGTATTAAGAGATGGAGCTTAGTCAGCTCCGCTGGAATTTGAGCTGTGCTTATCCCAAGAACCTCTGTGATTAGGGTACCGTGCTCACTGCCATTCCTGTAAAACAACACAGTGCTCTAAGAAGTGCATGGTGCTCTAAAATGAATGGCTGCTTACAAGAATAATCCTATAATCAGGATAATGTTTTATACACAAGACTATTTTTGTACAATGCCTCTATAGTAAATGAGCCTATTCTGATAACACTGAACAAGCACTACAATTTTCCAGGTGGGCAACTTTGATTAGACATTGGTCTTTTTCTTTGGGAACTGCAGGTTCTGCTAAACAACACACTGTGCTAAATTATTTAGCACATTGAATTTTAAATAAGATAATTCTTCTTTATAAATACTTGTCTTTCCTCTGTAAGTCCAGAAAGGTGATTTTTTTTTAAGAAAAATTCTCCCTTGCAGCAGGGTTATAAATGCCTAAATACCTAAGCACTCTGTCAAAATGCTGTCTTCCCCAGCACTATAAAATTGAGAACATTGCAAGTTTTTGAGATTTATCTTGGGTGTAAACATATATGGTTAGTGTCACTTCTTTCACCTTTTTTATTGAAGTCATTGGGTTTTTTCAGTTTTAGAGCAAAACCAGCTCAGAGGTATGATATTTTGGTCTGAAAGCCATGAGATCTGTGGGTTCCAGTGCTGTTTGCCCTGACTCAGCTCATGGTGAAAAAGCTGGGCTGCTGAATATGAGTCTTACATCTGGAACAGGCACCTTCCACCCTATGGGATAAACCAGTTGTGTTGTGAGATGCAGGCACAGCTACTCCAGGGTGTCCATAAACTCAACAAAACTCATGCAGGGATTTAAATTCAAGACCAGTCACTTGATTTTGGCTCAAGTCTGTTTGGGGAGCCATGGCTTTTAAAAATAATGTGGAAGATTTGCAGTCTGGAGATGCTAATATGAAGAGGGTGGCTGCTCAGCAGAGTGCAGGGAAATCAAAGGATGAAGCACAAGAATAAGTATTTTTCAGTTAATGTTTGAAAATATCTTTCCATTTTCTTCAGCAGCCATAATCATGTTATTTGATAAAACTACTTTCAGCAGTAAATTCTAGGGATTAGGGATGAGCAGGATCATGGCCACAGAGGAGCAGCAGTGACAGCTGAACTCGGGGCAGGTGGATCTGCCAGAGATGAGCATCACCTGCAAGAACTTGCTTGTATGTGCACTCTCATTTTAATTACAGATACTACCAAGCTCAGATTTATCATCTTAGTTTCCTTAGTTTTGCTGCTTTTCTTTGTGTATTATGAGTATAATGTTCATGGTTCAGTCTATAAGATTTTTCCTTCCTGAATTAGCATCTGAATTTGACATTTTCTTGATAATAAGTAGGTTATGCTATGATGGAAGTACCTAGGAAGGCTGCAATACATTCTCTGGCAATTTATTTTAAAGACATGTAAATTGTGTCCTTCTTCCCAGACAGAGCTGATGCTACTCTATATAGCACATCTCAGGGCTTTTAAATCCTCAGGGAAATTATCTTTTAAATTACTTAAGGGAAGAAAAATAAAAAGGCAGCAGCGTTTGATACTAAGGATTAACCACTCCTACATAAATTAATTTGGTTTAAAGATGTGATACCTTCTGGATATTGATTTGGATATTTAGTTCTGTAACTCCTAAATTGTAGGCAAACTTGGCACATTATGAAGATACTTGACTGTATATTAAAATTTTAGAAGTATTTATGAAATAATTGCCAAAGTCATAAATGCTCTGATATTCTGGATTTTTAAAAAAATTTAAAAACAGAGTAATACAGGAGGAGTGGGAAATAAATCAATTTCGAGAAACACCAGCATCATCTGTGAAAGGAAACAAACAAATCCCACAGTTTGGGGACTCCACTGGTGACTTTATCTGTCTCCTTTGTACATGATACCCTTAGTTTCCTACCACTGATTCCAAAGAGACATGGGGATATTTGGTATGTAGGAAGTTGAAATCTGTGGGATATTCAGCGGTAGGGAAGTAAAAGAAAAGGCTTTCATCTCTTGTAGAAACAGCATTAGTAACCCTTGATGCATTTTTTTTCATTAAAGATTTCTGTTTTTTAACTTACTGTTCACTGGAAAGAGTGTGGATTTTCAATAGATAAACAGGGATTGGGAATGAGCAATACATTGGCAAAGTGTCTGTAGGGTAAACCAGCTCATGAAAATGGCTCTTGATAATGTTGGTTGGGGTTTGACAAGGCAAACCCTTGATTCTGCTGCAAGATGTATTCATGTCTCGCATCCAGTACAAAATTTTGTTTGACTGGCAAAGCCCTGTTTCTAAAAACAGAACCAAAAAATCCAACCAAAAAATCCAACAAAACCCCTCAAAACAACAACCACCACTACCACCAAAAAAACCTCAAAACCAAACAAAAAACCATCACCAAACCAAACCCCAAACAAACAAAAAACCCCCAGCTAAACCCACATCCACCAAAAAATACCCAAACAAACGCCAACAAACCTAAAAATCCATCAAAAAACAAAAACTCAAACCCCCAACCCCCCAAAATACTGGATTCTGTTGCATATGCTAAGGGTGGCAGAGCCTTTCAAAAAGGTGCCACTCCAAGCAGTGCCAAGGCTGCCATGAGCAGTTTGGCCTCTCTGCACCACTGGGTGTGGGCTGCACACAATTAACAGGGGCCACATGGTGGGGGATGCTGGAAATAAGTGGAGATTTGGAGAACAGATTGTAAGACAAACAGCAGTGCTGTTTCACCAGCAACAGAACCAAGTAATCGGAGGTTTTCTGTAGTTATTAATCTGTGTGGTTGCTCTCACTTCCTCTTGCCTCGTCCCTTTGCCACTTTTGTTACAGTTCTCCTATTCTGAACAGTTCTAGTCAGTTTTATTTAGAAAAAATTCTCTGATCACTTTTCCATTGTGCTCTGAGAAGGTAGAGCTGATGGTGTGCATGTGCAGAGATTTCACATTTCAGACTACTTTTCTGCCTTTTTTTTAATTTTCATGCGCATAAATTACTATTGATCTACTGTCATTTGCAGATCCTTGCCCTAGAGTGATGTAGTCTCCTACTGAAGTTTTTTGTTGCCTAGTTTTGAAACACCTGTCACTTTTGCAGGAATTACTTCAATGTGTCTCAGTTGTTGGGGTTTTTTTCTACTTCCCTATGAAATGAATGCAGCTTTGTGTATATTTTTGTAATGAGAGTAATTATTTTTCTGTCTCAGTGTAACTACATTTCTTTTGCTGAAATGATGATGTCATTAGAATTCCCTTCAAATAAGTCATAAGGGCTTGCCAGGTATTCTGGGCGATGTACAGATTGTGAATTCATAGGACAGTGATAATAAATTTCTTCTTTCTCATTTTCTCCTTTAACTCCACAGTATTATGTGAATAATCGTCAAAGATTCAGGGTCTTTTCTAGGTGCAGTGACTTTATTTCTGTCACTTTAAAACATTGTAAGAGGATGGTATAAGTGGATCACGTTCAATTTTCTGTATTTTGTCAGCTGACATGTTTCTAAAAGGAAATTTAAAACAAATAATGCTCAAATCCTTAACATAGAAGATCATTATTTGTTCTCAGTAATTACAAAAACTGACAAGTTTTTACTGCTTGTCTTTTTAAGTCCAGTCGTCTATGTAGTCAAACATGTAACAAAGATATGTAAAAGTTTGTAAAATATAAAATAAGCTCTTTAACTGGATGTCATCCATCCAGCACAGCACATTCTGCACTGTAGGACTTTAAGCACTACCCCAAACTGTACTGAGAAAATGAAACCTTTTTGCAGAAGTGGATTTAGTGGAGAGTGAAGGGAAACCTGGAGGCACTTATGCATTTTAGCTCTGACCTCTGCTCAGGTTGGCAGGGTTTGGAGTCTTTGGAGTGATGATCTGAGCTCTTTTCTCCTGTGAAGGAGATGGGAAGATAAAATAATATTTTATATCAGCCAGGTTAGTCAATGCACGGTTCAACAATACACACTAAGCTGATGAACATGGAGTATTTTTCTCTATAGAATCAAATCTATTATTAGTCCAATATTTTAATTAAGTAAAAATTGGATTCCCCTTGTGATTTAATGACTAAGGCTGCATCAAATGATATTGATCTGAGGCTAGAAATGACATCTTTCACCTTCATTTTATGCTTACATTTCTTCCAGCCATATTTCATTATTCTCACCAGGAAATTTACTTAAGAAAGAACTAATATACAGAAAATCTTTTGCTTCAATATTTATTTATTTTCTCACTTTCTTTCTTCTCCTTTAAGGTCTTGTTTGCAAAGTTGTTGATGTAACTGCTGATACATCTAAATGTCTGGTGGGTTTTCTGAATTCCCACACATTCAGGACCTTGGTGATCCTTCCCACATACCCACAGCAGGCACACATCCATTAGCATTTCATTTTCTATTGCCTACGCACTCAAATATTTTGAAACAGACATTTTCTTTTTAATAATTCTATTGTTGTATTCTATTCTTGCTGAAATGATGAGCTTCTATTTTAATTGATATTATTCCCACTTAGGCTGGTTTGAGTAGGTGCCCAGCACTGTACTTTCGAAGGTGCCTTTGTTGCCTCACTAAAGGAATGTTGGAGCGTTCCCTGAAATAGCTCAATTGGTTTGGATTCTTTCTTCTTTTCTTCCCTGCAGTCCTATTCATTCACTTTCAAGTTTGTAGTTTCTTGCACTCTCTTTAATAATTACACCTTCATCTCCCAAGCTTTCCTTTTTTCATTGAAGAACCTCAGACCAGTGTAATGCTGCCATGAAATTCAGCTGGTTCCCATATTTGTGTATTCTGTATGAATTTCCTTTCAAGGTAGCTGGTGTGACAGAGCTTTTCTCAATGCTTTGCAGTGGCCATTCCCCCCCTCAAATGTGAGGCCCTTGACATTTTTATTCACTTTGAGAAGGAAAATTACATTGTTCAGAACACCATACTCCACGCTAGAACACCTAATAGCCTGATTTAGACCATTAATCTTAAAAACAGAACTTTCAAATCAACATTCAGGTTGGAAAATTCGTCCTCTAATAATTTAATGATTTAATTTTTGATTGCTGGTTTGAGAAGGATCTGTCATCAGATCTATAGAAAAGACAAAACCTCCAGATTGCCTTCATCCTGTTGTATCTTAAAAAGAGAAATGCTTTTCCCCTCACAACTGGCTTGAATGTGCATGGTACCTGGGAAACCTCAGGCAGTTTTGCAGGCCTGTGTGATTATGCACTGAAATGTCCTCTTGACATGGGCAAATCTCCTGCAGTGTCAGCAGCACTCTGAGCAAAAGCTAAATTAATTCCGAAGGACTTCTTTAGGTCTTGGTGACTGGTGGATACAAGAGGCTATAATTGCTGAGTTGTGGTCCTGCTTTTAAAAGTTATTACTTTACATTTTTTTTTAATAATTACACTTTGGATTTGCCCATCAGTAAAAAATAATCCAAAGCTAACAAACCCAACATCTATATATAATGACTTGCCTTCCAGTTTTTAATATTTCTTAAATAATTGTTCTATGATTTCTGCTTCCCGGGGAGAGGGACAATTGAAAGGGAAGTGCATGCAAATTCTCTGACATTAAGTTTGAGGACCTAATTATTAACATTATTTATTGGAGTCACTGAACTACCCCAACAGAAAGCTGTGGGAAGGAGGCAACTCCCACTCTCTGTGAAGGTGAAACACTTTCCTGTGTCTTATTTGTTAATAGAATCCACCCTGCCTTGCATAGGAGAATACAAATACAGAAGTAATAGAAAAGCAATATAAATGTGTTACAGTGACACCACTGATAACACTGGATGTAAAATTTAAATATACTGAGAATGGCTTTAAATTAACAGCTCTTTGAACTGTACCTTGTAAAACTCACTCATACGTGACAATTTTATTACATTCCTGTTGCACATACAGTGCTGGAATTATACATATGAATAACATCCATCATGGAAAAATGAATTTTTGTGTGTTTAACAGGTAAGATTGCAGCGGTTAAACACTGTAGTTAGGACACTCATGGTGATAGGAGGCTGTGAATCCGTTGCTGCCACTGCTTTGGATTTTGTTGGAATGCTTTTCCGTGAAAGCTGTCAGCAGCAGAGAGGGAGTGGCAGGGAAAGGGGAAGGGGAGATGCACTGGCATTGATTAAGTGCATTTCTCATTAATGCAAGTACACTTACACAGAGACACTGCACATTCTCAAGCTGAAAATTGAACAGCCAAGGCAGGTAAATAGATATTTAACCCAACAAGGAGCAGGACTACTCCTTTAGCAAGGTCAGGAGTCCTTGTAATGAACAGTCATCTCAGGACAAGGTCTTAAACCTCATTTAATTAGGGTATGACCCGGCCTGTTTTCTTTGGGAAAACATTTGGCTGTCTTCTTCCTGAATAAGATTGTATGACCTAAAAGTATTCTTAGTTGTTTAACAATAATAATTCTGCCCCTGAAGATCTGTCCACCCTTGACTAAAGTTTTATGGAAAGAGTTGCTTAAGTATCAATGATGCCTTCATCAAATGGCAGGATTTTTTCACAATATAGATTATTAAAAAAAGAGGAGATCAATATTTTGGAGGCCCACAGTATTCATGTTTGAATATCAGTTTATTTAACTTGAAAGGCTTTTTGATTTCACTTTACCCACCAAAAGTTTGCAAAACTTACTGACTGCAGCTTTTTCTCTGCAGAAGCAGCTGGAAAGCTCTTACTTGTAATGAAACACTTGATAAAAACTCATATATACTCTCAGTAGACTAAAATTCCAAAACCTAGTGGATGCTGTTCTTTCTAGGAGTGATTTGGGTGGGAAAGAAGAATAATTTTCTCTGGGTTTGGGGTTTTTTGGGAGGGAGTGTGTGTGTGTAAAAAGCTATACAGCAGAAACACAGAATTTTAATCTTTTTTTGCACTCACACAGTGTCAGATGCCAGTCTCTGCCAGGCCCCTTGGGAATGCAGTTTCTGACTGAGTGGTCAGACAGGGATGCAGGAATACCTGGCTGGTTGGCTCTGCTGGCCACAACATCTCCAAGGACCTCATTAGTTCTTTGGAAGGAGATAATTTTCCATCCCCTCTCTGCTCTTTGTTGGTAGCTCCAGTGTCCCTCNATTTTACTTCCAAAATGGCTAAACTGGGTATTGTGGAGATTGTTCCCACCACCACATTATCAACATCCAGAGCAGATGGATGTCAAAGACAGGGTAAAGCACTGATTATCTCTTTGGAAAATCCAAAGAACTTTAACAGGGCCCATCTTCTGAGAGAGTGTGAGATATTTTTCCTTTTCTCTTTTCCTGTGGCACAGTTTTTGTATAATAGCCCTAATCTTTATTGCTTTGTGGTATATAGCTCTTGCCATTAATGGCCATCAGGATTGATTAAATGCCTGAGCCTCAATGTGCCTCCCATGAATGGTTATCAGGATTGATTAAATGCCTCAGCTTCAATACTTAATCAAACTCACCAGTCGTTGATTGCTGTACACTACAAAATCATCAGATTTTTCCTTAAATATGATACAAGAAGGATTTTCACACTGCCCCTGGAATCTCACTGCCTCAAGGGAGCTCATGGGAAGAGTTTTTCATTATGTTCATGTTCTTTACATATAGATAACAACAATGGAACCAGCTGAAAGGAAATACTACACTCAGCATTTATATTCAGTAATAAAATTTGGGACAAGGAATATCACACAAAACAATTTAGATGAGATAATATGAGTTGTCTGCATTAAAAAGAATTTTTAAAAAGAGTTAGATTATTTGTAAATGTACTCTATACGTTTGGGTTTTTTTTTTAATCCACATGTCACTGTCAGGAAATAAGACTGCATTGATTTTTACAAGAATTACTCTGTGCAGTTGATGTTGCCACATGAATAAATTACTAAGTATTCATTCTTTATTTAGATTCCACTGTATTACAAATGAATTCTTAGCTCATAATTTGCACTTTCAGCAAGTACCGTGTGGTTGAATGTCAAAATACATTCAGTAAATCCTCCAGGCTAATTGGTAAACAGGAAAAACTAATTGTAGTTTATAGGAAGATAATTAGGCTGGAAGGAGAACCTCGATCCCTGAGTTAGAGAGAAAAGAAATGCCTGCATGGTTCTCCAGTCAGGTTGTCTCTGGGATAACCAGGAGCCTGGGGGACCAGTGATGCCTGATTTCCTGAGTGGGAAACAACAGTATCTATTCATATGTCCTCCTTGCCTGGTCTGCTGAGGCTCCTTCCAAGGTTAATTCAGCATCTGGGTGTTATTTGTGATGCAATAAAGACTATATAAGTAGTAATTCATATCTGAAAATAATAATGGGATAATGAAAAAATTAAGACAAAGAAAATTGTAAGTGAACAAAGGAAATATTAGTATGAATTGCTTAACTCTAAACTAGGAAATTTCTGGATTAAATCCTAAAATAATGGAATACTTGGTGAGATTGGAAGGATGTGTATATAAATTGTTGGAGTGGAATTCAATATGGTCTGTACTTTCAAGCTGAAATTGGAATATCCTAGCAAGATGCCAGGGATTGAAGCTGTAAATGACAGAACAGTTCAAATGCCTTGATATTTGTGTAGATCTAATCTCAGCTAATAACTGTACCCCATTTAGGGAACTGCTAACTTCAAACAAAAGTAATCCTGATTAACTGATGTTCTGTTGTAGTGGAGATAACAGAATCACAGATTTAACTAGGTTGGAAAAGACTTTGAGATCATCAAGTCCAACCTATGACCTAACACCTCCTCATCAACTAAACCATGGCACTGAAACCATGGCCACATCCAGTCTTTTTTTAAACACCTGCAGGGATAGTGACTCCCTGGGCAGACGATTCCAGTTCCAAATCACTCTTTCAGTGAAGAATTTTTTCCTAATGTCCAATCTAAACTTCCCCTGGCACAGCTTAAGGCTGTGTCCTCTCATTCTGTCAGTGGTTGCTTGGGAGCAGAGACCGAACCCCACCTGACTACAGCCACCTT
>VXBT01004887.1:0-18148 GCA_013400235.1 Oriolus oriolus
ATTCTCCACCCCCTGGCCCTTATTCTGTTGGTTACGATAGTTTCCCCTCCCCTTTTACCTCCCCATATAAAACCCCTGGACCCTCCATTTTGTTTGTCTTTTGTTCCTGGACCCTTCACCCTCAATAAACCATCTGGAACCCACACGAAAGACCCCTCTCTCTCCTTTACCTCCGCCGATGCTTCTACCACACTCTTGCTTGGGGCTCGCTCCTTGCACAGGAGCCAGCCTTGTCCGCTAACTGCAGCTACCAGGGACATCTGCAGTAGGATGCTGTGCAGCCTCAGGCAGCCCCAACAGCATCAGTGTATGTATATATTTGTATATAATGTACTTAAATTTGGTTGTTTTTTCCACTAATACAGTTTTAAGTCATAATGTGCAGATAAGATACCAACTCTTACGTCCCATCTGAACAACCTGTTCTAATGGAAGATGTCCTTGGCCATCAAAGAAGGTTTGGAACTGGATGATCTTTAACATCCCTTCCTACACAAACCATTCTATGACTCTGTGATTCTATATCTGTTCTGCCACAACAATTTAAAATCTTTCCTGTACTGGACTGGAGTAAAGAAGGTTATTTAGCTGTAACAGATTTTGCCCCACAGCTTGTTCAAAGTGATGGTGGCAGCCTGCACAGTCAGTTCTGAACTTCATAAACCCTCACCCAGCAAGCATATCTTAATTTAATTCTAAAGCCCCAAAGGATGATTTGGTTGACACCATGGGGATTTCACTTAGTTTTTGAGCTGAAACCACACAAAATGTCCATGAACAGGTATTCATCTTTGCATTAATTTAAAACTTCCACCATGTTCCATTATGACTCTGCAAATATTCATTCTATCCAAGGTAACCCTACTTTTAATTTGGGTTTTTCAATCCAAATAGAAAACCTGGAAAAAATTCACTGATTAATGGTTGGCTTAACTGTAAGAAGATAGAAATGTCCCAAACCTATTCACTCCTCTTTTTCTTTTATTTGCAATTACTGCATCACACATGCATGAACTATGCGCATTTCTATTTTTCCCTCTTTCTGCTTTTCTGCGCCAAACCAGCAGCCGTGTTGAGGGGGTTTGCTGTCTGTATAACATAAATTGTTTATGAAGCACATATCAAAACTTAATTTCTACCTCTGTAGTTTGTAGAAAACCTACTTTATGGATATGACAGTTTATTTGAAGACTTAAAGGTAGTGTGTGGGATATGCTGAGCTTTGGAGTCCAGACCATGAAGGACAGACTTATAAATGGTTTGTAACCAACAGTTTTGCTCACAGTTCAGACCATTTAACAGCTCAGCACAAGAAGGGCCATGTAGTAAGGCCAGGGGTAATTTGTTGCAGAGGCCCAAGATTAAAATTTTGATTTATGAAATATGCCTTTCCTTCAGTTGCTCCTGCAGGACTTCTAGCTATTGTAAATGTGCCTTTCTGGATTAGGCTGTAATGATTAAAATTATGTCTTCCACTGAAAGTAAGTGCTTAAAACTGAATATGAAATGACGTACTTAAAATTTTCAGTATGAAAATTCAATGATAATCACACTTTACAGCATAAAACTACGGGGCCCGATTAAGTTTGACATTAGCACAAACTCTAACAAGACATTACCAAGAAAAATAACACACTCAAATCAGACGATTCAGCTCTTGCCACATTAAGGAAGTAATAAGCTTCTAATATCTTTACTGCAAAATATAGCAAAAAATAGAAAAGCATCTTTCCTGTCAGATGTTTTAACATAAAATCAAAACAGATAAAAAAGAGAGGAAATGTAGCTTAAGCAGAAGCAAAGCAAGAGTAGCCAGAGGCTGACCTACATTTGAAAAGTAAAAGAACCCAACAGCAGTGCTCACTGTAGCTCCAAGAATGCAGTTTCAAGTACTTTCCATGGTATCCTATGAAGTGGTGATTATCCAGCCTGAATCAGTGCAGCAGCTGCTGCAATGATCTATAGGAATTATCAGCAATAAGTCTAAGGGGAGGTTGAGAATGTGCCCTCTGAGCAGCTGAATACTTCTCACCTCCCACTGGACAGCAGATCCTTCTTACTCTGCTCCACATGCCCGGAGTACCATAGGGCAATGGAGTTGCCTTGTTATTTCCCCACTCTCCGAGCAGCATTATTTTGTAATGAACCTCAATCAGACTTCATGATTTTTGCAAGTCTATTAGTCAGAGAACCTGCTTTATCTTTCGACCTTGTAATGGGATTTGCAAAGCAATTATACATCGCCGTTTCAGTTGATGTGCCTCAGACTAAAACCGTACACATGACTGAATTAGTTTATCACAGTAACACACACACTCTGTAACACACCTCTGCTACCTGTCACAACAGCCAAAGAAATTAAAGAAAAAGAGAAAACTGGGAAGTTCCTAACTGTTCTTGCTGTAGCCATTTTCCAAGTCAGTCTCAATTAATTTAAGGGCAAGAATAAACTCTGCTCTCATCCACATATTTCCAAGTACATTTGAAAGGTTGGCAACGTGTTGATTATTCTTCTTTATGGGATAACTGAGGAAAAATGAATTATTTTCTACACAAAGGAACGAATTCTGAGTTCTTCTGGGCAAGCATTGGGACCAACTCCGTGCTCAGTAATTGACCGCACCTGCAGTGCAGTGGAGATATGAGACAAAGACCACCTGTAGAGATAGTATTTCTGCCAGAGTAACTTTACACACTAAAAAAGTCAAGAAAGATGCTTTGTTGAGCAGTTACTATGTTTAAATGGAAGTGAAGGGGGTGCTGACTAAACTGATAATGGGTTTTATGAGTGCACATGAAAATAGATACATGCAATGAAAGAGTAGTTTAAAGATCTTTTGCTACTCCTTGTCCCTTTCACTCAGGAAAAAAAAAAAAAAAACAGTTTGTCAAAAAATGAAATTCATCTTATGCTTTTATCCAGTTCAGTGAAATGTCTGCACAGCAGGTTGCTGAGGTCCAGAGGGACCAAGAATGCAGAAGGGAATGTATCCATGAATGATCAACAGCACAGGGATGTTGAGTCCCAGCTAGTAACCTTTGAATTACAGAAGAGCCAAACCAGATAGAACTTTGATCCTCACTTTTTTATACTCAGAGACTCTAAATAGCTAACCCAAAATGCCAAGTTTTTAAAATTATGTTTCTTTCCTCTTTCTTTCATTTTATTCCTTTTGATATTTTTTGGTTGGTTGGTTGGTTGGTTGGTTGGTTGGTTGGTTGGTTTTGAGGAGGCAAGGAGGGTGGAAATAGCCGTGGTTTTATAATGTTTAAAGGTCCAGATGTGGTAACTTCCTGGTCAGTGTAGTTTTCCAAGTATTTTACCCTGCTCTCTGTGTTGATCTCTTCTATGTGCTACTGTACTCTATTCTCTTTGGTTATTTTCACTGCAAGCTGGCAGGATTTGTTTCTCTTCCAGCACACCAAGTTAAAAAAATAATCCTGCACTGGGTATAAAACGCATTCCCATGAGATCCACCCTTTTCTAATGAAGTCAGATGTTTTAGTTTTTTCATATACCAACCAGATCATTTACTCTGAGATAATATAAATTTACAACTGGAATCACAGTTGACACCTGGCAGTGCGCTAAACAATAAGGGGCTTCCAATCTACATCATTAGTTGCTCATGCTTTGCTGAATCTCTCCTCATTAAACTCCAAATCCTGTCTCCAGTGAAGTCTCAGCAGCTTGTTGGTCACTGGGGAGTTCCTTCTGAAATAAAGAAGTAGGGACACTCCACAAATGCCACAAAAATCAAAGGCTGGAGTAGCTGTGCCTCTAGTTTCCTCTATTCCTGGCAGAAAAAGCTTGATGATATGCATGATGGTGGATCCATCATTTATACTTTCCATTTCCCTTATTTGCAGCAAATCCCTGATGCACGCTGTCAGACTTGGGCTTTAAAGACGAGCTGGAGATACTCATTACACACTCAGCCTCCTCCAATCAGCAGAGATATTTTAGCTGTGGTGCAGGAATAGCTATCTCTTCCCACAGAGATAAAGACCAAAGGGATATACTTCCAAAGCTATAAAACTGGAGTAATTTGATAGCGAGCTATAGAAAAAGATTTCTGGAATCAAGCAGCTGCAGAAATCTGCTTTCCTGCCTCACTGCTTTACAAATTAGCTGTGAACATTATATGTCTATGACTGAACCATGGCACAAATCGGGGGGACATTCCTAGAGGCTTGGTACTGTTTTGGTACATGTTTTGTGGCCATGGAAAGGAGCAGATGCTATTTCACTTGAAATTAAGCCCTGTGCTAGATTGGCCTAGTTAGCTCTGTGGTCCAGTGCAGACCTTGCAGTAACATCGAATAATTTCTTCCATCTGAGACACGTTATTGGCTTAGTTGAGAAGTAGCTGTGCCTTGAAACATCCAGTAGAATTTCTGACTGTGCACGCTGTGTTGCTAGATTAGGTTTACATGAAGGAATGTAAAAGAACTACTTATGAAGGGATATAAAAAAACTACTTATGTCAGTATCAACTACAGGCTAAGAAGAATCTCTCCAGCTCAAGCGCTCTCTGGTGCTTTGTACCACTGGGCAGATACAAAAGAAGTGACAGCAGAAATGAAATTTGATGAGATTTATTTAATGTGCCCAAGTAATTCATGTTCACAGTTAAAAAAGGTATTTGTATACAAAACCAACAAAAAATTACTAAATATTGATTGCTAAATTGAATGAAGATCTGGAATGTGTAGAGGGGAAATTCTGAAAGTGCTTTCAGTAGCAGTGGAGTTATTTGAGGACTAAAACTCTCAGTTGTTACACTGGTCACCTTCAACCTTGTAAAACTCATCTTTGCAGCAGGGAAAAATTGGTGATGTTAAGTGTAGACAGTTCTTGGAAGAGGAGAGAATGGTGCTTTGGATTTAGCAAGGAAGCCATGAGGTGCAGGAGAGATGTTTTCTGTATGTGTTTGTGTACTTAAGAATTGAGGTTGTGAGGAATTAACACACTCTTGTAACATTCAGCAATGGCATTTAACATAAAAAAATCAACATTCCTATAAAAACTAAATGAATCTCACTGGACTTTTCTTCACTACTAAAAGAATAGTGGAAGAACTAAATTAGTTTCTGGTGAACAGAAAAAGCCACAGATAAGGAAAAAGAGTATTTGGAAAGCTAATATTATTTGTGATACTGATAGAAACTGACTGGTTTTCAATCAGTGCTCTGCAAGTTCCTTGGGAATATAACAAGTACTTCTATCAGATCCATTAATATTAAGAAAATCAAGATTTGCCCTTGATTTCATTGAAATTTTTTAGGAATCTGTGTACTGACAAAATGTGGAAGAAATTGGTAGGTTAGCTTGGTTGCAGAAAAAAATGTTGGCAGAAAAATATCCTTTTTTTCACCCCTTATTTTTATTGGTTTTAGAATCACTGGATTATTGTCGCCCTGAGCTTTACAGTTCTTCAATGTTTTTAATGCTGTAGATAGAGTTCTCACGCACTTTCTGTAAACATAAGCCATGTTTTGCTAACCGTTCATTTTGTTTTCATTCTTTCTCCTAAGGTGGAGACATTTGATGGATTCTTCCTTTGACCAATGTGATTGAGGGGTGGTAACCTCACCCTCCAATCCATGGTGGCTTCTAAGAATGTATAAATAAACGAGTGCGGGTCCTTTCTGGGCCCTTGGCATCCTTTCCTGACAGAGCTGGGTCTGTGTGGTTCTTTTCGTGTCCAAGTGCGACAGATTATCTGGTAAGAAGAAGAAAGGAAGGCTGTTCTCTGAGTGTAATACAAGTTTTACTTTGTTGTGTCTTAAGAACTCTAGAAGTGCTTGCCTAAGGTGAATTTAATTGTTTGTCTACCTGAGACACCTGTATTATTGCTCTTGACAGGAAAAGACTGGTTTTCTTTACTTTAGGAATGAAAATAAGGCCTTGGACAGAGGATGACAGTGGGGTGTCCATGGAAATGTCCTAGCCTTATCTTTGTTCACACTTGCTCAAAGTCTTCCATTTATCTTTGTTGTGAGAACAACTGAAAAAGGTTAAGACCTTTGCTTAATGGACTTTACACAGAACAGGTTAAATGGGAATATTTCGCTTTGTGAGGGGATGAAGATAACATGGAGTAAGAGCTGCCTGAGA
The DNA here is from genome assembly GCA_013400235.1 of Oriolus oriolus. Lineage (NCBI taxonomy): Eukaryota > Metazoa > Chordata > Aves > Passeriformes > Corvidae > Oriolus > Oriolus oriolus. The sequence goes on from VXBT01004887.1 coordinate 6,122, forward strand.
AAATCTGACAGACATGATTTTATTGGTGAAGGGCTGTGAGTTATTGATAAGTGGATAATAAATAAGGCAGACAGTGTAAGTAATTGTACTGGTTTTGGCTGGCATAATGTTGATTTTTTTCACAGTAGCTCAAATGGCACTGTGTTTTGGGTTTGTGACCAAAACAGTGGGGCTGAGCTGCCTACTGTGTTATATGACAACAGTAAACCAGTAAGACACTAAAGAAAAGTGGAGCAGAACTGCTGCTAGGACTGAGCAGAGAGGTTTACTTGCATGGTATCCTTTCTTTTGTTCCCATCAGTTTTCTATTCAGCATTTTCCACCTGACTTTGCGGAGTACTCGGAGCTGTGTGTGGCAGCTGGTTCCAGCCCAGCTCTTGATAAATACCAGAGCCATCTGAAACACTTGTTACACACAAAGTGACAAAGATTATAGTTTTAAAAACCCATGGTGGCAACAGATGCATTCTCTCAGCTGTTTCTATTGTTACTGTTCCTGTCAATAGAATGGACTCCTATTGTGACATTTCTTTCCTTTTTCCATCAATCTTTGTCTTAAAAATGGCTGTTAGAGTCCTTACATGTCACAGTCTCTACCGTGCAGTTGAAATAACCTCCTATGGATACTGAGATTTAACTGCCTACGATGGCAGGCTTTCTTTTAAAAAAAAAAAGAACCCAAGATAGAAACACGGGTTTCTGAAGAGAGGCTTTGCTCGAAGTAAAGTTATGCAAGACTTCAAGTTTTATACTTTGGATCTGACTTGAAAACAAATGCTAGCAAGGGAAATTGAAGAAAGCTAAGTATCATGAGGTCCTTATAATCATAACCAAAGCAGTGCACAATGAGTGAATTTCTCTCTTGGTTTCTTTAGAAAATGTCTCTGTTGAACTTAACGCCTTCTTGAGAGACTTTTCCATAAAATTTGTTACTTCATGGTCAAATTATTGGTGTAAATTTTCATGGAGCAAATACAAGTAATCCCGTATGAATAGCAAGCCCACGCTCCCCAGACCAGTCATGTCTGCAATAACGGGGTCCATTAAATGCCAAGCCAGAGCCTTGTTTGCTGAGTTCTGCCTGACTACCACAGCCTGAATGATGGTATCATGCTAATGCAATAGAAATTGCTATTTTGACTTTTTTTTAAACTTTCCAGGACAGAAAATATCGATTTAGTTCCATACATACTGAAGAGTTACACCTGTACCCACGTGAGGTACCGAGACCTTGGCTCCAGAAACCAGTATAAGTGGATGCAGGAGGTAGGAACTAGGAAGAAATAACTTCCCCTTGAACAAAATGGAAAGGAGGAAGATCTAGTGCTTCAGAAGATGGTTCTCTAACCCTTAAATCTCTTCCAGCTTCTAGAGAAGTCAGTGGATTGTTTGCTTTTGGTTGCCTCATACTTTTGCCTCTCCTGTGTTATTAAATTATAACTTTAGGGCATATTTTGGAACTTCGTGTTCCTGACCATGATAATGGATTCTGAGTGTAACCATTCAAAATTGCTATCAATAACTAAGTCTCTGGTGACTGTAGGGCATGGTCAGTATGAAACTGCTTTGCTAAAGAGGGTTACACCATCTGTTCTCATCTCCCAGAGGATAATGTTTTCCACAAGAGAACTTTCTGATCATAAGTGGTGCATGAGAAACATAAAGAAACAGCCATTCCAAGTCAGTTAATTCAGACTATATTCCAGTGGAACTGGGCTTAGAGATGTGATTCTCTGATTGAGAATGTCAGGACGTAACCATAGTTTTTGGGTGAAGGGAGAATAAGGATCACAACCTACAGCATACTAATGGCGGCACTGTGGATAAAATATCTAGACTGTAGAAACCAGCTAGAAACAAGAAGATGTTGACATAGTCAAAGACACAGACCAAACCTGCAGATTGTGTTAATTAGGATTTCTGTTTACATAATTGCATGGGACTGGCAGTACTGTGCTCATCTCACATTCAGAGGGTGCATATGAGTCAGAACCTTTTATTTCTGTGTATCCTTTTTACTGTAGTAAGATTTTTTCTTCTATGTCTGAGAAAGGCTTTTCCTTTTAAATAATGTATTTGAACCATAGAAAGGGAGAAAAAGTCACACCAGGTATGTGAAGATCATTAAAGAAAACATTAATGAGGAAAGGAGTGTAGTTCACTAAAGCACTTGGCTGTTTCCTTTCTTTATCAGATTTTGAAAACTGTTACAGATAAGAGTTCTGCATTTGAAAGTATTTTTGAAAATAATTTGAAAATAATTCTGCCACTCATTCTCGTGGTTTGGGCTCTGTGGTCTGCTCACTGCTGACAGTACTTCCTGTGATTTTTATTATCTCTGCCTTGCCCTGTGTGCAGTTGCACAAAAAACCCTCAAAGCTCTGCCCTGGAGCTTGGGCTGAGTAACAGTTGAGTGAGGTTTTGTCATTTGTGTGCCAATATGAGAGATACAACAGCATTCCTTCTTCTGCAGCCATTGGATGTGAAGGCTTCCTCAACCTGTGAGTTGCTCTTGTCCCTCAGCACATATCCTTTATTCATACACTTCTCACTGAACCCCCTATCTAGATTTTTTAGGAACCGTCTAACAATCCCTGCTTTAAGGACTCATCTGTGTTTTCACTAATAACCCTCAGTATTCATGCTTCAACTTGTCTTACCTTCAAATGCATTCTTAGTGTATTTTTCATATTTCATTGCTTCTTTGTAATGGTAGCTTAGCTATTATTAGCTGGGCTGAGTAGTTGGACACTCTGCCCAATATTAACTTGGTTTTTGTTTTAGGTGACTCTTTAGAACCATTGTCTTTCTTATACCTGTTTTGTCTGTTGACATCGTTGAAATATGAGAATCTTAAGTGGTGATAGCAAGAAGAAAGGAGAAATAAAAGTGTTTATTCTGTATAGTCAGATTTCTGATATTCTTGTTCATTCATTAGAAGTACCCAGAGTCCGAAAATGACAGCAAAGTTTTTGTGTGTTTTGCCTTGCACAAATAATAGATTCTAAACTGTTTTGTGTATGGTTGGTTGGCTGCAGTGTTGGGGTGTGCCTGTTTGTTTTGGGTTTGGCTTGGTTTGGGAGATTTTTAGGGTTTTAAACAGCTGAAGAAATAAGTAAAGAAAGAGGAGTAAGTGACAGAGAGCCTTGCATTTTGATTCAAATTTGGTCATATGGCTGCTAAGGCTGAAAGACCTTTTGCATCACTTTTCATAGGCATAACAACAGAGAGAAGAATTTATAGACTATGGAAATACAACAGCAGCTTCTTCCTTATGATTTCCTTATATATTCTTTATCCACCATGCAATCAAAATACCTTCTTGCCTTCCACAAGTATCAAAGTCTTTTGCCATTGTTTACTTTGGGTAAGCTCCCTGGCTATTTGACAAAATGTGGTTCCTTCCTCAACACTGTGTTTAGTTTGTCCTCTCTGACTCTCATATCACAGCATTCTTATAGGTCAAGAATCAACAAATTACCTTAACCATGGAATTAAATTGACTCCAATTAACCATTTGGCTCAGCCCCTACAAAGCCAGTGAACCACAGGTATGTACTTACAGTTAAGGACCTACTCAGAAGGTTCTCTAAATCAGGGACAGAGTTAATGATGTTGTTTTACTCTCACAGTTTAAAAAAAAAAGTGATTTCCATAAATCATGTGATTAGACAGTACCAGCATTCCTTCTTTAAAAACTAGAAAGCCAGGAACGCTTTCTTTTTCCTTTTTTTTAATACTTCTGTATATTTTCACATGTAGAGCACTCTCTTTGTAACTGAAGAGGTGAATTGCTGTAGAGACATTGATCCTGCTTAATTTCCCTGCAGATTCAACACACTTTGTTCTTTAAACAAATATCTCCTTTGAGCTGAGAAATGGCATATTCACTGTTATTAAGCTGCCATTGCTCTTGCAGTCACTGCAGTATTTTTCAGGTCCTTGGCCTTGGGACATCTCTATGGATAACACATTTTGTTATCATTTTAACATTTGAGCTACTTACCCCATAAGAGGATATCTGCTGCAGCATCATGAACAGGCAACATTTTCACAGTTCATAAACAATTATATGTGTCTCTTGCTAAATATTATCACCTTAGGGTATTTGGATACCTAATTTTTTATTATTGTTGCTGTTGTTGTTTTCTTCTCAGAAAGGCAATCACCATACTTAAAATGCATAATTAGAAAATAATAATAACGCAGTTCTTCTGCCAGAACTTGACTGGCAACAAGAACTAGGTTCTAATGTGAGGAAATCAATATTAACACACTCATTAGAGCCTCCACACAGAAACATGAGAGAACTAAAATAAGATTTCTGATGCTCAGTGACCTAGTTTTCCCCAGTCTCAAAAATTAATTAGTTTAAGAAACAATATTTGTATTTAATGAAGAAAACAAACCACCAAGACAGCCAAGCAAGGCAAGCTCCAATCATAGAATCACAGAATTTTAAGCATGAGAAGGGATCTTAATGATCATCTCGTCCCAACCCCTCCATCATAGACACCTCCCACTAGACCACATTGCTCAAGGCCTTACCCATCCTGGACTTGAGCACTGCCAAATTTATGAATTTGGGATTCATAAAATCTGACTGCACTATTTTTCAGTCTTTATCCCTTGGGAAGCAACAATTCTGAGGCCTCCTGTTTTTCCATTACACAGTAAGACTATAGGGATCTTCTTGGAAGAATCCTATGGGAGGGAGTCATGGATGAAAAAAGGTTCCCAGAAGAGTTGACTAATTTTTAATCATCACCCTCCAAGCTCAAGAACAATAATCATGATTTACAGAAAGGCAAGCAAAGGCAGCAGGAGTCCTGCATGGATGAATAAGGAGGTCTTAAAAACGTGTAACATAAAAAGGAACCTTAAAAGAGGTGGAAGGAAAGACAGTTGTCCTGGAGGAATGTAAGGGGCATTGGCAGTGTTGGGAAAGCCAAAGCCCAGGTGGAGCTGGTGAGACATGTAATAAAAAGATTAGAGAAAAGGTGGATCTGCTACTAATGGGGCAGGATACCCGATGACAAAGGACAAGGAATTCAGTGCGTTTTCTACCCAATCTTTTACTGATAAGACAGATTCAGGAATCCCCGGTCACTGAGAGCAAAAGGAAAGTCAGGAGAAAGGAAAAACAACTCCTGGTGGAGGAAGATCATATCAGGAAACTAGCCTTACAGGAGTCCATGCTATGTAACAGGACACAGCTATAGATGCTGAGGCAGGCCAGTGCTGTCAGTGAGATGCCACTTGTGACCATATTTGAAAGGCTGTGTCAGGTGGAAAAAATTATGGAAGTAAGACAATGTCAGTCCTATCTTTAATAAGGGAGAAACAGTATCCAAGGAACTGCAGGCTGGTCATCCTCACTTCAGTCCCTAGAAAGGTAATGAAGTGACTGATTCTGGAAGCCATTTCCAAACATATGAAGGACAAGGAGGTGATTGGGAGGAGTCATTGAGGATGTATGATAGAGAAATCATGCTGATATAGGGGACAGTACCATTGAACATCTTCATTAGTGGCTTATATGGTGGGATAGAACACACCTGGAGTAGATCTGCAGAAAGTACAAAGCAGGAGTAGATGATCCACTAGACAGTTGTGCTGACCTTCACAGGGACCTTAGGCTGGAGAAAAAGACAGATGGGAGGGAGCCTTATGAAGTTCAACAACACGAAATGCAGGGTCCTGCACCTGGATACCTACACAGGGTTCTTTGTACCACTGGTAAATTGTACATGGTGTAGGGAGGTTTCTGGGAGGTGTGTAGTTTTGTAAAGGACTTTGACTTCTTCAGCATTAAGAAGGGAAACTGAGACTTCAGTTGCTACAGTTGGTGTTCCCAAACACCTGGGTCCTATTTGTGGAACTAGCAGATTTAAAATAGGATTAGAAATGAAGTAAAAGAGAGAAGGATTCACTGCTTCAGGACTTTACATAACAGAATTCTCCACATTGTTTAATCTGTACTGAATCTTGCCGCTTTATCAGTGACTTTAAATTGGCCAGCTGTTGTTTCCTGTTGAGCACTATTGAATCGTGTCTGATCGCTTAGTAAATCCAGATTTTCTCTGAATAGGTTTAAAGACATAGAGACATTCTCTTGCAAAGTTGCTGTATATTTGACAATTAATTGGTAGAACATATGGAGCAATGGGATTTTTTCCCTATCAGAGGAAGAAAAACTCCTCTATGCCTGATTGTGCTGCAACTTTCTTGCACTCTTTCCTTGTTACCCTAAAGAGGAAAAGGACAAAGGAGACACAGAATTCTGTCCAAAACCAGAAAGACAAAGCACTGAAGCACTTCATAGAATCAGGGAGACCAGTTCCAAGGCTAACTTTCTGATATATATAGATGTGTATGTGTCTATATATAAATTCTATATAGCGGAAAGCTTAGTAAGAGAGTTTAGACATGTTGTAGCTTTCAGTGAGGCTTCAGTGTTTTTGAAACTGGTGACAGAATTTCTATTGGCTCTTCATTGCCATAATGTTTTTCATAAACAGGAAAAGAATTTTCCTGGAAAAGGAAGGAAACAAATTTACCTCTCATTTGTTCACAGTGATGAATATGTTAACAGAAATGTAAAGGCATCAAATGTTATTTAACATTTTCTTTCATCCTGGCATTTCATGGACAAAGATAGATCCCTTCACATCCCAAACCTATTGTACTGATGTCTCCTAGTCTTAATAAATCTCAAAGTAGTACAGATTAGTGTATGAGAGTGTAAAAAGCTTGAGCTACACCCAGTAGAAGATGAAAGTATGATAAAAAGGACTTACTAAGAATTTAGGCACCTACTTCCTACTTTGGTGTGCACCTAAGACCCATGTGAACACCTGGTCTTTTCTCTTCATCACCCACATTTCTCTTGTTCAGATCATGTTTTGGTTTACACTATAAATTCCCAAACTGGTTTCCTGAGCTAGTCTGGAGGTGATACGCTCAGAAAATTGTTTAGACAGATGTCTAAGCTGTCTCCTGAAGGCACACTGTTCCAAAGTAATATAGTTATCATAGAATTAATTATTAAGGTTTGGTTGTTTGAGGCTTTGGTTTGATTGCTGTCATTTTTGTTGGGTTTTTTTTGGATTTTTACAGTAGTCTTGACCAGCTGAGTAGCTCTAACTTAAAAATAGTAGCTCAGATTTAAAAGTAGAGGGGATGAAACACAATCTGGATGTTCAAGTTCATTTATAATTCTAGTCTCTCTCAACAGTACTCAGAATTAATTTTTATTGATGTTCTTAAAACTTAAAAAACCCTAAACCACCACAAATGCAAATGATAATTCATGTTTGGAAGTATTTTTCTGTCTCATCTGTATGAAACTTCAGTATGAGTCAAAATTTCCTCCTTCAAAACTGAAATTTGCTATAACATGATTAAGCCTCAAGTCTCTCCTCACCATTCTTTAACAGGAAGTTGATTGGAAGATGTTATTAATCCTCCTCTCTGATTCTTGCTAAGTATCTGGGATTCTTTCCCCTTCTTTTCTCTCTGTATAGGTTTTTCTTCATCTAACCATATTACAAACACTACTTACATTTGTAATTTACAGATTAACTTCTTTACCAAAGGATTTCTATATTTCTGTATGAAGTTTTATAAAAGTAGATTTCTGATGGCTGCAGCCTTCTGGCTCTGTGTTTCAAGGCTGTCTCTAATAAAGTTCCTGTCTCTAATAAAGTGTCCATTCCAGCTGATGCTTTTCCTGTACTTTTTTTCTGGTATGGGTTGTCTGGAGTGTTTTAATTTTATTGTTAATCAAAACCTCTAGACAGTTCCACAGCAGGTTCACTATTTTATATCACTCCCCTTTTAATGAAACTCCTTTGTCCTTTATAGCTTTGAGATATTTTCACTCTAGAGGCTTGAAATTAAAAATTAAGTTTTAAAGATATTGCAGGGATAACAAAGGAATGACAGACACATAACACACAGGCTGATCTTATAGGCATCACTTGGCAAAGAAACAGGTTCACAAATACATCTGTTTTGAAAATGGAAAAAAAAATTCATATCAATGTGGTAACTTTTTCAATAGACCTGAATTAATATTTTCAATACAGGTTAAAACATGCACAAACATTTCACTGGGAAACTTGAGACATATAAATTGTGATCTGAATAGTATAATATTTTGTATGTTATGTGTGTGTGTGTGTATATATATATTTGAATTTCCTGTTTTTTCTTTTTCAACTCATCTTAAGGTAGGCATCTAAAATGGGTTAGATACATTGCACTCTAGAAGTGAGCATTTAACACTTCACATAAGTGGTTTTGGTTGCTGAAACATCGGCTTCTTGTGTCATTTGATATTCTTATGAGTATCCAGAAAATTTGTGTGGGGACGACAGATGTGCACAGAACTCAGGGCAGTCACTTGTGTTTTTCTGGTGCAATATATGGAAGCTGGGCGCTTTTAAAAGGACACTAAATTCGCATATTCAGCCACTGAAATGCTACTGCAGGGGGTGGGATTCAGCTTGAGACTCAGACATGTAAGTGAAGTGTCTTCAATTCAGGTGTCTGCATGTGAGCCAAGCATCTCAACACATGCCATAGTCAACAGAGATTTAGCAAGTGCAGTCAGCAAAGCCTTAGAGATAAATTTAGCTGTAACTGGGATATATCTCAATTTTTCTATTTGAATTCTGTCCCATATGTCTCTGTTTGCATGATAGCTGCCTTAAGTTTGATCAGATGAATTTTCAATGATGTGTCACGCAGCTGTTGTATACTTCTCGTGATCTAGGTGAGCTCGTTCTTCCTCCATGTCTACACAAATGAAGCAAGTCCAAAGGGTGGGCAAGAGGAAATGGTAAACTAAAAGAGGGTTGATTTGGATTAGATATAAGGGAGAATTTTTTTTTTACAATGAGGGTGGTAAAATACTGGAAGAGATTGCCCAGACAGGTGGTGAGTGTGCTGTCTCTGGAAACATTCGAAGGTCAGATTGGAAGGGGCTTTGAGTAACCTGATTGAGTTGAAGATGTCCATCCTCATTGCAGGGGCCTTGAATTAGATGACCTTTAAATATCCCTTCCAATCCAAATTATTCTACTTTTCTGTAAACACTTCTCAAGTGTTTATGTATTTTGATTACTGAAATTACTTTTGCTATGATGCATTCAACACAACTGTCAAGGGCTACAGCTCTGTTATCTGGAGACAATATAATGAGAGAATTAATACTTGTGTTCTTCTCTCTCTTGGAAACTGCTTCTTACCTTATGTCTTAGATATAAAACTTTTCAGGGCAGGACTACCTCCTTGTGCAGCAGTGGTTAACAGAAGAGGCTATATGAATAACATTGAATATTGTTTTGAGTATTGTTAACCTTGAGTATTGTTAAAAATATGGTTTAAATAAAACAGTTTTTACTTTCATCAAGGTTCTTCAAAACTATAGGAATAAAGTTCAGCTGTTTGGTAGTAGTAATGAATTATCACACCTTACAAATGGAGAAGACAAAAGGGAATATAGAAGAGGCAGCAGCACTGGCAAATCCAATCATGGACATGCATTTACTGAGAATTATTGCATATGATAAGTTTTTCCAGAGGAGTCTACAGAAGTCTCACGGTGCCTATAATTGTAATACATTTTCTGTTGATCCATCTGTTTTTGATGCTCTGTAGCCCCACCTTTCCTTTTAAGGTATGCCTTATGATTCCTCTTGCTGGCTGCTGGCTTTGAAGTGTAATACATTTGTTAAGCAGCTTTGCTATTCGCCTCCTCTGTAATGCAATAGATTACTTTGGTGTGGGATACTATTAGCTTTCCACCTTTAGGAGATCTGTTGCTTGGCCAATAAACTGCAAGTAATGATTTCATTACATGCCTTTTCATCTTGTATGTGCTTTTTCATCAGGGTGCCCCGACATTCAGCTGGGCTGGAGCTTGTCTAGCCTCACTGTGCTAGTTGGGATCCACTCCTCACTCTTTCTCCATTTCACATTTTAATTTAATAGTCATATTTACTGTTACGTTTATGTCTCATGGAGGCTTTTGATGCAGTTCAGCAGGAGGTGATGCTACTTTTAGCACAATGTTTTTCTGATAGTGTAGCTTGTCTAGACTCCAATGTTATGTGAAGTTTTCCGCTTACTAAGGGCTGTTCTACATTTGCAAAAGCAGATGCCGGCTTAGGTGCTGAAATGTGAGAGCCCTTCTTTGTCTCATTACTTTTCTGTGATCCTCATTTCTGCTATTATTGTGCTGATTGGATTTTTTTGCAGTGCATTTATTTATTCTGTGGCTTATAAATAAGTCGTATTTTCTGGTATATGGATGACAAGCTTTTGCCATGGCCTGATTTTGATCTTAAGTGAATCTAACACTGTAGAAAAGTTGCTTTGCAAGTGATAATGCTGCTTGAAAATTGAGCAAAACATACTTTAAAAATATCTTCCACCTTAATGTCCATGTAGAACAGATACTCAAGGGTACAACCCAGTGAATTTGTGTGAGATCAGCTGTAATGTACAAACCTGCCACTTATGGATTGGGAGAAATGATGTGCTAAACAGGTCATTGCTAGGAACTGTGCATTAATACTAGATTCAGGTCAATAGTATCTGCAGCTGGTATTTTGTATGGTGTGGTGAATCTGAGAGCGTACAGGATAAGAAGAAAATTAGAGCTGATAAAAAGAAATATCTGACTAGCCTGTGAAATTCGTGGTCACAAGAGACTAAAGCAAAGGTTTGCAATTAAAATTAAGGAGCCTAATTTTCGGTCAGAAAGGAGACTGACCCAGAAGTTGGAATGTGTTCTTCTCCATTACACAGACAGACGAGACTTTTTAACTATTTGCCTGTTTCTTTTGCCAGCTTTCCCAGGCTAGGGTAGACTTCTGTCTGCTTTCCAAAATCCTTTTGGCAGAGCTTTGCAGATTTTTTTCTAGGTTTGCCTTTAAATTCAGGTTTCCGGGCAATGCATCTTTCTCTCTTTCTTGGATGCCCACCCTATAAACACTAAATCTTCCACAACACTCAGATTCAGTAAAGATATATCATTACGCATAAAAATGTAATTAAATTAATCCTCTCAGAATGTCTGTGCTGAACAAAATTTAATAACAAGCACTTGAAGAATGGCATTACCCCTGTAGAGTACAATGGTGTGTAAGATTGGTGGGCTGCAGCACAGTCCTCCAGGTGAGAACTCATTTAGAGGGACATAAATGTCCTTCTGCTGTCTGCTTTGAAATGAGCCTTTTCCTTGTGCTGAAAGGTAATTGGGAAATGTATTTCCATAAGACGGGGAGATATGGCAGGACCTACTGGCAGCCCTTCAGAGGAATGTACCATGAATGACAATTCTTATTGTCAATAATGGCTCTCCAGCTAATGTTGCCTGACAGACAAGGGGGCAGTAAGAGACAAGGCCAAACTTCTAGTTCCTCAGTGCTGTATTTTCTTATTTTGTGTGCTTGACTCAACAGTTTACATGATTTTTCCACTAATAATATATGTATACATACACACACAGATATATACAAGAAAATTTCCACTTGTGAAAAAATATATACAATACAATGAACTTTCATTGATTATTCTGACATATCATTCTCAAATGAAGAAATTATCTTTTGTCTTCTACTTGTCATGTTTTTCTGTTGAAATGTGTTAAAATATTTATTATTTCTTTTTTATATAGCAAATAATTTATACCATTGCACTATAAGTTTTAAACTTATGTTCTTCTTTTGAAATCCACTATTTGTTAGCCCAAAATTTATTCTGATAGTCTATTTTTTTTAGTTTTTTAAATATAAAAAATCTCTGTGTATATTTTCATTTCAAACTATAAAGAACTCTAAAAGAATGTGATTGGTTAAGATAGTTTAGAATATTTTGAAAGCAGCTAATTTACTTTAAGCATGAGTTATGGTTTTTGTTCTATTTTTTGTGTCTGTATCTCTAAGGTAGCTCTCACAACATCAGGAGGAGAATTTAATCTAAGAGGTTAGTTCCCTTCCCTTCCCTTCCCTTCCC